>OZ026601.1:10412760-10432760 GCA_964020085.1 Micromussa lordhowensis | reverse complement strand
TTGGGACTCAACAAGGGTTAAAGTTGTGTACGAGTCCTGCAGCCGCTGTGTAGTCTCTTCTATTAAATCCTCGGTCCAGAATACCTCGTCACTTGCGCACAGACTAACGACTCCTTTCAGATTTTGTAAGAAAAGCTGAAATCCCCTTTTGTTTCTTTCTCTGACAATGTTTCGCCTTGGCATTCTCTTAGAAAGCACTCGTACAATTTTCAAAATGGCCGCCTAGAAAAGTCAAAACACCCGAGCCAGTCCCCCTCAAATCGCAAGCCCGCAAGGTATTGTAGGCCAAAAAATAAATTCACGATACCGTGAAAAATAATTCTCAGCGCCAATGAAAAAATAATTCTCAGTACCAGAAGTAAAAAATAATTCGTAGCATCAGTCAAAAATAATTTGCAATACGAGTGCAAAAATGCATTCGTAGAACCTACAAAAAATTAACTCAACTTAAATTAAAATAATAACCGTTGCTAAAAAATAATAAGCAACACCTCAAAAAAAAATTGTACCGCCGATGAAAATACACAACAAGCTAATAAAAAGTACAAAAGTGGCTGCAAAAACTGACTCGTGGGGCGATTTTATTATTACAATTTTGACCCGGCGGGTCTATAACGCAGGTCACGGGTCACGGGTCACAGGTCACGGGTCACGGGTCATGGGTCACAGGTCACAGGTCACGGGTCACGGGTCACAGGCTACTGATAAGTACTTTTTTACTTTAATGAAGTAAAGACATTAAGACAAATAAAGATAATGGAATATCCTTTTTTCGGACGGGGGACGAGACCGGCATGGCGGACGGACGCACTTTTTAGAGCTCCGTCCTTAGCCCGTATTTCCCTTCTAGCGAAACAGTTTCTGTTCGTAGAGCTACTTGTTTCTCGATTAGAACAGACAGTTAACATGGTACATGGGAAATAAGAAGAGAAAAAAGAGATCCAGCAGCCCTAAAGCTTCACAAACCGGCAACGCGAAGCTTCCACGTGTAAATAGCAAGAACATGGATTCACCAGACAACACTCTTTCGCCGGTAACTCTCAATGCTATCATGGATACTCTTAGTTCCCTTGGCGAAAAAATGGACAACAACTTCAAGACGCTTAGAGAGGAAATGGAAATTTTCAAGCAGGATTTAAAGGCCGAAGTCCAAGTGTTAAGAAACACTGTGTCCGAATTAGAAATGGCCGCACAAATGTCTTCGTCCAAAATTGAATCTCTTGAGGCGAGCAACAAGTCGCTGTCGATGTCACTGGCCTCTCAGGTAAAAGAAATTGCTACGCTACGAGCAGAATTAAAGAAGCAAAAAGAAAAGGTTTTACATATGGAAGAGTACTCGCGGAGAGAAAACTTAATATTCAGAAACATCCCTGAACGCCCAAGCGAGAACTGTAGAGAGCTGATCTTCGACATCATGACCAAAGAAATGGACATAGAAACAAGTCAAATGCGTTGTCATGCGGTACACAGGATGGGAAAATCCATTCAAGGCAGACCTCGACCGATTATTGTCAGATTTTTGTGCAGGGAAGACAAGGAGGTTGTCTTTCGAAAGAGGAATCTACTAAAAGAATCTATTCACTTCCCAGATGCGTACATAACCCTAGATTACCCGAGTGAAATCCAAGATGAGAGAGCTGTTCTAATCAAAGCGATGCTGAAAGCCCAAGCAAGCGGCACACAAGCGAAAGTCATCGGAAGAACTCTAAAAATTGGAAGTGCGAGCTACACAAGCAAGAATGTACCCAAAGAACTATTAGAGTACGTTTATCTTAACGATACTTGAGCTTAGTACCTTTGAAGCGGGCAAGGCAATTAGGGATGCTCTAGAGAACGCAACGCGAAAAATAATTTTGTGAGGGGAGGGAAAAGGGTAAGAAGGTCATTGTGTCAGTAAACTGCTCTCTGTTCTTTTTTTTTCTTTGACAGAGAATTAGCATGATCAGGTCAAAATGGACCTTAATTTTAGTTAGTTGGAATATTTTTCTGTTAGTATTTGTTATTCATCGTTTCAATTTAATTCTTGTTGTTTACCTTTTTAATTTCTTTCCTACAATGCTACAACGCTACATACTTGACATGAAGTTAGCATATTATAGGAGACAAAATTTATTATGCTCAACATTCACATGCAAAGATCAAGTGTTCTCGCACCTCTTGAAACAATGATACAAAAGAATTATATAGAATACCAGAGGGAATTTGAAACCAATTTTTAATATGAACGACTTAAAAACATTTCAAATCAAAATTGTCACCCTTAATGTTAGAGGTTTAAACGGGTCCACTAAAAGGCGGTCAATTTTCAGATGGCTACACAATCAAAAAGCACATTTCTATTTTCTGCAAGAAACTTACAGCGATGAAAAAACAAAAGCTTCGTGGGAAGCAGAGTGGGGTGGAAAGATTTTCTGTAGTCATGGAACAAAACACAGCAAAGGTGTCATGATTTTACTGAACCCAAAGTATGACATCGATGTGATAAAATTCGAGAAAGACAACCAGGGAAGATTAATTGTTCTTGATACAAAAATGAATGGCGCAAACTTAGTGCTAATGAACCTTTACGCTCCAAACGACATTTCTCAACAGGTACAGTTTTTCGAAAAGGTTATGAATAGGCTCTCAAATTACGCGGATGAAAACATTATAATTGGCGGTGATTTGAACTGTCCTCTCACTGAGTTGGACAAAATAGGAGGGAAACCTGTAGAAAATAAAAAGCGTGTTAGGGATAAAATTTCCCAATTGTCAAATCTATACTCTTTGCAAGACGTTTGGCGTGAAATGAATCCCAAAGAGAAACAATTTACCTGGAGAGACAAAGCATATAAAGTCCAGTGCAGGTTGGATTATTTTCTAGCATCTCCAAACCTTGTTAACCTTGCTAAAGAGTGTAGTATTGTCCACGCACCAGGGTCTGACCACTGCGCTGTTAAACTATTTATTCAGTCAGACTCTCTCAACAAAAAAGCTGGGCCGGGATTTTGGAAATTTAACTCATCGCTACTAGAGGATGAAGAGTATATTAATGAATTTAAAGCAAACATTGAAAACTACAGAAATAAATACTTATATTTAGACGACAAAGGACTTAGATGGGACCTAATGAAAATGGAAGTGCGAGGCTTCACTATCGCTTACGCCAAAAGAAAAGCTAAAAAGAAGAGGAATGAGGAAAAAAAGTTGCAGGAGCAGCTGAATGAGCTATTGGCCCAGTCTGCACATTGTAAAAATAATCCACTTTTAAGAACAAAGATACAGAGTACACAAATGCGCCTCAAACGAATAACAGACCAAAAGGTAATGGGAGCTATCTTAAGAAGCAAAGCAAGATGGGTGGAATACGGTGAGAAAAACACCAGATATTTTCTAAACTTAGAAAAAAAAAAGGTGAGAAGAAAACCATCACCAAATTGAAATTAAACGATGAAATGGAAACTGAAGATCAGGAGATCATTCTAAGGGAAGAGGAGAACTTTTACAGAGTTTTATATGAATCGAGTAACATCAATATGGCAACACCAGAAAGCAAGACTTTCTTTGAAAACGAGCTCATTAAACCATTAAGCGACGAGAACGCGAATATTTGCGAAGGAAAAATAACTAACGAAGAGTGCAAAAAAGCCTTAAATGAAATGGGAATAGGTAAATCTCCGGGCTCAGACGGCCTTACTTCTGAATTTTATAAGCGATTCTGGGATGAAGTTGGTGATGATGTCGTACAAAGTATCAACAACGCCTTTGATAAAGGAGAATTGTCGATTTGTCAGAAAAGAGGCATCATCACTCTTCTACCAAAGAAAGACAAACCCACCGATGTCCTAAACAACTTACGTCCAGTTACTTTGCTAAATGTGGACTATAAAATTGCTACCAAAGTAATAGCGAACAGATTAGCAAAAGTACTCCCAGACATAATAAGTCCAAATCAAACTGGTTATGTGAAGAATAGATACATTGGCGAAAATGTCAGACTTATTTTTGACGTTATTGACTATACCAAAGCCAAGCAAACACCAGGCATCGCTCTTTTTCTTGACTTTAAGAAAGCTTTTGATTCAATCGAATGGGAGTACTTGCACAAAGTCTTGGATGTTTTTAACTTCAAGCAAGATTTCAAAAGATGGGTTAAAGTGTTTTACACCGATATTTCTAGCTGTGTTACAAACAATGGTTTTGCATCCACTTTTTTTAACCTTAAACGCGGAGTACGACAAGGCTGCCCGTTATCAGGACTCCTGTTCGTTCTAGGTATAGAACTGCTTAATCTTGCATTTCAAACGAATAGCAACATCAAAGGAATAAAGGTCGGAGACAACGAAATAAAAAATACCCTATATGCAGATGACACTACTCTTATTCTCAGAGATCTAGATTCAGTGCAGACGTCACTTGAGATATTAGAAAATTTCAAAGGATGCTCAGGCTTACAACTGAATAAATCAAAAACGGAGGCCATGTGGCTGGGCTGCTGGGCAACAAGGATCGACACACCTTTCGAGTTTCGCTGGCCAGAAAATTCTGTTTATGCTTTAGGTATCCATTTCTCCAACGATAGAAGCAAATGTGAAAGTCTCAATTTTGATAAGAAACTGGAAGATTTGAAAAAAATTCTTAATTCCTGGAAAAGGAGGAAACTGACTCTGCTCGGGAAGATCAACATTGTCAAGTCACTTGGGTTGTCTAAACTAATATACAACGCTTCAGTTTTACCATTACCTGAAAATTTCAGCAAAAGGGTTGATAAAACCATATTGGATTTTATATGGGATAACAAACCACATAAAATTAAAACAAACACATTAATTGGAGACAGGAATCTGGGCGGATTAAAAATGACTGAGTTTGAGTCGATGAATAAAGCCTTGAAAGCTTCATGGGTGAGAAGATTTAATACAGAGGGGAACGCACCGTGGAAAATCATCCCAAATTACATGACACGACACCTAGGCGGTTTTACGTTCTTAATATCATGCAGTTATAAAACCAAAGAACTCAGTTTGAAAAACATCCCTTGCTTCTACTCAGAAATTCTAAATTATTGGGAAATGATAAAAAAAATCAAAGCTGAAATAGATCAAGAAAAAGCAGATCCATATGACGCCATAATATGGAACAACCATGAAATAAAAATCGCAACTAAGCCAATATTTTATGAGTCTTGGCACAAGGCGGGTGTTACAAAGGTTAAACACCTCTTAAACCCTAATAGTGGAAAATTCCTAACGTATCAAGAATTTGTCAATCTGTTCAAAGTTAAATCCAGTTTCACAGTGTACTACGGCCTTCTCAGTGCAATTAAAAATAAATGGAAAATTTCTACTACCGGTAGACAGAGGCAAACAGGGAAACAGAACTGGTACGACAATGAAGAAAATCTTTCCAACGCTGCTCTGCACAAAATAATTGTTGAGAAAAAATATCAATCACCTACCAATGAAAACCGAATTATTGGTTACGGAGTGGAGCCTTCTGAAATCCAAAAACTATATAAATGGCCTTTTTCTGTTACGAAAAATACAAAGTTAATAATGTTTCAATTCAAAATAAACCATAATATCATCTACACTAAAGACAAACTGAAAAGAGCAAACATAACACCTGATGATATATGCTACCTATGTAAAAGTGAACAGCATACAATCCAACACATGTTTTTAAAGTGTTCCCATGTAGCTTTATTTTGGAATGAATTTTTTGACTGGTGGTCGCAAGTCACTAGTGAAAACATTCAGTTACCAGACTCAACAATTTTATACGGACCTACAAACCCACTCAAACACCATCAACCCCTAAGCTTGGCTTTGCTGGTGGCAAAATACTTCATTTATAAATGTAACCTTAATGAACAATCGTTACTCTTCTCACTGTTTAAAATACAATTTCGAGAAAATATAATGACTGAAAGATACATTGCAATAAAAAACAAAACTGCCAAGCTCTTTAATGAGAGATGGAAATGCCTTATATTAAAAGACTTTGTTCCAGAAATTTTGCCACCTCCAATGTCTCAATAGGAAAAATTAATTTACTTACTTTGTGTCAACGCTGTCATCAGGGTTTTCAAATTTCTAATCAGTAGCGACTAGCATTAATTTATTTCTATATCTGTTGTAGTCCTTAAAGTGTTGTCAGTTTTCTTTTTACATGGAATTTACTTTGCTCTATGTTTCATTGTATTGTAAGAGTTTTTCTTTTAACGAATAAATAAAATAAAAAAAATAAAAAAAATAAAAAATATCCTTTTTTCGTAACACAACAATAGTCGCACTACATACATAGATGTAAAAAACGAATTAAGCCTCAACGGTCAGTAGTAGATATTCATTGGAATTATCCGGATTACTGCCTTCCCCTGCCTTCCCTGCCTTCCTGCATACTAATTTTTGACTTCCTGCATAATAATTTTTGACTTCCTCCATACAAATGAGGTGCCTTCCTCCATACTAATGAGGTGCCTTCCTCCATACTAATAAGCGTCGCTCTAGTACAATGAAAATAATAAACTTGCCGGGGCCTGCCCGCAATAGTAGACCCTGATTGGCTCATGTAGAATCTATTATCTATTCAAAATAAAAGCGCGTTCTCCGTTTAGCATTTTATTCTTGTCGAGTAAATAATATTTTTGAGCGGATAGCTTCCAAACATGCAAGTCGAAACGTTAATCGTGAAGATGGCTTGCTTGAGCGTAAAAGACATCGAATCTATCATGCTTTTATCTGACTTTTGCGACGAGCGAGAATTAATTCTTAGCTAACTGCTCGAGGTTTCCGCTCCGTTAGTCACGCACTAAACTCTACTTTCGCCCTAGATTTGCATACAAACTCGAACGGAAAAGCCCATGGGACAGCTCTACCATTGAAATGACAACAATAGAAGTTCGGAGGACTAATTAATTGCCAACACGCGACAATAAATTGTTTTCTTAAGAAACTTTATTGCTTGTTAATAGTGAATACACACAGATTTGTAATGAATACACCAAAATTAATACAACTACAACATGTTTATGAGTAAAGTATCAGGAAATCATTCGCAATCGCCGCGCTAAAACAACACACACGTCATTAAACTTTCAAACAACTTTATTTAAATAATAACGATATAACAAAATCAGTTTTTATCGTCACTCGCGGGAAAATATAACCTCACTTTCGATGTTTTCATGTTTTCGTGACTCACTGCACCGCAGTCATTACAACGAGCAAAGGCTTCTTTTATATGTTCGCTGTCAAGCGGAATATCATAACCACAAATGGGACAAATAGTAAAGTTAGCGTGCCAAAAGCATCTGGGACACTTTACCACCGCAGTTACGGACACATTCCAGTTTTGACAATGGTGACATGGTTTTGAGGACTCTTTTTGAATGATTCCCTCTTGGTCAGACTCGCTATCACTTTCTGCATCATTGCTTTCAGATTGACTTTCCTCTTCCGCACTACTGTCGCTACTATCGCTACGGTCACTGTCATCATCACCTTCGGCTTCGTTCTCTCTATTAACCTTTTCTTTTTCTAATAAATCGCTCAAAATTTTCTTGTTTTTTATTAAATGCTTGTCAACTCCTAACTCTGCCAGACCATCCAGGAAAGTATTAAGCGCTCTGGGTTTGATTACCTCCTCGTTATGAGGGAGCAATACGTATTCCACCAACTCAGCGATGTTTGTTACGGGAATTATGCGATTTTTTCGAAGTAATTGCCCACGTGGAGTCCAAAACAGAATATCCTTGGAAGCAGCCATATTGTGTAGCAAGTCAGAAGCGCGTTTTGTGGAAACGGTTTGTGAGAGATTCTCTAACACATCTTTAATTCGTGGTTCCTCGTCATCGCTCTGCTCATCTTCAGAGACATCTGTCGCGCCTGCTTCCTCAAAAGGCTCCATTTCACCTTCTCCAATTTCTTCATCATCCCAATGTACCTTTCGCTTCATGCCCGAACCGCACTCGTCAAAAGAAGATATGAAATGGTTGATCTCGTTAAGGGTTATTGCATTTATAGCAGAAGAAATCCCAAGCTACTTATAACCGGGGGCAACAAGTCTTGGATAAATCCACCACCCTCTTGCACAAGAATCTGCTTTTTCTTCTTGTAGGGAACATTCGGTTCTGCGAGACTAATAAGAACATCCTTATATGGCTGCAATTTCTGCCTGTTTTCTTCGGGAAAGGGGATGTATCCCTTGAGCACATTGTATAAAACTTGAACTAATGCGTGAACTTGTTGTGGAGTGGCAGTCCCTAATAGAAACTCGCATTGATGGGAAGGGCAATGGGCTAACAGTTGAAGAAAACCACGGTTGTTCTTTACTACCCGGGACATAATTGCAGACTAAACTAGAGACACACGTTAACGGTTTTTAAAGAATTGTGCTGGTTGTAGTTTAATTGTCTTAATGAAACAATAGAATTGTGGAGGAGGAGGAGAAAATACAATAGAATTGAGGAGGAGGAGGGAAAACCATAGAATTGAGGAGGAGGAGGAGAAAATACAATAGAATTGAGGAGGAGGAGGGAAAACAATAGAATTGAGGAGGAGGAGGAGGAGGAGGAAGGAAAACAATAGAATTGAGGAGGAGGAGGAGGAGGAGGAGGGAAAACAATAGAATTGATGAGGAGGAGGAGGAGGAGGAGGAGGAGGAGGAGGAGGAGGAGGAGGAGGAGGAAGAGGAGGAGGAGGAGGAGGAGGAGGAGGAGGAGGAAAACAATAGATTTGAGGAGGAGGAGGAGGAGGAGGAGGAGGAGGAGGAAGGAAAACAATAGAAATGTGGTGGTGGTGGTGGAAAACAATAGAATTGAGGAGGAGGAGGAGGAGGAGGAGGAGGAGGAGGAAAACAATAGAATTGTGGTGGTTGAAGCCTATATAAATGTGGAACATTACACACATTCTGTCAGTTCGCACTAGACTTTGAGTGAGTTGACATGAGTTGGTCCTGTCCTGTTTGTCAAAAGGATTTTTCTAGAAAGGATAATTTGCAAAGACATATGAACAGCAAACACAGTAATTCCAATTTTACTCCAGTCATACCAATGTCTCAAGAAAAGTGTCAGCGGTTTCAGTTTGAACATCCGTTCACTTGCATGGTGGCCGGGATGACTGGATCAGGTAAGACGATCTGGGTCCAATCGCTATTAAGACAGGCTTACAGAATGATTAATCTTCCTCCCGAAAGAATAGTGTGGTGTTACTCACAGTGGCAGCCCGCCTATATGGAAATGCTAGTCGCCATACCAAATATAGAATTTGTCAAGGGAATCCCGGAATCTTTGGAAAATGATTCCTATGTAGATGTCAACATACGCAACCTGATTGTCATTGACGACCAAATGATTGAGGCCGGAAAAGATAATCGGATCGTGAACCTGTTTACAAAAGGATCGCATCACCGAAATCTGAGCGTTATTTACATTGTGCAAAATCTGTTCCATCAAGGCAAAGGCAACCGAAGCATCAGCTTAAACAGTCATTACTTGGTGTTGTTCAAAAATCCACGTGATAAACTACAAGTTTTGACATTAGCCAAACAAATGTATCCCGGGCGTACTGATTTCTTCCTAAAACAATATGAAGAAGCTGTAAGAAGGCCCTATGGTTATCTTTTGATCGATTTGAAAACTACCACTCGAGATGACTGTAGGCTGAGAACAAACGTGCTCCCTGGAGAAGAAAAGTTTAATCAAGTAGAGAAAGAAGAAAATATCCCTGAGGAGTTACTAAGATATCTGAAACAGCAAACTCTGATGGTGCCCCCGCCAATTTCGGAGATGCAACGCATTCAGAATAATATGGATAATCTCCTGTATCGTACAAACCTTGGAGAGGACCAAAAAGCGAAGCAGTACATGCAGTTGCAAAACAAGTTTTTAAACTATAAACACCAGCTCAAATCGTTAATACCTGAAGCAACAATACCCACCCAACCCCAAGAGCCAAATCAAATTTCTACGAATGTACTGACAGGCGACGTACCAACTGCGCCAAACCCCGTTCAAAAACCACCAGAAATCATACCAGCGACTCCAGTTCAAGCACCAACCCAAGTGACAGCCCCACAAGCCTTATCTACCATGGCAACCTCTTCCTCTATCTCATCTCCTGCCCTCCCTCCCTCCATTTTGACTCCCCCTCCCACAGTCGAAACGCTGTCACCAGTTAGAAAGCGTAAACGCCCCCAGTCTGTCAAATTTGTAAATTACCTGGACTATGAACCGAAGAAAGCCTCTAGACGATCTCGACGTTTACACAGGACTTCGCCTTACAAGTACTCTCAATACGATGAAGACGATTGATTGCATCCTAATTTCCTGATACTTTACTCATAAACATGTTGTAGTTGTATTAATTTTGGTGTATTCATTGCAAATCTGTGTGTATTCACTATTAACAAGCAATAAAGTTTCTTAAGAAAACAATTTATTGTCGCGTGTTGGCAATTAATTAGTCCTCCGAACTTCTATTGTTGTCATTTCAATGGTAGAGCTGTCCCATGGGCTTTTCCGTTCGAGTTTGTATGCAAATCTAGGGCGAAAGTAGAGTTTAGTGCGTGACTAACGGAGCGGAAACCTCGAGCAGTTAGCTAAGAATTAATTCTCGCTCGTCGCCAAAGTCAGATAAAAGCATGATAGATTCGATGTCTTTTACGCTCAAGCAAGCCATCTTCACGATTAACGTTTCGACTTGCATGTTTGTTCCGCTCAAAAATATTATTTACTCGACAAGAATAAAATGCTAAACGGAGAACGCGCTTTTATTTTGAATAGATAATAGATTCTACATGAGCCAATCAGGGTTCATTATTAACGGGCAAGACCGGGCAAGCTTATTGTTTCTGTTGTACTAGAGCGACGCTTATTAGTATGGAGGAAGGCACCTCATTAGTATGGAGGAAGGCAAAAATTATTATGCAGGAAGGCACCTCATTAGTATGGAGGAAGACATTGTATTAGTATGCAGGAAGTCAAAAATTAGTATGCAGGAAGGCAGGGAAGGCAGTAATCCGGATAATTCCAATGAACATATACTACTACGGTCAATCCCATATAGAAAACAACGTTAATAAGGTACATTTTTATAGATTTTTTATCTACAAGAGCAACGGACTATGGAACTACATCGATAAGTAACCGATATGAAGTTGGGACTTAACTTTACTAACAATGGTAACGGATATAAAATTTAAACAACTTTGTGACCTAAAAATATAAAACAAACAGCGGTGATAAACATATTAAAAACGTTCATTTTCTAACCTTGACGTTTCGTATGGTAGCCAACATACATTTTCAAAAGTGTAAGCGTTACAAATTTTTTGGAAAGCTTTTTATACTGTATAAATGGGGGTCTGGAACCTAGACAGAAAACATCTGCAATAGAAATTTAAGACGTTTCAAACGGAAACTGTCTGTAAAGGGACAATGAAAAGGCTTTCTTAATAGAGTAAAAGCTTTTCACTGCTGACATTGGCATTCAAAACTGGCTCTAACTCTTGAATAAACAAAGTCTCCTTAACTTGACAATGGTAATCAGTCTTGCCGGATGCCAAAATGTCAAAATGGTCCCAGTTGATATTGTGACCAGTTGTTTTAACGTGATCAGCAATTGCAGAAGAGTGATCGTGTTTTGAAAGGGCCTTGAAATGTTCCGTTTTCCGGTCGTGAAGTCTTCGCTTCGTTTTCCCAATCTAAAAATCGTTGTAGTCCCAGCAAATAGCTTTGTTGACTAGCATAGGAAACGTCAAGGTTATAAAATGAAAGTTTTAATATGTTTATCACCGCCGTTTGTTTTATATTTTTAATCATCCTACGATGGCCGAAGACCAAGAGTTTTTGTGACCTAACTTCAGTGACAACTGTTACTGTGAACATAATATTTCTTCAAGTCCACATACATAGATGCAAAAAGGAAATAAGCTAGGGAAAGTTCATTTAATATGACAAGGGGGGGGGATGAAGATATTGAGGGGGGCCTCTGAAAATTTGTAGACACCCAAAAGGGGGGCTCTGCAAAAATTAGGGGGGGGGGCTCTGAAAATTTGTATACTTCCAAACCAACAGAAGGGGGAGGGGCTCCTAAAAAATTGAACTGCTAGTGAGGGGGGCTACTAAAATTTCAAGCTTGGAGTTTCAATATCCTCATCCCCCCCCCCCCCTCTTGTCATATTAAATGAACTTTCCCCAATAACAGCCAATCGAAAATAAACAACAACAGTAGATTCAGGATTAATTTCTTGTGGGAGCCGAAAAAATGATCTAATGAATTTCTGAAACACTTGATATCCCTGACAATATCACTTGACTACCTTTTGCTGACGTTATGTCAGCCACTGACCAACAAAGCGCGCGCATTTCACGATGGTCGGTTGCTAGGGCTTTTCCTCCCTCAAGTATATTAAATTCAATATTTGGGTCACAGACGAGAACTTTATATTTTAAATGAAGCAAGACATTAAAACATCTTTATTGGAGGAAATTTCTCTTTATATTTTAACCAGTGAAAAAGCATTTTTGACTTTTCTGGAAAGTATGATGACGTAAATGGCACCTAGTTTTAGTAACCACGCTAAATATTTGAAAAGCAGTGTTGAAAACGGTACTGGCATTTTTGTCACAGAAAACCATACTCACAGTGAAAACCCCATCTCAATCGGATAAAATGGCTTAGAGTTACAGGTAATTAAAGAAATTCAAATTTCCCGCCAAATGACCATTTTTGATAAAAAAAATAAGGGGGGTTTGAACGCGAAAACAATGAATGTATTCGCAACGGAGAAAGGACAAAGCTGCCTAGGATCAAAATGGTAGTTTTTTTGACTTGACATATGTGGTGCTACGAGGCATATTTCATCACCAGAAATCATAGAATTCTATGCAAAAAACTATTATCAAGTTTTTACTATTTCTTTCCTAAATTTTCCTTCTAATGCAAAATTTGGTCATCATATATGACGTCACAATAGCAGACACATAGAATAAAACAAACACCAATAAAGAGGTAATTTATCAACCTACTTGTCTGCCAAATTTCATTACATTTGATGTATTCTACTTCTGTCTATGACATAGAACTCTTACTTTTGGAAGGAAGGGGAGGAAAAGCTCTAGCAACCGACCACCGTGTTTAGACTGCAGGAGCCTTTTCACTGATTAAGCATCATCCCGAATTCTTTAAAAAGAACACGCTTATGCAAAGTACTGAGATTTTTCTGAACGTCATCTGCTACGATTAGCTTCCCTTCTCTCACATCACCTGCGGTCAGATTTGTGCAGCTCTTGAAAGGATGGTAATAAACCATCTCAGGTGTACTCGAAATCCTGATCTTGGTTTCTCCGGGTCGGTTGTACAATCTCCTTTCACGGTGTCTGATGAACACGTCATGCGGTGGCGGAGGGGGGGCGTCGGATGGCTTGTTCCTTACCCGGCCCTTGCATCCATAGCAGGTAGTTGCTGCTGTGTCCTTCACAAACACCAGCTCGTAAGGCTGCCCTTGTTCACTGGAGCAACCTTCACTCCTTGAAGCCAGGCGATCACCATATTGGGAAAGATCTCGTGGTGGAAACTGTTCCGTTCGTTTGCGCTTCCTCGCTTTCTCGTGTTCCTTTTTACCAGAACTATCCGGAATTGGTACCATTTGACTCAGGATAATGTGGTATTCCTCTGAAAGCTCTTTTAGCTTTCCCACTTTGAAGGCCACAGCAATAGTGTGTGCACATATGCCACACTCCTTAAATCGCGGACAGCTGTTATCACAGGAAAATTTCTTGCCTGACGCACGGATTTCAACGGTGTGAACTGTCCCGCTCGTGAGAGATAGCACTGTCCTCTTGCGTTCGTCATTGGGAAAAGGACCAATGCCATCAAGCTGAACAATTTTGTTAGCATTGGCCCATGAACCCCGCAAAAATTCTGGGAAGTTGTAGTCATCAAAGCTTCCGATCTTGTCTGAGCTGAACGCTGCAATACCAGATGTATTCACTTCTCCGTCCACTGCGGAATCCACCGCTGCTGGATCCACTAGAGCCTTGCTGCAAAGCACTTTGGCTAAATGGTTCTCCTTCTGTTTTTGCGTCATTTTAGTCCAGTTCAAGAGGGGTACTTCAAGGTGACTGTATTTGCCGGAAAGAGCATACGGACCTTTGCCCAAGACTGCGCGTTGTTTTTCACGATTGACTTCTTCTACCATCTCCTTGTAAAGCTTTATGGCCTCTACCCAGGTGCACTTAAGACTTGGCCGGTATCCAGTAGAATTTTCCATTTTAGCTTCTCGCACTTTAGATTTGTACTTGAAGTTGGCGCATTCCTGGGCGTTGTTGAAAAAAAACTCGTCTTCAAGTCCCGCACTTCTTCGGGCTGAAAGAAGCATTCCGTCTTTCATGTCTTCTTCAATGTGTGCTCTGAAGTAGGCAGAAAATTCGGGCTCTTTACCAGGATGAATTGATCTCTCGAGATCATCCCATTTATCTGAGGCAGCGATAACTTTAGCGAGAAACTCATCCTGACTGGAGCAGTCAACGATTCCTTTCTCCTTGTTGCGGTCACTTCCGAATATATCTTTGAGCACCTCATCCTTCATTGCTCCATTTCCAAGGTCGGAAAGCTTTCGCAAAATGTCGTCTTGTACGTGCTTTTTGCAAGGCAAAAATGTGGAACGTTTTAACGGCTTCAGAAATCCTTTCTGTGCCTTGTCTCGATCTCCACCAACAAATGAAATGTCCTCAAACTTGTCGTTGACCTCTAGCAAGCTATAAGAGAAGTACCTGAAGTCTTTCTCAGCTTTCCTAGCATGAAACATCGCTGGTCCGGGCAACACAGCTGGCTTTCTGGTTCTTGAATGCACCAGTCTACTACTCTGGTAAGTAGTGGACGTCATGTAGAAATCTCCTATATTGTAGGTTGTGTCAATAGAAAGGACACTTTTGGACTTCAACGAGCAGCACTCTTCTACAATTTCTTCCAGTTGTTCATTGGTACAGAATACTACCCTTGGGAAAGGTGTCCACTGTAGATTTCGTACACTCGGCTCGTGCTTCGAGAGATCAAGGAGGCTTACAAATTGGTCCTGGTCAGTCTTGTCCTTCAAATTTTGACGCGCGTTTTTGACTTGCTTTATGTCTCTCGGCATGTCTGCCATGACTTCACAATTCAAGATGCCTCCAGTTACTTCCACCTCTTCATCAAAAATGCTAGTAGGACCTTTGTGACTCTTTGCCTTGTCTGCAATTTTCCTTCTCGTAGAAGGTGCCGTTGGAACAAACGACCTTCCTGTTCGAGGATGTTTGTGTGGACTTACAGAGTGCTCTTCGTCTTTAAAATGATACTCAATCATCCCGAGCTGTAATTCCTCTCCAGTGCAATCAGAGATCGTTGTTACAGTTCTACAGAAGTCAAGGTATTTCTTGTGCCTGTAGTACACGTTTCGAACCAAATACTCTCCTTCTGATAGTTGACTCTGATCCTCCCTTTTTCCACGGATGTGGCTGCTATGTAAAACATGTCCGTCCTTGGTACTGAATACCCTCGCACTTGATCCGCGATTCTCAAAAGAGCCAACATCAGTAACCAACCAGTCCTCACCATGTTTAAGCTGCGAACGATCAATTACAAAGCAGGCATTTTCCTGAACGCCATTTGGTCGCTTACTACAAACTTTCGTAATGTCGATGTCCAGTAAGAGAACTTGAAACTTTTCTTCGAAGGTTAGCGTACGTTTCCCTTTGTAAAGGTATGGAGTAGCCACATTTTCCTCGAAGTAGATAGTGTCTTGCCTAAACAGACAAATCCATCAATCAATCAGTCAGAAATCAACCAAAAACACATTCCATTTTTTCCGGAAATTGAAAGTAAAAGAATGCGCTAGAAAAGGTCTTAAGCGTGGGGGATGGGAAGTGCGAAGCGGTTGGGGCAGAATTTTCCGGTTGACTGCACCTGAGTGGAAAACGATGAGTCACAAATTTGTTCGCTTGGAAATTACTACGAGATTCCGGACGCCATCTTGACATTACTGTTGTGCACGGTCGCGATCACGTGACCGAGCCAAAACCTAACCAAAGAGATTATCCTTTGTAGTTTGCCGGGTTTCATAACCAGTTCCCTCTACTAACTATGCTTTGAATTTTAAATCTCAAATATCAACCTCGTTCCCAGGGTCCTCTCTCTACTTCGAGAAAGTACCCTGGTTAGGGCTGGTCACGTGTCTCCCAGAATCTGGGAGATGACAATTTATCCAATGAAGGGAGGGGCGGCTTAGTAAGACTTTTGTCCATACTGAGACTACGGGATGTGTTGTCACCAAAACCGGCCATGTCCGGCGATAATATTTTGCAAACGCCGAATAAAACATATACATCGTCTGCTATCGGAAACCAAAGGTGTTGTAGATTGTTAGCTCCACATTTGGCTGAATTTTTCCCATCGACAGTTGGACGGTCTTTGGAATTTGTGGCGGTGAAAAAATTTGGCAAAGAACTTGGAACTGAAAACCACAAGAGTAAATGGACCGCGCGGTGAACTTAACTTATTTTTTTATTCAGCGAAATCACAACGTATGTATTTAATCATTCGTTTAGAGTCAAACACGTCATATGTTCGCCCTCAAAGGTAGTTTTGGATTTGATTTCATTATTCCCATGGACAGTTTGACGATTATTCCCTTCTCTAGCAGCGAAAAAAATCTACGTCGGAAGAATTTGACAACAACGTCTGTACGCCAAATAAGCTTGATTAATTAAGCAGCTTATATTTGTCGATCGGCAAAATCATAACAGAGGCATTGATGTATTCGTCTAGAGTTTGATACGCCCAGTGTTTGGCAGAGACTAGCTTTGAATTTGATTGAATCCATCCAATTCAATCGAAAGTTTGGCGGTCATTCGATTTTCTTGCCGTGTAAGTTTTGTAAACAACTTGACAACAACGACATCGGTCGCGCGTTGCAAAATGCATTGGCTTTTGTTTTAAAACTGTTTAGCGGTAAATTCAGTTTTCGAAGCAGCTGGCCAGGCAGGATCTCTGACAAATAACTTGCTTCCTTTTCAAAATAGCGTCTCTGTAACAGCGCAACATTCACCTCCCTAGAGAGTGTTGACAAAATTTAGTTTAGCACCCGGCATGCTTAGCCACGTGACTAGCCCTAACCCGGGTACTTTCTCGAAGTAGAGAGAGGACCCTGGGAACGAGGTTGCTCAAATATAGGAGCACACAGAATACTAATCCGTCGACACGGCGGCTTTTTATAGCTCAGGACAGCAGGGACCTTATACCAACCACAACGGCAGCGAAAATGTCGCAAAACAAAGGGTTAGCGGCACAGTGGCTCTCCACAAAATAATTAGTACACCAATCAATCAATGCAGCCAATCTATGCAAAACGAACAAGTACACCACGGGCCCGGGACATTATATTTATTGGAATTAGATTCTCTTGAAGAATTTAGCTCTAGCTAGTATTTATGGACAGACTAGTGGCAAGTAAAATATTTTCGAATACGTGTCGCCGTCAGCTTTGGATGGGATAATCGTGGTGATCGCGGTAAAAAGAATACCCGCCGAATAGAAAATTGTGAATTTACATATAATTTCAGGAGCCATAATCGATTATGGCTCCTGATAATTTTTGAAAAACAGGACATCCTCCTGTGGTATATCCAAATTTTCGAAAAAAATTTCCTGGACATTTCCTGTTCCATTCGATTTTAATTTTGGGATTTCAGGAATTTTCTTTGGAATGGTTCCGTTTTAGGAAATTCGTCAATTTCCGGATTTTTTTGAACTTTTTCCAGGAAATTTTTGGACCATTTGTCCCCGTTTCGAAAATTTCGGAATTTTTGGTTGAATGGACAACGCCTATATGGGGGATTCAATCTCTTAAGGTAGATTCCCACTGTCGCGTAATTTTTACGTGCGTACGGACGTAAACTTTAACTGGCTTTACGGGCGTAAATAAAATAGAGACGATGTGTGAAAAGCCGCGCGTAAACGTAAAAGTTGAACCTCACTCAACTTTTACGTTCACGTCCGACCTTCCATACATCGTCTCTATTTTATTTACGCACGTAAAGTCAGTTAAATTTTACGTCCGTACGCACATAAAAATTACGCGACAGTAGAAATCAACCTTTACCTTGGCAAGTTTTTAATTTGTAAATGGCAATACTTTATGCAAGTGATATTGAAATTTTGTTTATCTCTTCTTACGTTTTGAAGGGATTTTCATTGCCTTCTTCTTCTTCTTCGCTTGTACTTGCGGAAGTGTCATCCAGTGAGCTCTTTTGTTTGACTTTGACGCCCCTTTTGCCGCGGTGTTCAACTTTAACAATTTCAATGTCTGATCCAGAAGTCTCCAGGTCATCGTGCACTTTATTGTTTTCCACTCGCTCTTTGATGTCCATGTTCAGCTCTCCCAAAAGCTCATCATTCACATCAATTGTGTTTCCTTCAGAAAATGTATCCCCTTCGCTCCCACAGCTCCGCTCAAATGTAAACTCCTATACCAAGCGAGAAGAAAGACTTTATTACGTCCTCAAAATCGTACTGTAGCTACATTATCATCCAGTATTGCTAACTGTTCCATTTTAAAAGAAACGAATTCTTTAAATGTTCAAATTTAGAATGAATTGGGCACTTCATTTTATCTAAAGAGGTCGAACTATATTTGCAGCCTTGCTCAACGTCAACCTTCTATGTTCTTATACCTTAAACTTTTGAAAGTAACGACTGCCTTGAAGGCGGGCCCGAAGGAAGCAACAACTTGAACTTTCGAATCGCACGTGATCAGGTAGTGCTCCTTGCTACGCGGCAAAGTTTGTTTTCCTTCGACCCTCAATGTTCCCCTTAATACAAAACCGTGAAGGGCTGTATCGCTGGCTTAAGTGTAGTGCTTTTCGAAAAGGCCGACTCATGTTAACCCGAATTTTGGAAAAACTGCACCGGAGAAACAATTTGAATTTCAAATCACGATTCACGCAAAAAATAAAACCTCGAATCACGTTTCTTTTTGTGACAGCCGTGTTGCCTGTGTAACATGTTAGGTGTAGCACAGTATGGGCTTTTATAGCTAATCCACTTGCTTGTGGCAAAGGCCGACTGTCGACCAGTAAAACAACTTTGATGTTTGATTAATTCACCATAAAAATTTCCCTCAACTCTGACATTGCAAAACAGTCCGCGCATTCGGGACTTTATCAGTCGTTCATCGCAAGCCGGTCATGATCGCCGTTGAGCAGCTCTTTCAGTAAAACGCCGACTTATACCATTGTATTGTAGGGTAAAAAAATACAGTGTGAAAGAACTCAGAATTCTAATGCAAAACGTTTTACGCCAATACATTTGCATCCTTCCAATAAAGGAAACATGAAATTACCCGGAAAGGGTTGGAACTACATTGTACAAACTTCTCCCACGTGGATGAACGCTGTTGTCTAATCCTTTTGCTGCTTTAAAACCAGGGGCCTGTTTCTCGATGCTCCCGGTAACTTAACGGGCCCGGAATCACATTTTGAAATCAAAGTCTCAAGAAAAATATGGTGTGTTCTGACCTCTAAAGAAGTCCATTTTGTTTCTTTAGCTGATAACTTTACTGTACAGTTCTCAAACCTTTTGAAACTCCCAGCTGGAATGGAAAACAAAAGAGCTTTACGGGCCCGGTAATTACCGGGAGCTTCGAGAAACAGGCCCCTGTCCGGGTTTAATTGGTCATAATGTGCCCTATTTCATACATTTTCTATTAAGATTATCTTACCACGTAACTAGAGCAATCCATATCCATGTCGACACCAACGGCAGCTCGCCAGCGCGCAATGGTAGATAATTCACCGAGTGTCGAGGCTTGGCACTACAGGGGCTTTTTAGGTGGGGCCATGAGAGGTAATATTTAACAATTATTCCATGAGCGCGCGTTGGATATGAGATGATAGATAGCCAACGAGGCGCGTAGCGCCGAGTTGGCTATGATCATTTCATATCCAACAAGCGCGAGTGGAATAATTGTTTTATTAAAAACGC
>OZ026601.1:10307760-10395260 GCA_964020085.1 Micromussa lordhowensis | reverse complement strand
TCTAAGTTCTCTGATTGACTCAAATTACGCTGAACGTACAGTTCGAGATCGTCTTTTAACTCGAGGTCCTCCTCCCAATCTGGGTTTCTTGCACGAGACGCCATGATGGATTAGATTGAGGCCGAAAAGGGTTATGGTCTATGGCGTCAATGGGCCATGAAGCGGTTTTTTTTTTTTTTTTTTTTGCTATGGCGTCAATGGGCCATGTAGCCGTTTGAAATAAAAATAAAAAATATATATATTTCCTTAATTGAATAGAGAATTAAAAAAAATAATAATAATAATGAAAAATAATACAATAGTGTTTTAAAAAAAGTGCTAAAAATGCTATGGCGTTAATGGGCCACCATACCCCTGTAACACTGCGTTCTTATTGGCTGTCATATTTCAACGAAACTTCCGGTCTAAGAGTCGGCTAGAAGAAAACAAATGGCGGATGCGGTGCGAAGTTTTAGCGAGGACGAATTTTCTACTGCATTAGCTGAAGCCCTGAGATATTTTAAATATGATTCCCTGAAAGTAGAGCAGACAGACTGCATACGGCGGGTAATTTGTTTACGGGAAGATGTTCTGGCGGTTCTACCTACGGGTTTCGGGAAGAGCTTAATCTACCAAAATAATTCCAAAGATGTTGTAGTGTTTGAAAAATGAAAGCGACGACACACAAAAGTTCATCGTCTGCATTGTCAGCCCACTAGAATACATAAGAAAACAACAAGTGGTGTAGAATAGTTTAAACAGTGACTTTGAACGTTCATTTTGAATCTATTAGTTTAATCTGATATTTATTAATTTTGAGTGATTTCCGGTCAGCGGTCGTTACTGTAGTTTAGTCTCGTCATTGCTTACGTCACTATTCGGGAAAGGTACAAAACACGTTTTTCGTTCCCGCTCAAAAGCTCGCTCAATATGACCGCCATGTTTGTAACGCTGTCGAACCAAGTGAAATATAGTTGAGTTCCTATCACTGTTGTATTTCCTACTTCCCCACATTTTTGGTGCCGGGACCAGGATGGAAGAATTACCGAAACTGCTAGCCTCGAGAAGAGCACACAAGGCGCATTTAACCAAGTTAAGACACAAAATCGACGAAACTGCAAAAGGCACAATTACCCACAATGGGATTGCTTTACTCAAGTCGCTCGTCGACCAACTGAAACAAAAGAGACAAACCCTCAAGGAACTTAACGATAAGATAGCAGTTTTACTGGAAACTCCTGAAGAACTCGAAGTAGAAATACTCGATGCAGAGGAACTAGACAGCCTTATCGTGGAGAAAGTTTGCATCACCGACAATTTAATTGAACTCGCCAAAGGGAACCTCAGTCAACCAGTGTCGTCTCACAGTCCTGAGACTATCGGTACTCCGCCAAGTTTGCCGCAAGGGGGACAAGAAATTCAACAACCCATTCCATCTACGTCGCAAACGGAACAAGAAAGTCAACAAGCCAATTCACCCCCGCCGACTGGAACGTCAGATAGCGATTTTCAAGGTAACACAGCCGCCTCAGCAGAGAATCCTCCGATTACACCGCCGCCGGTGAGTACATTCCAAACTAGTCGTTTACCTAAACTTGTATTGCCATCGTTTAATGGGAACCCGCTTGAATGGCAATCGTTTTGGGACGCTTTCCGGTCTGCAGTACACGATAACTCTTCAGTCAGTGATATCCAAAAGTTCAATTATTTGAGAGCACAGCTACGCGACGGAGCTGATAGAGTCATTGCCGGGTTGCCATTAACAAGTGCCAATGATGCTAAGAGTGTTCAGTTATTGAAAGAGAGATTCGCTCAACCCCACAAGATCATCAATGCACACATGGAGGCACTACTCATCCTTCCATCACCCACTGACCATTTAAGTAGTCTGAGGCTTTTCTACGACTCAGTTGAGACACACATCAGGGGACTTGAATCACTAGGAAAGAAAACAGAAACGTATGGAGATATTCTTGTCCCCATCATTCAGAAGAAATTACCTACTGGGATTAAGAGGAATCTAGCAAGACAAAATGGAAATAAGGAGTGGCAGCTTGATAATTTGCGGAAGGCAATCTTGAATGAAATTGAAATCTTAGAAGCAGGTCAGAACAGTTCTAGTGACTATGAACTCAGTAGCAACTCAACAACTGCTGCTACTGCTGCATTTCTCACGTCTTCGAAGCCACATACACCTGTTCTCCCTCCTCCCACTGATCGGCGCCCCACCAAACGAACATGCCTTTTCTGTAAGGGCGAACATAGTCCAAATGATTGCAATGTCGTGACAGATAAGGGAAAGAGATACTCCATTGTACGTGATGCAAGGGTATGCTTTAACTGTCTTAATCGTCATTCAGTATCTAAATGCAAGTCACGGAACCGATGCAAGGTATGCCACCGAAAGCATCATACCAGTCTTTGTCAAAATGTAGAACCACCACCTCTAGTGTCATCCACTGAACCAACAACTGCAAACAAGATTTCAAGTACACTCGCCACAGACAAGACTGTAGCACCTTCAGTCTCATCCTATCACATTGGCGATACTGACAGACAGACACCCGTTCTGCTAAAAACAGCTGTTGCTTCTATTGGAAGTCACAACAACCACATCAGTGCGCACATTCTATTCGATGAAGGCTCTCAACGCTCCTTCATTACATCAGACGTAGCAACCAAGCTTGATCTGAAACCAGAAACGCACGAGACAATATCTCTGTCAACTTTTGGTGGAAGCACATCATCTGTTAAACGCCTTGACACTGCTACCATTTATCTCAAAACTGCTCAAGAGGAGACCATTCTCATTCACGTGATCATTGTGCCAACAATTGCTGCGCCGCTCACTACTTACACTGGTGCCAACGTAAGGGACTTGCCACATCTAAAGGGACTGTCATTAGCACAAATTAACGTTGATGATTCACCTTTCACAGTTGATATTCTAATCGGTGCTGATCATTATTGGGACATCGTGGAAAACGAAGTTATCAAGGGTCCAGGTCCCACAGCAGCCAAATCAAAGATAGGGTACCTCCTCTCAGGCCCGCTCTCCAACAGTAACCATTCAGAGAGCCTCAACACTTCTATTTTAAATGTTGTGACCGAGCATCGTCAAGAACAGTTTGATTTGGAACGTTTCTGGCAGATTGAATCAGTTGGTGTTCAGCCAGACTCCTCAGAAGAAATGCCTGACTTTCTGAAGTATTATCAAGACTCGTCTATCACGTTGGAGGATGGCCGGTACAGTGCAAAGTTACCATGGCGACCAGAACATCCCCCTCTACCATCAAATGCAGAATGAATCCGTTCCATGATCAGAAAACTGACTACAGATCCTGAGAAACTGCACATGTACAATGACGTCATCCAAGAACAGCTGTCTCGAGGCTTTATTGAAAGGGTGAACAATCCAGATTTGACCAACGGAGAGTGTCATTACATACCTCATCATGCTGTCCTCAAGGACTCCAACACAACTCCCCTACGCATTGTGTACGACTGCAGCTTCAAACAAGGTGAACAACCCAGCTTGAATGATTGCTTACAGCCAGGCCCTCCGCTTCTCAATGACCTTACTGGCATACTTCTACGCTTCCGTCTCCACAAGTATGCCATAGCTACAGACATTGAAAAGGCATTTTTACATGTAAACCTGGACCAAGCCGATCGAGATGCCACGCGATTCTACTGGCTATCTAATACAGATGACCCAGAGAGTGAATTCATTGTGTACCGATTCAAGTCTGTTATGTTCGGTGCCACAAGTTCCCCCTTCATCTTAAACGCCACCCTCAACAAGCACCTCACGCAGTCTACAGACCAAATCAGCTTGGATATGCTAAGGAATCTGTACGTGGACGACCTCGCCTCGGGAACAAGCGATGATGGTTCAGCAGTCAACTATTACCAGGATGCCAGGAACAAGATGTCACTAGTGGGCTTCAACCTCAGGTCATGGAGTTCAAACAGTCCTGGTGTTCAACGCCTTGCAGCCAAGGATCAAGTCCTCGACACCAGCCCAACTAAGAAAGTACTTGGCATGCTTTGGAACATACCTTCAGACACCCTACGATTCTCATGCAAACAAGCAACCTCTATCCCTCCATTGTCAACCAAGAGAGAGGTGTTACAAGAAACAGCAAAAGTCTTTGATCCACTCGGCTTACTTCAACCAGTCACCGTTGCTGCTAAGATTCTAATCCAAGAACTGTGGAAGGAAAATATTGATTGGGATGACCCCCTTCCACCTTCTCTTGATCAAAAATGGCATACTGTAGCAAAGGAGATAGGGGATGCAACCAAACTTGAGTTTCCGCGTCGCTACTTTACTTCTGATGTCTCTGTCGATAACAGTGATACAGAACTACATGTTTTCGCTGATGCGAGCCAAAAGGCCTATGGAGCTGCCGCTTACTTGGTACGTGAAAACCAGTCGTCCCTAGCCGTGGCAAAGTCTCGTGTTGCTCCAACAAAGAAGAAACGCACCCTTCCAGAGCTAGAACTTATGGCAGCTTTAACAGGTGCACGTTTAGCTTCTTATCTTCAAGAACAACTGCAAGTTACAAGAGTCACGTTGTGGTCTGACAGCCAAATTGTACTTCATTGGCTCAAAAGCACCAAGTCGCTGAAGCCATTCATCAACACTCGCATCCAAGAAGTAAAGAAGCTGACATCTATTCCCAACTGGAAGAACTGCCCTTCAACTGAGAACCCCTCCGATCTTCTCACAAGAGGGATAACAGCACATCAACTGAAGACTTCTTCACTGTGGAAACATGGTCCCACATGGTTGCCAAATAGATCTCTGTGGCCTTCCTGGCCTACAACAGAGGTTCTCCACTTATCAGCCACTGAAACCTCTACTGATGGGTCCCCTGCAAACAGCACAGTCCCAGTTCAACAACAAGGCCTTCATCGCCTGATCAATCCATCGGATTTCAGCAGTTTGCCAAGGCTTCTACGCGTTACAGCCTATGTTTTCAGATTTGTACAGCTTCTCCAGAAGAAAGTCAGCCAACAAGGTCCAATTACAGCTATGGAATATGATCATGCCATGACAGAATGGGTAAAGAATCGTCAATCTGTTGTCTTTCATGCTGAAGTTGGCAACCTTTCCTCAAAGCCAAGACACCGTACAACTTTGGTACGTCAACTTCGCCTTTTCCTTGATGACGGTGGTCTTCTACGCTGTGGCGGGAGGATACATAACGCACCCTTAAGTAGCAACACCAAATTTCCTCTGCTGCTACCAAGCAAAGACCGCTTCACAGATCTAGTAATTCACTCCACCCATGTCAAGCAACTTCATGCAGGTGTCAACTCAACGCTCACCGCCCTGCGTCAAAGTTACTGGGTTCCTTCTGGCCGACAACGCGTCAAAACCTTAATTGACAAATGCGTAACCTGCAGAAAGGTTTCAGGAACAGCCTACAATGCACCAGACCCACCACCCCTTCCCAAGTCAAGAATGCAACAAACACAACCCTTTGAAGTCACAGGAGTGGACTACACTGGAGCTCTGTATGTTCGAAACGCTGGAATTGAAACAAAGGTCTACATATGTTTGTTTACTTGTGCAATAACCAGGGCTATTCATCTTGAAGTTGTTGAAGACTTGACTGTTGAAGCCTTCTTGCTCGCCTTTCGCAGATTTGCAAGTCGCAAATCTCTTCCAAGGAAACTAATATCTGACAATGCCTCAACATTTGTATCAGCGAACAATGAACTTAAGGAACTGTTCCAATCTCATGCGCTCAAGGAAACACTTGCTAGGGAAGGCATTGAATGGCTATTCATTCCAAAGAAGGCGCCTTGGTATGGCGGGTTTTGGGAACGCCTCATCGGTCTTACCAAGTCCACCATTAAGAAGGTACTCGGCAGAGCTGCAGTCAACCTGTGCACTCTTCAAACGATTGTTGTTGAAGTGGAGGCAATTCTTAATGATCGCCCCCTGACCTATGTTTCCTCGGACATTAGGGATGAAGAGGCATTAACCCCTGCGCATCTACTTTATGGCCGACGAATCACGTCACTACCACATCCACATGTAGAGAGTGACGAAGTGGATGATCCCACCTACCAAACAAACATAGATTTCCTGGGGAAGACAAAACACGTCACGTTACTGATTCAACACTTTTGGCAACGTTGGCGTCACGAGTACCTCACCTCCCTCCGAGAGTTCCACAAAGGTTCAGGAATCAACAAGGAATCCGTGAAGGTTGGCGACGTAGTTCTAATCCACGATGACAACCCGAGAGTAAACTGGAAACTAGCACTTGTCACCTCCATTAACAGAGGTCGCGATGGACTTGTACGTTCCGTCAATTTACGTACTGCTAATGGAACAACAAACCGCCCCATAACAAGATTGCATCCTCTAGAAGTTCAAGCCAAGGAAGTACAGTGTCCCACAGAGGCCGAAACAACCACAGTAGAAACTCCAACTCCTGTGAGAAGACCACAAAGAGATGCAGCACGACGTGCTATGAGAAGAATTGCAGACTGGACAAGGGACATTTGCGTGCCCCCGGAGGATGTAGAATAGTTTAAACAGTGACTTTGAACGTTCATTTTGAATCTATTAGTTTAATCTGATATTTATTAATTTTGAGTGATTTCCGGTCAGCGGTCGTTACTGTAGTTTAGTCTCGTCATTGCTTACGTCACTATTCGGGAAAGGTACAAAACACGTTTTTCGTTCCCGCTCAAAAGCTCACTCAATATGACCGCCATGTTTGTAACGCTGTCGAACCAAGTGAAATATAGTTGAGTTCCTATCACTGTTGTATTTCCTACTTCCCCACAAGTGGCAAGCATCAACAAGTTGCATGAGTTATCCGCAGCTGCCGTTTGCGACAATGAAAATTGACAAAGATATTGAAATGCTCGCAGTCTTGGCTATCAAAATACCCTTTAGTTCGTGAAAAAGAGTCGAACAATTGACAATTTTCCTTGCACACTTTTTGCAAGCTGCTCTAGGACTCGAACTTGTAGTTGCATCAAAGCTTATGTCTAATCCTACGCTTGAGCAATTCTGGCAACACGATGCCATCAGAAGTGAAACAGATCTTGCCGGTGAATTCCTTGTTTTTGGTTACCGTAAATAAGGGGATGGTAGCTCCTCCTGGTAAATTGTCATTGCAGAAATAGCAATACTTGTTTGTTTTAATCGTGAGCGCCATCTCACCTTGTTTTCAAATGCATTTAAGCTATAATTTACACGCAAGCACTTTTTCCCTGGGTATTTTGCCGAAAACTCTGCAGACGTTATTCGCGCCAATTGGAAATCCGAGTCTCGAATTCCCACGAACTACAAGTAAGTCGTTACTTCCGGTGAGTGCTGATTGGCTCATAAAATGACAGCTAGACCACAAATTAGGGGGCGGTTGGCATCTCATTCAATAAATGTATCAGGCGTAATTTTTTTCCCTCTCCCTTTTCCCTTCGTCTTTCCCAAAAAAAATACGCCTGATCGCAGGTTATCCACATCTTGTTCAGGACGCCATTTGCCCGCCATCTGCCGTCTTGTCGGGAACGTGAGTATGTTTTGTTTGTTTTCTAATTTCTACTTACGTATCTTAGGGATTTCTTCAATCTAGTGGGTCGGTTAGTGAATATAAACAGTACCGAAAGTAATTTGACCGTACCGTGATGGAAAACACTTGATTTCTTTCGAGTTTCAGGTAGAGCTTTACAGTATAAAGTGGAGAAAGCAATGGCGGACGATGGTAAAAGTACTGCAGGGTACGTAGTAGTGCTTTTATTAATACAAATCGCGGGCATTTCGTTTTTTTGTTTTGTAATTTATACCAACTGGCATTTTTAAGAAGATTTCTGGGCTTTGAAAAATATCCGAACTGCTCGGATCGACTATAAACTTAGTTTAGCTCTGAATCTGAATTTTCAAATTAGCAGAACGTTTGACATGTTTTAGCCTACATTGATTTTCAGCCGAAGAAAATAAATTGAAACAAATATTTACAGCTTAAAAACTTTAAGCTTATAAATAAGCTTAAGTACCCAAAATTACAGTAAGTTTTATACCATAGGATTAAGTTTATTGCAATAACACTAAGTAAAGATGTAATTCATTATGTAATTTGTTTTCAGAAATTATTCCATGAAGTGGTCAGACGAACATGATCTTATGCTTTGTAGGGAGGTTCTTCTTCTTGAACCATTTAAGCACCCAAGACAAAGTAAAGAGAGAGGGGAAATCTGGGGTGAAATAGCACTAAGCTTAAATAGCATCAGTTCACCGAAATTCAAAGTTAGTAAGCGCTCTGTGAGGGACAGGCTTACTCTTTTGCTTGCCAAATACAAAGAAAAGATGAGAAAGGAAGAGCAAGGTTCTGGCATTGCATGTGATGATGAAACAGAAATAGAGGCAGCATTGTCTGAAATCATAGAAAAAGAACAGGCAGCTGATTTAGAAAGGAAAGAAAATTCAAATACCCTTACTAAAAAGAATGAAAATGATAAGGCCGGTGCAGAAGAAAGTAGATTAAAAGCCATGGAGCGCCTGGGACAAACCAGAAAGAGGAATGCTGATACAAGCTGCGACGAAGTTACTAAACCAAAAAGCAGGAGAAGTACTACTGAAGCTGTGCAAATCCTGAAAGAGAAGTTCGAGAACGAGAGAGAAATCCGGAAGGAAGAAATTGAACTGAAGAAGAAAGAGCAAGAAAATAAAGCCGCCCAGCATCAGATGCTTGTAGATCAGCAGCGACAGAACCAGCAACAATACCAGGATGTTTTGAGGATCATGGCTGAACAGCAACACAGGCAGGAACAGCAGCAGCAAAAGTTTCAAATGCTTTTCTTGCAACAGCAACAGCAACAGAGTCAAATACTCATGGGTTTGCTGGAAAAAGTTGTGCCCAAGACCTCATGACAGAAAGGTGTAAAAGCAGTTAAGAAAAGCAAACTGGGCAGGAGGCTTCCTGTTGCACACTTCATCCCTTGCGATCATGTTTTGGTTATTATTTTGTTAAGTGTTAGTGCGTAGAGGGTTTTTGTGACAGTGCCTGGTGAGCTTCTTAGTTAACAAAGTTGATATTTCTTCTTTTTCTAGACTTAAAAAGTTGTGTTGTTTTTTACAGGAAAAACTGGATTGGATGTTTTATTTTCCTCGGGACATAGAATGTTTACAGTGATCAAAGATATTTAGTTAAAGCTAAAGTATTTTAAGTGAACCTTTTCACTTCTACATTGTATGGGATGGCAAGTTAAATTGACAAGATCAAGATTCCAAGTTTCATTTTGTTACAAAATACACTGAGAACAATTAAAACAGCAAGACATGAAAGTATTTCTGGTAGCTTTTTATTGGAATGGCAATTAAAAATTAACATGGTTTCAACCCAGGCTTTAATAAACTATATTAGAGTTTATTAAGGGGTTTAGAAACTTCATGTGAAGATATCCTCCATTTTTTACGATTGTTAATATTGAAATTACATTAAACATCATTCTGCTTTTTACGATAACTGCTCATTGGCTAATTTTTATCGTCAATATGCGGACAGACACATGAATTTGAATTCGTGCGACGCGTCAGCAAGCAAGAGCGGGCAATTCGACTATTTGTTATCGTAAAAAACAAATTGATGTCAGTTTTTAATGAGTCTGTCCTGTTATTGACAATGAATTTCGTCATCACATTGTCAAAGTAGTATGCGGATCCACTCGGCGATCCACAGCTACTTTGACAATGTGATGACGAAATTTATGATCAATAACAGGACAGACGCATGAAAAACTGACGTCAATTTGTTAATTTGAGTGCTTTTTGGGCAATCAGAATGTAGTTGCTGTGTGGTCCTGGACTATTTAACCATATTTCCTGGAGGGGGTGAGGGTGGGGATGGGGAACTTTAAGTGCTTATAACATAATCTGTTTATTAAGATATGATAACTTATGCTGAACAATGAAACTGTTATCATTGGTTGAGCTCTACCTTTTCTGAGGTTTATGTGGAAACATTCTCGTGTGACAATTTCATGTCTATGTGACTCGGCATTTCCATGGCAACAAAGCTCTGGCCAAATTTTAACATTTTGTGTTTTATCTGCCTCTTGCCCTCACATGTAAGTTCTTTTGAAGATAATGGACCTTCCCCTTTTATAAATATATAGGGTAGTGGTGAAAAACTTTGAGCCCAACCTGAGGGTCATTATTTCTGGAAGAGGGTGGTCTGGTTTTTCGTGTCTCCGCAGTATGTGATATCCCCTCCCTACATAAAATTCTATATTTTATGCCCCAATTAGTGAAAGTATTGTTCCAGAGTGGGTGGCTCAATACCAAAATAATCACTGGTGGTATTACCGTAAAGGCATGTTATGGCATTACGAAGCAGTGTGCAGACAACATACATTTTACCAACACTGCTAAGTCCGATCTTCAAATTCTTTTTATAGTCAAGAAATTTAAACGAATTGATGACATCCCCGAAAAGCCATTCCACTGAAATCCTTAAAGCGCTCATAGCTTCATTATAATCCTGCACACGGAGAGGGTACGCCAAATCTCCATATATGCACATTGGTTGACCTGCTGGAGAAAAAGCATGCCGTTGGAGGTCACGTAATAGTCCAGAATCTGCTAACATCCCTGCGTCGTGTTTACGCCCCTCTAAAACGAAGAAAACAAAAATCAAAGGTGAGAATAGAAGTTGCTTAGAAAGTTTACACAACTAAAAACAATAATTAGAACTTTCTTAAAAAAACACTCACCAACTGGTCCATATAAATTTCCAATGATTCCATTTGGTAGAGACAACGATTGGAATTTCAAGGCGTGGACCCTCTTATGACCATTGTAAACAATTCTCTGGCGTTCATCAGGTCTTGAAATGGGTCTGACAGTCCCATCGACGAAACCAAAGCAATTGTCGAGGGGGGCTCCTTGTCCTGATATAACATCTGCATAACGCTGTAAAGCCCCGTGGTTCAGAAGATCTTGATTCCACTGGGTTATAAGGTGCCCATGAACGTCATAGATGTAGTCGATCACATCATTTGTGATCAGACTTATTACAGAAACTGGTCGGCCAAATCGCGGAATCATATCGCTGAGCCGGCATGGGTAGGCAACTCTTTTGAGAAGCATACATAGTCCTTCTATGTCGTCACAAATACTCCTCTGTTCACATCTCAACACCGGTGGTAGTTGGAGTGCTGCAACTAGGCGAGGGAGGTCTTGCTTCTCGACTCGAAACTCTGCTTTGCATTCGGCGGAGTTCATAGAATCCAGATCGAATCGCTCGTAGTTTCCATGAGGAAATTCGGGATTTTTTGTTTTGAAAGTATCGTACAGCAGTAAAAACTCTTCATCTGAGACAATGTTATCGCCGTAAAGAAGTATAAGCAGGTCACGAAATTCTTTAAAAGACATTTTCCAGTTGACTGCCACAGAAAGCTGCAGGAAAGGACTCGTCCACGTAGCCGGTGTGCTAAAGTATTTATGTTTCCCGCCGTGGACGACCGTCCCGTCCCAGGCCTCAATCGGTCATAAACTTCGTTGTCCACGTTCTCGTCGTCATTGCTAAAGGTCCCTATTGAGCAAGCACATGGAGTAATTTTCTTTGGATCACGTGACATTTTTTTTCAGATCATATGACCATTTTTTTAAGATCACGTGCTTATATTGAACCGTTTACCACTCTACTGCCCTCAGTGGTCCTCAGTAGTATGAAAAGGTGTTCCACCTACAGGTTCATTGCCGGATTTCATGCGGTGGGGGCCTGGGTACAAGTCCGTGTATTATGGGATTAACAACACAAGACCCATATATTTAGAAAGAGCGGCGGGTCTAAAACACAGGTCACCGGTCATTGTCTTACCAATACTGGAACCCTAACCCCTTCCTAATGCTAACCTTAGGGCTAAACACTACACTAAGACAACGTTTTAGGCCTAAATACTACACTAAGGCAATAAGGTTAGTATAAGTAAAGGTTTAACGTTGTTCCAGTATTGGTGAAACAATGACCCGTGACCTGTGTTTTAGACCCGCCTCAGAAAGAGCACACTGAGCTTTACAAAATCCTTAAGTTTCGTGTTAATTGGGCCAATATTGAACAAGATACAGCCATTCAAAAACTCCAAAATTTGCAAAGAAATGTATGGATTTCCGGACAAGTAAGTGTCCGGCAATCCATACATTTGTTACTAATTTTTTTTTAGTTTTTGAATGGCTGTATCTTGTTCAATATTGGCCCAATTGACACGAAACTTAAGGATTTTGTAAAGCTCAGTGTGTTCTGAATATATGGGTCTTGTGTTGTTAATCCCATAATACGCGGACTCATACCCAGGCCCACACGGTATGAAATGCGGCAATTTTCATGCAAATCAAATTATTTTCTTATGAATGGTTTTGAAACAGAGGCAAAAGGAAAATGAGAGTCATAGTAAGAATGACCCATAGCCATCATGCTTTGATGATTACATGACCGCGCGTGGATATGAATTTTATCTTCTCGTGTTCAACTCGACATCTCACGAGTGAGCGCATAATATTCTGTTTATTACATAAACATACTAATGAAGACGTTTTTCCGAAGATTTCCGACCACTTTCCGAAGATTTCCGAAGATTCGCCAAAATTGTTCCGAAGGTAAGGCGAACGTTTCCGAACATTTTCGGAGATTTTCCGAAGATTACCGAAGATTTCCGAGGATGCACCGATGATGTTTCGATCATACAGTAACATATCTAAGTACTTTTTAAGGGATTAAGGAACCACAGCAATAGCGATCATTTTAGTAGCTATGGTAACCATAACGACGGTGATCTCTTCACGTGTGAAGATAACATGTTATCTTCACGTGTGAAGATATGAAGTTTTCGCGGGAAAGCTCACTTGGTATTTCACTGGTGAGTTCACTGGTGTTTATGTAATAAAAATCGATATAGTCACCCATCTCCCCTGATACAGTTAGCTGATCTTTTACGATACTCTTGTTGACTCTATAGGAACGTAGACACGGGCTAGAGGACTCATTTTCAATTCGTCCGATTTTTATACAAGTGAATATATGCAATTTCATATATTTGAACTGCGGAGAATGTTACGAAAATATGATGGAAAAAAGCAGTGCGGTGCTCCACCAACTGAGCTATCAAGCCATCTGGGAGCTGGCCACTTTGTGAGTTCGTAATATACCCGTAGAAGGTGAAGTATTCTGAAATTTCATATCTTTGAACTGCGGAGAATGATACGAAGAAGTGGCCAGCTCCCAGATGGCTTGATAGCTCAGTTGGTAGAACACTGCACCGGTATCGCAGAAGTCATGGGTTCGAATCTCGTTCAGGCCTGAATTTTTTTCAGGCTTTAATTTCACAACTGCTTAAGTTGTGTGCATAACTGCGATGATCAATAATATCTTTGTATCGTCCGATTTTTGTTGCCTATAATTTTTGGTAGCTCCTTCTTTCCCTTGTGGCTATATTACTTCATTTTCTCCCTTCAGCTTTAAATTTCGAACGAAGCGGTTGCATGCATAAATTTGTACATATTTTCGTCTCTGTGTTATGGCTCTTTTTTACACTCTGGTCTGAGATGTTGAAATTTCCCTCAAAAGGTAACAAACCTTTAATTTTTCCCTGCTATGTCAGTGAAATATCAAATAGCAATGAGAGATTAAGATCATCAGCTAGCAAAGTGTTATTCTCTTGATGCAGTACCAAATTCTCATAACTATCAGGGAAGCAAAGTTATGGGAATCTATAAGGAGAATGTATATTTCCATCTAGTTGTGGTTTCACTGTTAAGCTGCAGCTCAGCGAAATTACAATCACTTTAAGATTTGAAGGTCTAACGTTGTCACAGTTTAATGTAGCTAGAAGCTTTGCGAGTTTTACATCAATTGTAAACAAGCAAAATAACTAGCTAGTTGAAGTTGTTTGCGTCCTGAATTGTAAATATTTCTCATCTATCAAAGATTTTGTGTCAATTTTACATTTTGCAAATGAACAATACCTTTGGTAGTCACCCTTTGTATGAGAAAAGCAATATTTCAGAATGACGTGTATTTAGATTGCTTTCATGTGTCCAGAGTGCTTTCGAAAGTTGCGAGAAGAACCAAATACAGATAACCAACATGCTGGTTTTTGTTTCTTAGAACGTAAACCGTAAAATTGAATGAGATTAATGAGGAAGACTCAACTTTTAAATATTAGCTATAACCAGAAAACATGCCTGTCTTTCTTTTATTGAAATCAATAATTAACTGTGCGCGCCATTTGTCTTGACAGGCTTTGTTTAGCCAAGACGGTAGTCATTAAATATTCGGTGGCTCGTATGCAAATTTACAACAGTACCAGATACATGTCCCTAAATCACTGTCTATATTTGAATATTCATCCACTCCCGTTCAATCCTGTTGCTATTGTGTTATTGCAAGGGGGATTCCCCGGTTCTGTTTGTGATTGGTTAGTGTACACTGAAGGATCCGACATCAATTTAAGTGCAATCTGATTGAAACGTTGGATTGTGCATGTACAATGTATTCGCGCGCGCGCATGAGATAGCAGGTCAAGTTGTTTGGTGTTCCATTGATGGGCTGTTTGTAATACGACAATATATCTGCTTGGTCAAGAGATGAGGAAACAAGTAAATCACTCCATTGCACGCCATTATAAATTTCACCAGCTTTGAAGTTTTACCATCATATATGAGGGCGTTTAACTTAAAGGAGTCATCTTACTCAAACGCTCCCACAACTTGGAACGAAACGTCAGTTGAAAGTTCTTTATCTTTTTAAAGAACTTTTGAGAACCATAGCGTTTGTCAATTCACCATAATTTCTCTTTCGAAAGCGTGTCAGAATTCAGTCACATCATTTGTTGCTTCTAAATTATTGCTTATTTAGATATGGCTGCCCGAGGAAAGTACGCTTATCTTGTATTTGTAAAGCCAGACAGCTTGCTAGCGATTGATTACGTTTCGTCTGTTGTATCGTTTTTGTCTTCCATTTTCTTGTTCATTTATTTGACGTATTTACAAAACTTGTTTGATGATATACTGGTTTATCCAAATAAATTTGGGAAAGGTCGTGAAAGAAATTATCTTTTATGTTGTTATGACACCAGTTGCTATGCGGATCGAAAGTAAGTTCATAGTGGCTCCGCACTCATTTGCGAGAGAGGGGATGGAACGAACTCGGATAAGACAGATCTCTTATAGTTACTGCGGTTTACCTTTCCTTAATTGTAGTTGCGTCAGTGTAACATGTACTGTGCTAAATGTACTTTTCAACAGTTCATTCACGCTATTCCTTCGTTTTTTCTCGATTTTAATTCTCTTTTTGTTTATTTATGCATTTATTTATTTGTTTGTTTTAATTACCTATGTGCATTTTTTTAATTTCAGGTTACATTTGCACGCTGAATGTACGATAATGTGGGTTAATGTTGTTTAATGTGTCTCATTCGTTAAGCCAGCGTTAATGGATACTGACCCTATGTCCTATATTATCACTCTCTAAGCTTTAAACTCCTTTAACAGTTTTACACGTTATTGGCGACCAAACAGGATCAGAATAAAGTTTCTTTGTGGGGCGGGATGACACCAAAAGTGAGATTTAAAAAGCACATATTTGAGGTTCATTCGTTATGGGCTATCAGCGATCACAGTTTGTCAACAAGAAATGATAGTATAAACATTCTGAATATCAATTAATTTATTCTAAAGGGCTTTATAATGAAGAGACAGGAAATGAAGAAAATTGGTTGTCACAAGTACTTCCAAAGTGGAAACCAGTAGTTTTCATGCAAATAGTCTCAACTTTTCTTTGTGGCGCGAGCGGCACTAGAATGCCAATGCGCTTTATGCAAATAGGAATTAGTTATCGACCACTCTAACATTACATTACTTTACCATTAACTCGTCGGGAATTCGACACGCATGGGTTCCCAATATCACAACATCACTGCTCCGCCCCCTCTCCACAAACCACCAAGGGGATTCCCTCGATTAGTACGCTATTTGATTAGCTGGATGGTAGTGAATTGGACACGTGAAGGGGCGTGAAAGTCATGACTCAAGCGACAAAGTATTAACTTTGTCTTTTTTTTTTCTAGGTAATCCAACAACTCACACCAGCAAGGACCTTTCATATGCCTTCAAGACACCCTTGAACAATGTTTTTTATTCTCGTGCTCGATTCCTGAATGCTCATCAGTCATGTACAGTCACGTGTCAATCAACTTGATTGAGCCTATGTACATTCCCGGGAGAGGCGGACAATCTCTCGACAACAGATTTTTGTATGGTCCTTGACCTCGTGAAATGATTAAAAACACGATCATCTCAAGGTGTAATTGTGCACGAAAGTACCCTGTCGAGTGAGCGGATGGACTCGCGCTTGGACAAAAACGATGCGATCTTTCAGATCGTTTTAATACTGAAGCTGACAAGCCTTTTTGATCATCATCGTTATCCTTTTTACAGTCATCTTATATCAGTCCTCTGAGTATGAATAAATGATCTCATTGCGTAGAATTGCAGAGCTTCAGGTCACGTTAACTTTGTTCTTCAACTCGCGTTCATAATATTTTTTGGTAACTAAAAAATAATTCGTTTCTTAGCGGATAAGTCTGAAACAAAGATAGTATATTACATTAGTAGCCTCAAGCAAATATAATAAGAATGAGGAAAGGTCGTAGGTCAAAGGTTTCAATGGCTTTTAGATCAATAGCGATAGAACCGCCTGAAACAGTGTGATTGATCTCTTAGTGCATAACTGGCATTTGCTCTTTACTTAACTCGATTTTGGTTTTCTTGTATTTATTTTGTCATAGTTTTCAATAAGCGTTTAGAGCGGTGATTCCTTAAAATCAACTTTGTTTAACGAGGGTGACACACAACAGTCTTAAACTGATAAACCCATGGCCCTAGAATTCCCGATCGAATTGGAATTTAGAAATGTTGGTTTTTCAGGAAGGAGGAAAACCGGAGAACCCGGAGAAAAACCCTCGGAGCAAGGGCTAGAACCAACAACAAACTTAACTGGTTTGTTTTATTTGAAAAAATCCTCTTGAGTTCTTTTGTAATTAGAAGTCTCCTTTACTGTCTGACAGGAAAAATAGCCTCATCGTGATAAATATGCCGTCTGATGGTCTTGACACTTGACGTCCAGCCAACATTTGACAGTGAATGACTTGACCAAAAACTTTGGATTCCTGCTAACAGAACAATACCATGCAGATTTTAACAGGTGATAGAGCATGTCACAAAGAAAAAGAAAAGAACAAACATGTACCCATAATATTAAAAATATGTCCGGTCTGGTCGGTTGTGAGTACTTCCCTCGGATGGTGAAAAATGGACCAGGGTGTAGGATCTACAGTTAACAAATGCATTCCACGTCGCTGTGCTTCTGTTCTACCAGCATTCTATCACGAATGCCGTTCTCTGATTGGCTTCACTATGAACTCGCTATCTATTCTGTTGTACATAGTAGCGTAGCATTGTGCGGTTGTTGACAAACAGTAGGCTGCTTCTTTGTGTTTTGGAAGTTTCTGTGAAAAGGGTTTCTTGTAGATTTACCCTAAAACTATTAGATCATTCGCTCTTGATTTCTATTCGCGATAGTTGACTCGCATGCGCCCACGTCAACTATCACGCGATAGAAATCTCGAGCTCATAATCTTTGAAGAGATCACAGATGACGTCAAAATGTGGTACGAACAAGTTGTATAAGAAGCCATAGCTCAATGTGTCACTGATGTAGAATATACATGAAATCTACTTGTTTTATATGAGAAACAAAATAGAATGTATGACGGACGTTATTTCACGTTTATTTCCAATCTATCATAAGTGAGAACCACTCAAAAAGCAAGAATGATAATGCTTCCCAGACTTTCAAATTACAGGAGACTTCAAGAGCAATAGCTTTCTAAGGTAGAAACTCATCTGAGGAACAATCATCAACAAAGAATAAACAAGGGTGGTTACGATTGAGAAAGATAAACATGAATTACAAACAATTAACTTGTAACTAACTTATCGTGTCCCCAATTAGCAGAAACGCTAAATCACCTGACACGGAAATAAAGGTTTTGTTGTCGTTGTTGTTGACCAATGTTTTCGAGACAATCCAAGATGTGTCGTCTCTGGCGTTTAATCCTTCAAACTTGCATAGCATGACGTAGCACTCATTATAATTTACAAGGTATCATTTCCCGGGCCTTTCCTGCTTCCCTCATTTTGCGATCCATTGTTGTTTGTGTTGTACTGCCCTTAAAAGCTATCCATCAAATCTTGGCAAGAGTATTTGGGAAATAGATAATTTGGTTTTATCAACTGGGTTGATAATGTGAATTGACCACCGTAAAGAGATTCGGAAGCTGACGTTTCGAGCGTTAACCCTAACCAAATTATCTTGTAATACTCCCACCGACGCAGTACCACAGTTTCTTTAGAAACTTGCCCCCTTTATTTATTTGGGAAATAGACCTGTCAACATTGCAGCATTTACTCGAAAATAGATGTCGTCCAGAAACGACAACAAACAGTCGGTCGGACAGTCCGCCCAACGACAAGCAAAGTAATAAAGAAGAAAAGCAATAGAGATATCAGAGCGTGCAAAATAAAAACAAATAGACTCCATGTTGCCGTACCTCTGCTCAGTAATAGACCGGCAATTTCGATACTGTATTAAAATTCAGCCTAACACAATAGACCTCAGCACGAGGTTCTGGGGAATAAACCCCACAAACTCTGTAGTTATTTCCCAGAGCCTCGTACTTAGGTCTATTGTGTTAGGCTGAATTTTAATATATCGAAATTGGTGTATTGATCACAGAAGACGTCAAAATGTGGTAAGAACATCAATTTTTGTTCTTACCGCACGGCAAAATGGAATGTGTTTGTTCAGTGGCGTTATTGCCGTTGCGACAGTGGACGAAATGAAGGATATCAACTAACCGTCGTCCTTCTCGTGTCTGGGCTCAGATTCCTAAAAGCGACAGGTGGATTGTTATACAAGACCGCGGAATGCCATTCATTTGCTTTTTATTAATTTATCTTTCCGTAAGTGGTTAGCACATCGTGCTCTTGTCTCTTGCTATTCTCTGCCTGGCGCGAAACTCCCGCGAACAGCTACAGACTGGTAAACGTGTTATGACGCAAACGGCTATCTTTGGAAGCCCCCTTGCTTGTCTGTGATCATTTTGGTGGCCACCCATTTTAGGTTGTATTTACTGAGTGCGTGGACAGCGTGCAGACAGTAGAATGTTCACAGCCTCTCTATCGACGCACGCGAAAGAAAAAGCGAGCGAAGCGAGCGCAAAGAACGCAGGGGTGGGGGCTGGGTTTGCGAACATCAAATCTTCTGTTTGGCGTTTGCGTCCAGTTCTGTCGTGATTCTATCCACGCATTCAGTGATCGAATAGGGATGAGAACAGTCTAGGGCGGAAAGGGGTCGAAAGTCGTATCCGTTTTTCCCCGCAAGCTAATAAAGTGAATGGCTATCACTTTGATTGTCACAAAACTGTGAAGTGCCCTCGTATCAATTACAATAGATACGGTATTGGATTACGAGTCTCGAATTTTTTCGAGTGACGGGAAAGTGACCGGAAAATTGTCAATGGTAGGGAGTACTTTTACCATGAACAATTTCAAACAACTGAACTGATGTATTATAATGATAATGACAATATATTGTTGGGTGTTTGAGTTATGAAAATGAAGCATTCTAGGGAGTAACAATAAGTGATAAACGTTTATAACGGTAATTGTTGTATGTATTTACATGGTCTCAAACCCGTAGAAGACTGTTTTTTTTTTTTAATCGAATTAAATCAATGTCTTCCGTGAAAACTACTACAAATCGCGTGAGACACAACGAGGAAAAAAAAATAAAAAAATAAATATCTTGAGAAGCCTGGCCCATTTCTAAAAATAGATCATTTATCGTGAATATCCAATGACGCCCTTGTCAATGAAAAGGAACTTCACTGGGTTGAGATGACGCAGTTGCTGAGGGGTATTCCCCGGGATTGCATTCAATTGGCTTTAAAAAGTTGCACACTAAATGACGCAACTCGAAATAACGTCATGGATGACGCATTTTGAAATTAGACCCGTCTTTCAATTTCCTATTTCTTTAATAAACATTCGGTTCCGTACGTAGTGATCCTTGACCAATTTGGTGTCTTGTTTTTTTTTTATCTTAGTAAGCTATTATTGTGAAGTTCCTGTTGAAAGTAATGGCGGTCCGGAAAGTGACTTTATTTCTTTCCATGCCTCATAGTGGCATAGCTGCCAAAGCCAAAAATATAATAGTCAATAATGACAGAGGCTCAAACATGTAATATTTAATTTAATCTGTAAATTAGAATAAAGTAAATTGAATCAATGAAAACTAAGTGACAGAATTAGTTTATGCGAGGATCAATTGTCCCATCAAGAACAATTTTAAAATCAACAATATTTTTTCTAGTCGCTCAAACAAAGTTTATTCGGTTTATGACTTTTATCGTCTTTATACAAATGCAAATACGATCACTTCCGTGATTGTCTCATTTTTGCGGTTGAATAATCCTGGCGGAAATAACAATACAAAACAATGGGAATACTTGAGATAAACCACAAAATCCGATATGAACTGGTCAGCAACAAACTGGAATTGGCTAAAACCGCATTACTTTAAATGTTCAAAGGTCAACTCGATAAGAGATCACAGTGGGTTTTTAATTGGTTTGCCATAATATTTTTATTTGACTGATTTTTCCGTTTACCAGACATCTTATAAGGTCATCTATTTATTTTATCATATCGGAAGGATTTTGCGTTTAATTAAAGGATTATTGGTACAATTACCATGTAGTTATTACAGGTATTTAGTTTGGAAGTTTATTCTTTACCATATTTCTGTCGATACGTGTAGCATACTTTTAGTGTCACCACTAAACTTTACAGTTTGAATTAATTGTATCACGGAAAAAAAGATGATTGTAGAACGGTGTAGTAAAATCTACGTGTATCTTAGAACGATTTTTGTATCTAGTATTCCATGGTAGATTAAATATTATATTTTACTTTTTGCGTTTGAAGCTGATGTTAAATCAAACAAATATTAAAATGGGCAATAATTGTTTAAAGATGGCGTGACCGGCTCCTTAATTTGTGATTGTAATTCGTTTGAAATAGGTTTGTAACTTACCATGGTAATAAGTGTAAGCTAGGTTTTAAACATGCATGTTAATTAATTGCATATAAACAAAACTTCAATTCTGTGGACGGAAAATTAAAAGCAAACTTAGTCTTTTCTAATCTGGGGAATTCTCGACGAAGGACTCGATTTCGAAAGAAGTTCAAAATCAGTCAGTCAAAACAAAGGTAAGTTGCCGAAAAGAGAAGCCCACTTTATTTGCTCATTTTTATTTTTATTCTTTAAATGCACATTCAGAAGGGTATTTTATATTATTTTAAACGTATCTCAGTCTCAATGTGTTTCCATCGAGTGGCGGGAAATTCTTTTCTTATAGTGTAATTCGGTTCACGTGAAGGGAACTTCCTTCAAAATCAGTTGCGGTCACGTTTAACGGAAGACACGATAGATTTCATGATCTCTTCCGATCGCTCAGATTAGATAAATGCGTTGACTGAATGAAAACCTTTTAGTCATCAAGGAAGTTAGATCCATGTTACCGGAAAATACACACTTGTGTTAATGTTTGCTGGAATCTAAACAGCAAGACTTTTTAAGTTTTGTTTTCAGAACGATGCAGGGGACGATAACTGGAACCTTCTTCTTAGACGTCGTCAAATAATTTGTATTAAAAAAAATTCAGGTATATGTACAACGACCAAATGAGTCAGTTTTCCGTTGCTTTTTCCTTAGTCAACAACGTTTTACTGCAGTTATAAAACCCTGCTAATTTTTCTTTTTCTTTGACGTAATGCTTTTAACACACAGCATGACACAACGTTTTAGATGGTAGCTCGATCGCTCCTGTCTTTTCGTCGGAAAAATGAAAGAAAATATTATATAGAATTACACATGTTTAATCAACTTTTTTTTCGTCGAGAACTTTCTGATAGAAGTAAAGCTTTCCTGAAGTAAAGTTAAATTCCCGTGGAATAAATTTTCCGTTCTTACTCAGCGTCTTTTTAAAATTTTCGTTTCAAACAAAGCCTGTTCATTAGCTCCTTAAATGATTAATAAGTTCTCCCAGGAAAGTTTCACATTTCGCCTTAACATATTCGGTTTCGTGACAAACAGGCGCTATTTGGAACGCCTGGCAAACTTCGTGGCGCGATAAAAATTCAATCAGCTGACGAAAATTCTTCCACTTTGCCGCCGCGTCACTTACCACTGGCCAATCAGCGCTCGCCAATGGAAGAGGAGCGGGCCGTTTTGATTGGCGTGGTCTCTTCATGGGGGGTCGTGTTGTTCGCGCAAGGCTATTGCATATCTCAAGCATGCATGGCGGCATGCTACAAGGCTCCGAGGCCACTGAAATTCCCCTTCTTGGAGACTTTTCGACGCTTGCATGAAGAAACGAAACTGTTTCATCTTTAAGAGGAAACTATCTACTTTCACGGAAAATCATTCGCGGGGTTGTGATCGTTTAAGGGAATTGGAAAAGTGCTATGATTTCGATTGTCGTTCTGCGTTTCTAGCTTCTTGACTGCGTTCGACCTGACGCGTTACCGAGTTGCAAAGGCGGAGCATATCTGTTCTGGAAAGTGGGGTGGATTGCTTTGGATCGAATCAACGGCCAAAAAAACGTTTGGAATCAAAGCAGTGTTTGCAGGACTCGAATTTAAAAGCCATGTCTGGTGAGTTGAAAAATTGTTTTGTTTGAGACCTGCATACGATGACGTGCTGTACTGTAAATCCGCGTAAACTTCAATTGTTTTTTGCTCCCTTACTCTCACGCTTGAGCCTTAGTTCACTGCTACTTTCATGCATTGTCTGTTATTGATCAGTGTTTTGCAAAGTGACTGGGCTACACTGCTTAATACAATTTTCCCTTGCATGATTTGTGTATGTATCGCGGAGTCTGAAGGACGCCATTTTGAGATGAAGTCCAAAGATTGTGGCGCGTTCCAATTCAAAACTGTAAAAAAATGCACAAAATCAAAGAGATTATGTGAGTGAACCTTAAAAGTCTTTATTAGGTCGTTTTTGTTGGTTTGAAGCAGAAAAAACTCTTTGGCAGTACCTTTAAATTGTCGAACCTATTGTCGCTTCGCTATCTTTCCTTTAAACACAACGGCCGCCATTCATGGGTTATGTTGCCAATAACAGTTGATTTTTTTATTCGATGGGCGTAACACTAGGCTCAGGAATAAAACGATTGGAATATGTGTGGAAGATAAAACATCAAGGCCAAGTACTTCAGGGAAACGACTTTGGTGGATTGAATACACGAGAAACTTGTGATTCTTAAAACGCGAACAAAGGCACGAACCAATGTTCTAGCGATATGAATAATTACTGCCAATGACATAAGATGGCGGATGTACGGTTGGTGGAAAATCGAAATGGTGATTTCATTTTGAATGCACGACTTTTATTTTTCGCGAAATCTTGGTCTGGTTTTGGCATTGACAACTCCGCTTGTGTGTATCTTGCAAAGATGTGCATCGTTGAAATTGTTCTTCATCCATTTACCGGCCGAAACATCTGCGTTCTTCGCGATTTTGTATTATTTATGAATGTTCATTTGTTGTTCTACTGGAGTTCCCCTATGAAATAAGCCATGGCTGAAATCTACAACCTCACGATTTGATGTAAAATTTCACTAGTCTATTTATGATGTTCGCATTCGCGCAGCCGTGAGCACAATGACTATTTCCACTGTAAGTTTAAATCGCCATGGCTTCACTTGAATTCAGTTCATTCGTAGTAACTAACGATCATTGATGTAAGCTATCAGCTGAGAGAGCAAAGTCAAGGACGCAGTTTCATGAAAGACGACTTTTCCTTTCGGAAAAATCTGAACTATTTTGCTTGATTATACTCCAGCAGCTTGACTACGCCTTGTAGAGTAAACTACTAGGACTGAAACGTTCGCAACATGTAACAAGCGACGTTTTACCATGTTTGCGTTTTCCTTATTTCATACCTCGCTTCTAGTCTAAAGAAGTTTTTCTTCCTTTTTCAGGACGAACTAAACGAGGCCCCGGCAGACCAAGAGTCACGGAAACTATAGTAAGTACTGACTCTGTTTTAGTATTTCAGTGAACGAAGGTGAGAAGGTTAAATCTATGCTTACTTAATTCCAGCCTTCGACAGATTTTATCATGAGTTGCGTGTCTCATAAATGGTCTTTTGTTCATAATTTCCAAGCGTTTCCTAGCGCTTTCCTTACTCCTCGAATCATAGCATTTCTGTGTTGCTAATCGAAGTTCGTTAGACTCAATATAAAAGGGTGTAGTAAATTGAATTCCACTCTTCGATGAGACCGTGAGAGCTTTACGTTTTAGCTCAACAACAAAATGTTATGCGATACTATTTGTTACGATAGTAAGTTTTTACCTCTGAATCTGAAATGAAAAATTTTGATAATATCTTTTGTATTGTTTTCATAGTTTGGTTTCTTTGAATCTCAAAATTACCGTTTATATAATTTTTTTTGTCGGATCTCACTTTAAAACTGGTATTGTTACTCACATCAAATATTGAGGAAAAAAAAACACTAAAGTATAACTTGTAATCACTGCAGTGGTAATAGCAGCCTATGTATGAGAAGGAATTTTGAGAAAGTGGAATCATGTTATGAAGTGTAAGCTGGCTTTAGTTGAAGTTACATTTGCTACATTTCTTTGGAAGAATGAAATTTGTGGAGCTTGTGCTTGGGGGATATGAAATTTTCTGTTTGCTTCAATCCACCAATTGAAAAAGTGAATAATATTTTAATTTACCTCTCATAAAAGAGTGTCTCTCTAGTTCTTTTTTTTGCAAACTAGAGTTTGGTTTGTGTGCTGTGCTTTGTCAAACAATGAACAATGAAGGCTTCGATCTGGTACAAGGGGAACCAAGTAAAGGAAGTATTTGTTATAATTCCTGTTTTGATGGTAACAGATCAAAAAAGTTTGATCTGTATAATTGTTTTTGTTATTTATACATTGTTTTTATAAATTTGATTTACAAAGCAATGTTTTTCAGTCTGCAACAGTCTGCAACAGACTGATTTCACTTTCCTAGAGTGTAGTTGTCTTCATGGGAACGAATTGACTACATTGTAAACTTGACATGGTGGATTTAACTGCTCTTGTATTCCATTTTTATAATTTTTTTCGCTTCGAACTTTAGAAACATTTCCAGAATCACTGGCACAGTGTTAATAATTGTTTTGGCCATTGTTTCGTAGATTGTTAAATTATGTGGAGTATTGATTGAGTTTAGTGCCATGCATGTATCGACAAACAGAGTTATATATAGCCTTTTGTTTTTCTGTTTATAGACATCCATTTAAACACTGTACATACTACATGTATGGTTGTTTTCAAAGTGATAGAGGTAGCACAAATTCAAATCCAAAACTGTTTGATTAGTGTGGTGTTTGGTAGGCTGAAACCACAGAGAAGTGGTGAATTTGCCATAATTTGAATCATGAAGTGTGTACAGAACAGCAGCAGTAAGAAAACAAATTAAATGTGAAGGAACCTAAATAAAAATGTTACTTTTCTTAATTTGTGCACAATTCAATGATTGCTTTTTATCAAGTTGTATTTTTATCTACAACCAATAGTCCCTTTGTTCATCTCTTGTTTAAACGTCCTAAAAGAAACAAAAGCATCCAAATAGATTTAATGTGTTGTAAACTTCAGAACAAAAGTTTCTGACAGGTCAATTTTATCGTAAGTTCATTTTGATATTGGCTAAATATGGTGTTCTTTTTCAATGACAAAACATTGAGAAAGATATAAAATAAACCACTTCTTAAGTTCAGCTGGGTAACATACAGTATATATAGCAGGTTAAAATTAGTCATGATAGCATTTCAGAATTGTCTGTCATTGTTTAGGTTGGATATGATATTCACAAGGCTTCTTGTTTGTATAGATACAGTGGTCCAATTACACGCATGCAATTACACGCATGCATTTGTTCTTTCCAATGTTTAAAAACACTTGGTATATTTAAGTTGGGAAACTGTTATTTTTAGATCATGCTTTCGCCATTGTTTCTGTGTTCTCTTGACAGTGTTCTGGTCTTGTGTTCCCTCTTTATTTAATAATTCTTGCATATGTCAAATTTTAGTGCTGTCAATTTGTTAGATACATGTTTTTCTTTAGTTTATTGCTTCTTGGTTATGTGCAGTGTAGAAATTTGCTTTTTACAGTGATTTTCATTTTGCCTTTTCAAAACACTCCAATTCTACACACACATAAAGAAAACAACTTAATTTTGGGCAAAAATTATGAAATTATTTGCTTATTGGCCACACATATAAAAGGGAAAATACATTATAAAAGAGGGGGAGTGGGAATGACAGAAACTGGTGAGGGGACCTAATTAGAAACCATTTGGCTTATAAAATTAGACCCCTTGGAACAATACATGTACTTGTTAAAAAACTACTACTGAGTAGCATGCTGGTGGATGGTCTAACAGTTGTTAGAAAATCTAGTTAACAATACCTTGCTCATGTTGTGATTGCTACCTTCAACAGTCCCTGAGCCCATACCCAAGTTCTCCGTTAACACCAGATTCTGAAGAGGGATTCATAATGAATATAAGGGAAGAGGGTAGATCCACAAGGGTGCGAAACAGACCGAAGCCTCAGCCTGCAAAGAAGACAAGAGTCAATGCTCAGAGGTATGGTACTGCTGTGTTAAGGTGTACATTGATATGCAGGCCTTGTCAGAATATGGTTTTCATTTAAAGAAACCATCCCACAGTTTTTTGAAATTTTATGTTTGGTTTGGAAGGGAAAAGGACAAACACAGCTGGAGAGAATAATAATTAAAATAAAATTGAAAAGTTGCATAGTACATAACATAAATATCTCCCTAAAATTCCCAGTTTCTTATAATTTGTTTCTTTGCAGAATTTGTACACAGTACTATACACAGTTATGTATTTGGTTACTGTCTTGTAGTTTAACAAAAAAGCAATAGCTGAATTTACTGAGTTCTATATTGGCTAAATATGTAACTGCTTTTAAAATAATTCAACAAATGCATTCTCTGTATTATATAAAATGCCACTCAAGTTCTCTACAAGAGGGTTATTTGTTAATGGGCTCAGTTTTGTTCACCGTAATCCTCTTGGCAAATTGTCCAGGATAAAAGAGTATTGATCCAGTTTCCAGGGACGATTGTTTTCAGTTAATGCCATTAAAATTGAGACAGCCATCAAAGTTTCCTGTCTGTTTTTAGCTGCAAAGCAGTTATTTTGGTCATGTCCGTTTGTTTGGTCAATATGAATGGGTTAAACAATGGCTGTTCAGCTGCATAAGTTGACCTTGGTATATTGATGTTAACAAGTTCCATAATGTATATTGCTATGGATGTTGGGTTTGCTTTGTAATCTGACACTCTGAGGAAATATCAATTAAATTTCAGTCATGATACAACTGCACATGTATTTCCTGTTTGTATATGAAGCTATTGAATTAGTTGAATTGTGACAATTGCAGAGGAACATAAAATAGTGCATGAATATTACATGTAGTTTATGTTAAGTATAAATTTCAGTTATTTAGGAAATTAATTCAACTATCTGAGTGTTAGTTTAGAAGAAGAATTGTATAGAGAGTATGGAAGGCATTTTCTGTTTGAGATGAAGGGGATTCCCACCAAAGCAAAATATTTTTTACTGTATTTAGGAATGGTGTAGCTTTGATGATGCAGATGTTTCTCAAAAATTATGCATGACCAGCAACAGACAACTGTCTTAGAATCTCATTGAGAGAGTTTGGAGGTCATTCGAAGGAGATTTTAGCTAAAGGTTATTTTGAAAGTTAGCGGTTACAGCTAAAGTTTGGTCAAGTTTTTTTAGGTGTGATTGTTGTATTACATCATTAGTTGTGCTTGTCTTATATTTTGTAGATTAAGATTGTTTGTATCAGTTGTTTCATTGGTAAATTTGTCTTTAATTAAGTACCTAGTCGTCTTGGAACTAATTTTATCTATTGTTCACCCACTTGACCTTGTCTGATATAGCTGTTTTGTGTGTCATTTCATTTTCAGTAAGTTGAAATCTCCTATCAAAGCTTCTCCAATTGGTTCCTGCACTGAAAGTCGTGAGAACCATGATATTAGTACAGATCATGAACATTTGATGGTAAGAGAGCATTGCACTGAATATGATAGCAACTGTTATGTTAGAGATAATTAGGGGCTAGGTCACGTTATTATAGGTCATTTTGTTTAGTTTTGTCAAATATGAGTTATACAGTAAATGTCAAATTGGTAGAGCAAGAGTCTTCCATTTGCAAAATCACAGCCACATAACAGATGAAAATGATTTCCCAGCTGTGTAAATGACATTTTGATATAAACTGAGATAAACTTGCAAAAAAGTTGGGTCGCCATTTCACAAGTTGACCCAAATGCAATCCATTTTAATCCTCTCCAGTTTTGTCCATCCATGCCCATCCATGGCTTTCCTGTGTTTTGTTTGAGTTCTACAATACAATGCAATACAACAACTTTTATTTCAACACGATGGTTCTTCTATAGTTTTGAGCCATTATTGTGATATTTTAGTTAATTCTATGACCATTTGATTCATGCTGAAATTGCCTAAAATTGTGACCTAGCCCCTTAAAATATTTGATATTGAGCTTGTTTGGAGGGATCTAAACCTGCTTCTATTTGTAAGGGTATAGAAAAACCTGACAATTCATATTGTTTGCATAGCTTAAAAGATGTCAGTTTATCTGTTTTAAAGTCAACCACCACAAATTATGTATCAATGCAAAGCTCATGAAATGTACAATCAAATCAAACTGTTTCTTAAAAGGCAAATCAAATTGAATGAACTTGTTGCAGTTAGACCCTTTGTTCTAATTCCTTTGTTAGCCATATGTGTCATTGAATTCTTCATTCTTCATAAACTAAGATAAGTTTGCAATCACATACAACTGACACTGTAAATAAGGCACTTCCTTTCATATTGTGCCTTTTCTAACAGGAGATATCACCCTACCCTATGCCTCTGGACGGATCAGGCCAAACGCTATATGACAACTTGACATCTGATAGCTTTGGGGTAACAAAGAGACCACTGACAGACCCAGAAGATGAATTGTAAGTACTTTCCCATTTTATCTAGTAATATCTAATAATATTGCAACCAGCAAATTACTGATGATGTTGTTATTAAGAAGTATGGTTCTGTTTTTGCTACAAGCATCGCTGATTTTTTGGCCTTATATAAAATCAAGTTAAGTGATGTATTTTACTATGGAAGGTAAGTACAGACAAAATAGCAATGGTAAACGATAAAAAAATGGAAAATATGAAAGATTTTCAGGAATTAACATGAACAAGTTAGGTGTCCTTGGCATTTCTGATGAAACAGACTTAAGCAATAGCAATAAGCATATGTACATTTGTGTATGTTTACACAGCTTGATACAAACAATGTACTGAGTTTGAGAGACAATGGAAGTTTACTTGAATCCAAGTTGTACTGTAAGTAATGTTTTCTTAAGCCCACTCAAACTCACTTGATTGCAACAGGCTGTGTAAGCATTATGAAGCAACGTTTCTCTATCAGTAAAACATTAATGCAAATATGACGGTGATGATATTGTAACCATGTTTACACATCAGTGGAGAATAAACCTGCTTTTATCAGTAGTTAATTTTTGCATCAAACTTTTTTTATCAATTGATACTCTTCTCTGCTTACCAGGGCAAGGAACAAAGTTTGTTCATTCTGCAATTGTGGTGTGGAAAAACGTATGTTTCATGGCAAACTCCAGAGATATGCACCAACACCTGGTTTCGACCCTGTCAAGAAGCTCCAAAACAGACACAGACAGAATAGTGGCTGTGACCCGTTTAGAGACAGACTAGATTTAGATCCTTGTGATTCTGGACAGTTTATTGAAGATCACCCAGAGCCTCAGCCTGTTGTAACTCGCCGTGGACCTGGAAGACCACCTGGGCGTGGCCGGCGGAAGGGAATTGTTGTTGTGGGTTTACCTTTGAGAACTGGTAACCATGACCCGACAGTTGACAAGACAACGTATGGAACTGTGAAAGAGAAGGAGCTTAGTGATGTGTTTGAGGAAGATGGTTTTACATGGGCTCATCACTGTTGTGCAGCATGGTCAGAAGGAGTTAGCCAAACTGATTCTTATGATTTGATCAATGTCGATAAGGCCGTTGTCAAGGCTTTGTCAGAGGTATGAGAGTTTGCATGTTTCCTAGGGAGAATAGTTAAAATTGTTTTAAATGTAGTGATGTTTTCCTTTTTCAGATACAGTATGATATGGTCTTAAAATCTTTGCATGTTGTATTCTAATCCTTCCAAAAAGGATCACAATACCTGTGAAGTGACTGTCAGTAATTACTAATTTTCATTTTGTCTGCTTCCTTGTACTCTTGCAGCATGTATTATGTTAATGTGGTTTGTAATTCCTACTATGTTTGTTAATATTGCTTTAATTCTGCAGCGATGTGGTCATTGCAATCGATTTGGTGCTAGTGTTGTTTGTCAAATATCACAGTGTGGGAAAACCTACCATTATCCCTGTGCAGCGAGCAGTGGTTCTTTTCAGGTTTGTCTTATTCCTTGAGTTTTAGAAAGACTAGAGTTGCTTTCTCAAGACTAGTTATTGTTGTGACTCGGCATTGAACTTTGAGTAGATACATGTAACTGAATTTTAACTCCGTTGTCCAAGAATATCTTGCACTGCTATGCTGATTGGAGATGCTGTAAACAGAAGAATGTAAACATAAAACTTGGTAACACCCCTTTCAGCATGATTGAAACAAATCAGCATATGATATACAGTACCACTCAAAAGTAAGCTACCACCTCTCGTCTCCCGTCTCACCTCATGAGATAAACCAATGGAGCATATATTTTGGAATATTAATTACAAGTAGTTAGTCTCTCCATAGGGTGGTAAGTTACTTTTGAGTTACTTTTGAGTGGTACTGTAATGGGAACTGTGTGGGATTCTCCCACTTGCTCTGCATGTGTAGAGATAAGGATAGTTTGTGTTGACGTTGTACAGGGTAAAGGGTTAAAGTGTTAATTAACATTCAGGGTTCAAGCATGAATAAACAATTAGATTATGAGCTCCAGCTTTCTGTGAAGTGAAAGTTGATGAGGCATTAGTATGGTAGTATTTGTATTAGTGTTGAAAATTATACTAATGCTTGATAGAGGAGAGGTGGTGCAAGTTGAACTGTGCATCCTAATAAGCACATTACATGGAGTGAATGTAAAGTGTTTGTAAAACTGCTAATGAGCTTTTTTTTCTTCTGGCACAGGACATTAAATCTATGACCATGTTGTGCCCAGATCATTTGGAAGATGCAGGACGTCTTGGTAAAGATAACAATTTTACCCTACTCTTTTTTCAAGAATGTGCTCATTGAAGACTGAGATTTCCTAACCTCAAAGTAACCCTAACAACCTTGGAACTTTTCTTCCCACTTTTTATAGAGGCTTAAAAATGTTGATTAAAATTTTTTTTTTCAGCTGCCAATGAAGCAGAGTGTGTCCTCTGTGGGGAAGCTAAAGATTTTGGTGAACAGATATTCTGCACTAGTTGTGGCCGTCACTATCATGGCCGCTGCTTGGAACCATCTGTTGATTTGACTTCGCTTATCAGAATGGGCTGGCAGTGTCCAGACTGTAAAGTGTGCCAGGGTTGCAGGTTTGTATTCATCAGAATTTATTTTTACTAACATGATTGAGGCTGAAGACTGAATAGTAGTCATATTTACATGTGTGATAACAGATTATTCAAGTGCAGATTTCCCAATAACTCTTATTTGGGGTTTCACATAGTCCTGTTGCTGTTATTTATTTTCAAGTATGGTGCTGGTAACCTTATTTCCTTGGTCTGACAACAGAAGCAGTGTCTTAACAAAAAAAATTATATGTACCACTTGGTTTGTGTCTCTGAAATCAGGCAGACAGTTGATTTTAAAAAGTGACATCCAACCTTAACCCCGTAGGCAACCTGGTGATGACAATAGGATGTTAGTTTGTGATTTGTGCGACACTGGGTATCACACCTACTGTCTGGACCCACCGATGAGCACCATACCCAAGACAGGCTGGAAGTGTTTGGTGAGTGACTGCTATGCTGTGTGTGGTGGTTGTGTGATCTGCATCTATTGTAGAGTATTCAGGTTGTGAGACTGAAAAAAAATGGTCATGTAGATACTAGGGCATTCTCGCAACTGGTGATGCAAGAATATGGAGAGATTAGGAAAGGGAATTTGTGGACATTTCGGCTCAAAGAAGTCTCTAATTTGATGATTGTCCATTAGTTTCATTAAAGGCCCATTTTCATCCTTGATGTTTGTTTTTGTTTTGAAACCGATCTATTGTTAAATGACGCACTCTGATTGGTCATCTATTTTTATCGAGCAACAAAACATTTACAAGTCATTAATCGATGGTGTACACACCACCAGATGTTTGTGCCAAGACGCAGGATGTCTTACATTCTCAATATGAACGACTTGCACTCTGAGCAACTTCAGACGTACAGAGTATTTTAGAAATACCGGCAACTGATGAGATCCACATGGAGGATCGAAACCATGGTCTTGCCTGAACTAAGCCGAACAATGGCATATACAATGCGCAACACATTCAATTATTATTATTATTAGGCTTGCACGTATTATTATTAGGCTTGCGCGTAAGCAACTACATTTAAATCATGTGGTGTCAGAACGAACAAAAGGAGGAATAAACCTATACATCGAGCTCGAGAAACATAAGCTTGATCAGATATGTGCAAGCAACATAAGAACGTCTCTGGACAAACGTATAGCTTTCTCGAAGTAAAGCAACAGCGTCTCCGAAGAAAAACATGATATCCGTGATAAGAATCTACATACTGTACTTGCACGCAGTTTCAATCAAACGGTCGGGCCCAGCATCACAATTTATAATGAAAGTAAGCAACATGTTCACTGTAAATTTCATATTTTGTCCCTCGAAAGCAAATTCTTGGAGACATATCTTGCATTAGAAATGAGCCTAAACAATGCATAAACACATGGCAAATTACAGAAGTGTCAAACTCGGCATGACCATGCAGACCTACGACCTTTAAAATTTGCTATAGCACAGTCTAACAGCTCAGCTCTACTAAAAATTCCTCTTTATAACACAACATGAAGTGCCCTTCATAAACACGAGTGAAGCAACAAAAAGGTTGAGAGACCAAACAGAGAACAGCAAATGTACAAATGTCACGAACCATAGGAGTCGTGTACAATGTAGGCTAGTCAACCTCATTTTACACTCTTCACAGGACAAAATTTATGAACATTATACAGAACCGTATTTATTCACTTATAAGGCGCACTCGGTTATAAGACGCACCCTAAACTTGCGAAGACGATTTTGACAAGCAAGGAAACTGAAAATTTCACCTAAATACCCTGTTATAAGGCGCACCCTGAATTACGGAAACTTACAACAATTTGCGTCAAAAAGTTACTAATTACGGAGCTTTCATTCTCAAAACAAAAGCGAAAAAGTCACACATTAACAAAGAAGTTACAGCAAAAAAGTCACACATAGACAATAGACTATAAAAATCACACTTTTAATATTCGCGCTAGTCACCATACACAGGAAACAGTATTTTATAAACAATACTCATCTGACAGGTCTTTCAGATGCAAAACTCATCTTAATCTTCGAGCATTCGTTCAGTGTACTGTAAATTTTCAGTAATTACGCCAAGCACTCGTCGTCATTCCTATGATCTAAACTTCAAGTTGAAGGACGTAGCAGAGGCGGAAGCTGTGAACAACAATCGTGAAATTGCTCGCGAATACAGCACACTAGTATCGCGTGGAATCAATTGTCCCTAAATGGAGAAACTTCCATCGAAGGTGATATTCGAAGGCGTTCATCAGCTACGAATCAAGGTGCCTAGGAAAATGGAAGAAGGCCTGAATGGACGACGAAGGTTTGTTGATAGCGGCCATGACACTTAGCAAACGAGTTTGCCTCACTTCCTGGGAGCGAGGCTAGGAACTTGTTCGATTGTTTCTGATGTCAATCATTTCAAGCACGTGCTTTTCAGCATGTTCGCTCTTTGCTGAAGTCGGCTTTGTTTACGAACTTGTTCACGGTAGCAGCGCTCATTGGAGTTGTTTTTCTTAGCATTTGTACCGGTAGTTTGTTTATGTTGTCGATGCTCTCGATGGAACTGAAGACGATGCAGTTTGAGATTACGAGGAAGGAGAAACAGAAGATGCAGAAGAGCCATCCATTGACAATGAGTTCGAGACAGAGAGCAAAGCCGAGGATCACAATTCAGAGAAAGTCAATAATCAACGTTGTTTTTCTTTTGTTTCTTCATTTACCGCTGTTTATTTACATACTTTTGATTATTAGGGAAATTTGGAAAAAGTTATATTTTGTTGTGCGAAAATACTCTGTTATAAGACGCACCCCGAGTTTTGAGCAGATTTTGATCGAATAGAAATATTTTCTGGTAAAAAATGGTGCGCCTTATAAGTGAATAAATACGGTATGTACAAAATACTTTCAGAAATATAAGTAATGACAACAAGAGAAAGTATTTACAGCTAGAAGATAAAAAATATTCCAAGGATTGCTTTGGGAACAAGCGATGCAAGTTAGCTTCGCAAAATTGGGTAATTTTGTGTAACACGAAATTCAGGATCAAGGTATCACAGCGCGCAGTGCATTAAGGGTGAAAATGGGCCTTTAATGTTTTCAGCAGGAGGGCAACTGGTTTTCACAGGTGGGCAAAACCTTTTTGAACTGAAGTTCTTTACAAGAAAACCTTTTCTCTACATGGTCAAACAAAGTCGGCAAAATCATCCTCACAGCTGGTCAATTTGGATTGTTTCTCAGAAACAGGCATTTTCTGCCCTGTTCTAGCTCTTGTAATTTGTTATTTGAAGCTGCCATTTAGTGAACAGTATTCCGTGTTTTTCATAGGGCTGCCGTCGATGTGAAGACTGTGGCTCAAATACCCCTGGGGGTGGACCTACTTCTCGCTGGCACCACAACTTCTCTGTGTGTGACAGTTGCTATCAACAACGCAACAAGGGTCTGTTTTGCCCATTATGCGGAAGGGCTTACAGACAGTTTACCGATGTTGCCATGGTGCAGTGTCTTTCCTGTGAGAAGTGGGTCCATGCTAGCTGTGATCACATTGACAAGGATGAATATCAAAAGTACAACTCCAAAGATCTGCCATACTTCTGCCCTAACTGCAAGCCAAAGAAGGGTTCACTACAAATTTTGGTAAGTGGTATTGTTATTTGTTCTTTTTTTCTTGAATTTCCCAGAACCTTCCTTTGTTGCTATCCTCCATTTTTCTGTTAGAAGTCAGTGTTGGGTTACTTTGACCATACATTGTAGCCCTGTTCAGTTTCTATCTCTTTCTATTTCTTGTATTTCTACTACATGTACAAAGTAAATGTAATCTTGAGACGGCATTCCTACATTGGAATGAGATGATCACAATACACCTTAAAATTTGTTGGTTTATCGAGGCTAATCCCTAGTATCTATTTGTTATTCAAACTATATTTTGAGATGCCATTTCAAACCATTATTTATGTTGGGGTTTTTAGGACAAGAATCATGGAATTGAGCTTGGATTTAATGAACGGCATAATGTTATGGACATGAACTTGGACTGTCCACCAGAAGAAGACAAGCGCACACTGACAATGGCAGGTCGCATGAGCCCTTGCAACGAGGATGAGGACCTTCTTCTTGATTCTCACTTAGATGACTTGAATGCCCTGCGGCCTTTTGATCCTGTCCTTGATGATACAGAGATGATTCCAATGCCAAACCTTGATAACATTGAGCCTGAGAAGTTGCCCTTAAGTGAGAAACTACCACTGGATGAGGAAATGGAAGTTGTGAAGTCTGATGAACTGGACATACATGTGTTATCATCAGCTGCTAGCCTGTCAGAGGCATGCTCATTGCCATCCTTCTCTGTAGCTAGTCAGTTGATGGACAGACACCTGTCAGTTCCAAAAGCTCCAGCTCCTAGTTATTACCAACCTCATCACTCACTGATTACACCTCCAAAGTTACCGGGAAAGAGAAAGCTGGCTAGCAAACTAAAGGTTTGTTCTTGTACTTATTAAAAGTATGCACTATCAACTCCCCCTGTCCCAAACAAGTGGACACCTTATTAGTAAAAGTGTCTTACTACTTTGGCAAAGTTAGAATGGGTGTAGTTAGACTGACGACTGTTCCTTGTGGGATGTGTCGCGTGTGAGTGGTCAATCCTCTCTATTGGTCATCTGGCGGAACATATTATTTCCAAGGTGGTTCAGCTCCGCTGGTTTGATGAGGGTTTAAATTATAAACTCAAGTAAGACCCCAGGCGACAAATTTAGTGGCTGAAAATTTTGATCATCTTTTAGAAAGTCAGTTGAAACCAAACTACACAACTCTTCAATGGTTTCCATTGAGTCGATTCTGTGTGTTTCCTTCTACAGTCCAAGTCTGGTGGGACTCCTGCACGAAAGAAATCAAAGCATGGCAAACCAGGTCCTGGTCGTCCACCTAGTAAACTAAAAAACAAAGCAACTCCCCAGGCTTCACCTGGAAAGGAGAATGTGGTGAGTTAAAAATATGTTATTTTTATCAGTTCTCACTGGACCTTAAGGGATTTGTTGAAATGAAAACAAGAGTCAAGAAACTTCTGTTTGGCTTAATGTTTGGATTGTAAACTTTTCACATCAATCACCCAACATCGTAGTTAGGCCATGCTCTCAGTTATAAACAGGGTTTTGAAATTGGAATAAAGTAGCAGGAGGAAATCGTAAAGTAGGCAGAGGATCATTAGGTCATTAAAGAGGCGGCCATGTGTGGAAGAGTGCCGGAATGGGTTCTCCTGCACATGGGAGATGGGTTGCTGGCCCTGGAAAATTTTTCAAATTCATATGCGTTGGTGGTGTATTGAGAAGCACGCAAAAGTGTTGTTGGAGTCTGCTGTACACTTTACAGACCCGTTTCATAAGTGGCTGCTAATTAAAAATTCAGTTGTAGTAGGTATTGCAATTTTCTGGCTAACAAGGTCTGTTAGTTAATAATTAAAAATAATTTTTACTCTTAAACAAGTTAAGTCAGGCTAATTTAAATAGTCAGAAGGATTTTAAATTGGAAGCCATTTATGAAAAAGGTCTAGTTAATTCAATGTGTGGATATTGGTTAATATTGTTTTAGTTTTTGTAGCAAAAAAAGCTACAGATAAATCAACAAATGAATAAAGGGGGCAAGTTTCTAAAGAAACTGTGGTGCTGCGTCGGTGGGAGTATTACAAGATAATTTGGTTTTATCAACTGGGTTGATAATGTGAATTGTCCGCCGTAGCTTCCGAATCTCTTTACGGTGGACAATTCGCATTATCAACCCAGTTGATAAAACCAAATTACAGTATCTACAGATAAATCAGTCCATTATGGTAAAAGTATTGAAGTGACTTCCGGTGATACCTTTCCTATCAAATACATGAAGTCAGTGATCTTGTTTTGTTTCTGGTATGATTTTTAATTTTTCCTTTGTCTTAAATTCCGAACGCTCCCATTGTAGAAGGGTTTTATTGTTAGGACACCTTTCAAATGGTTGCTTAGAACACATTTGGAGCCCTTTCGATTGAGTAACATTTCACGACAAAGACTGCCTTCATATTTACCACATAGATGCAAAGAGGTCAAAGGTCAATTTGAGATCAACTTAGCTGAATTGTAACCCTCAGAAAGATCAGATTATGATTATTGTGGTGAAATAAAACTGCATGTTAACTTTTATCTTTGTGACAAAAGGTACCTGGGGCAGACACTTGAAGAAAAATAATGATTTTAACATAGTTTATACAGGGTTTTCAAAATAAGCCAGCACCCAACATAGGTCACCGGCTTATTTTGAAAACCCTGTATAAACTATGTAAAACCACGATTTCTCTATTTTAACACACCCTCTTTAATGGCCCTTGTGTTGTTGCATTAGTCTACATGGTAAATTAAGTGCTCTTTATCAACAGCCCAAAACTGCCAATGTGACAGACCACACAAGCAAGGAAGATGAATCTGAAAGCCTGCACACAACTCTTGTACTCTTCTCAGCTAATGATGAATTCACTACTAAACAAGACATGTGTCTGTGTTGTGGCAGTTTTGGCAAGGGTCCAGAAGGACAGCTAATAATGTGTTCACAATGCGGCCAGTCTTACCACCCCTACTGTGTTGGTGTCAAGGTAATATAAAATATACTAGTAGTAATCAAAGTTAGAGCAGTGCTTTCACGCACATACTTTACATGTTTGGTCTACTTTGGTGGTGTTCAAAACTAAGTTTACTCGAATGACAGATAACAATCTGCATGTGAAGTTGAACTAGTGATGAATAGATTATATATTGCGGTAAGTTTATTAAGTAATAAGTATTTACTTGTACTAGGCAAAATATTTTCCAGGAAAGGCATTTGAACTGTTGGCTATACTAAGAATTCAGTTTCAGATTGCCAACACTTGCAACAGATATTTCTTGAGAAAATGAAGTTTTGACCAGCAACCCTGCAAGACAACACGTCACTAAAATGTATTTTGTGTTTGTATTTGTTTATATTGCTTGAATTTACATCTTGTTTTGCAAATGAAAAAGGTGAATTAACCATAGTGACCACAAAAACATACCCTTTTGGCAAGTTAGACAACACGGAAAGTTTGTTTTCTGACAACCAATTATGGTTACAACTAATTTGCTGAGCTAGAAATTGGAAACTTTATTTTCTGGCCTCAGATCTGAGGGTCATCATGGCTATTTGCCAAGCAACACAGAAGATTTGTTTTCTTACCTCAATTCATAGCCATTTGCTGTCACCGAGCTACAAAACATTCTTTCCTGACGACACAGGTTTTAGTTACTCTTTGTCGAAGGCTAGCGAGTCAAACACATGCAGCTTTGCAGAAATCCTACACACTTCAGATCTATACAGCAAATATGTGACTGCTTGATCGCATGTATGCACTTATGATGTAATTTGCCCCTGTTGTGGGGGTAAATCTGGGAGAAAAATTCTTGATACAAACTGGATTAGGATTGCATTACACTATGTGAACACAATTATTCTCTGAACATTTGTTGGGGATGGTTTAAATGCTACAGTGCAGCCACTCCTAACTCAAAATGGTTACCATACCATACCATAAAGATTTAGGATGGTGGAGAATTTGAAATGGGAGGAGAGTGAAAATTTGATGCTTCGCCAAAGTGGAATTGAATTGTAGACTACCCTAGGGCAAGTACAGTTAGTGACATTCCGGGGGGTCTCATCTGGTACTTCTGGAGTACAGGAATGGTTCTCTCAGTACTAGACCATGAAGAAAAAGTAACAAATATGTGTTCTCTCACAGATTAACAAAGTGATCTTAACAAAAGGTTGGCGTTGCCTGGATTGCACTCTTTGTGAGGGCTGTGGTAAAGGAAGCGATGAAGCACGCCTTTTACTCTGCGACAGCTGTGACATCTCATATCACACATATTGCCTTGATCCTCCATTGGGACATGTTCCTCAGGGTGGATGGAAATGTAAATGGTGAGTCACCTATAAAATTGCAGTTCTTATTCACCACTTCAACCTGACCTTTATTGCAAACTCAACAAAATGGTATACAGTTGGCTGAAAATTTTGAAATTACACAAGTGGCAAGGTTTGTAGTTACAGACCAATAAAATGTGCCTACTTAAAGTGTCACTATGATGAAATTCTCATCTTTCCTGTCTAAGCCATTTTAAGACATAAACAAGTAGTCTGTATGAAAAGAAAAATGCTGTTTACTATTTTCAAATATCTGTTTTCATTTCAGAGATACAGTCAAAGCTCTCATAAGCGACCACCTCGGAAATTTGAAAAAGTGGTCGTAACTAGAGCTGTTTGCTTACAAGAATGAGCTCTCCTAAGTGACCGCATGGCAATAAGAGGGTGGTCACTTGCAAGAGTTTCAGAAACTCATTAATAATTCATAAAGAAAAAGCAAAAACTTAATGTTTAACGAGTGTCTTTATGTCTGATATAGACACAGCTGAACTTTATGTTGAATTTTTTAGACCAAACTAACCCCAAATCTAACTTCTAGTGCAATAATAAGTTAATCTACATCAGAAGATTTTGATTCTGTTCGGTAAATTCACAGTTTGTGTTTTATTGTGTCTAAAAGACTTTGAGTGGTCACTTACAAGAGCTTAAAAACAAAGGAAAAGTCTAGTTGGGAAATCCCAAAGGTGGCCGTAGTCGCTTATGGTCGTGGTCGCTTACAAGAACTTTTCATTGCAAAGTTTAAGTCACAGTTTAACAGGGTTTCACAAAGGTTCTTGTAACTAGAGCTGGTTGCTTACAAGAGTGGTTGCAAGGGGAGCTTTGACTGTATTCAAGTTTTTAAAATATGCAAATTAGCTAAGTGATGACATCATAACTTCGACCGAATCTTACATGCTACCCCTTGCCGCTAAGTAAATGTTAGAATTAACGCGATGAAACTTAGATGTACATGTGTAAAGAAAAGCAATTAATGCTTGTATATTAAAAAAATCACAATTAATAGCAAATCACAACTCCTATAATTTGTAACATTAATGAAGGTACTGAATTGTTCACAACTGAAGCAGCGTTATCTTAAGACACGCTTCTGGTTCTGGTTCTCATATCATAAGCTCATGAAGATGGTAGGGGCAGGCACATTGCATTACACACATTCTTCATTTTTAAACACAGAAAAAATCCCTGTATACAGCTTATATGAAAAGGCGAAACACACACCTATGGGGGGACCCTAAGTGGCGTTTTTTTAAAGACGCCTCTGGTTCATGTTCTCATATCATTAGCTCATGCAAACCATAGAGGCAGGCACATTGCATGACACACATTATTCATTTTTAAAAAAATCCCTCTCTTCTGCTCATGTGAAGAGGTGAAGCACCTACCAATTTTAATGTGGCTCTGAAACGGAATGTCATGAAATTTCTTTCCTTCGCAATTCCATGGCCCTGAAAATTTCAGTGGTGAGAACGCAGTGTGTTTTGACTGCCAAATCGCAGACATATATACAAGTTAGGCCACTTCTATGCCACCTTTTAAGTCTTAAGGAACAGATTCTAGGCCGCTTTTAAGTCTTAAGGAAACAAAATGGCAATGTAAAGTATTGGTTTGAAGTTGGGCAAAGTTTTTCCAATGTACTTTATAGATCTTTCTTTAAATCAAACAATGTGATTTCACTTATAAAAACTTATAAATTGGAGACTCGTTGGACAGGGATAGAAAGGTCATATGAAATAGTAATATGAAATAGTAATGGCGGATGCAACCAAAACAACTATCTGCCTAAGGTCACATGATCTCTTCTCAGGCCCTAGTGGTGCACGGGAAAAACAGTTTTCACTTATTTGGTTTCACTTGGGCAAATAAAATTACACTTGTTTTGGTATGTGTATATGAACTATGCTGTTTTGTCTTTCAGGTGTGTGACATGCTTTGATTGTGGAGCTATCACACCAGGAGTTGGTTGTCAGTGGATGTCAAACTACACACAGTGTGGTCCATGTGCAAGTAAAACAATGTGTCCAGTCTGCAAAATCAAGTACAACACTAATGACCTCATGATACAATGTGCACATTGTGAGAGGTATGAACATTCTTGATGAATCTGTGGGGTATCTTCTGGGCATTTGTCATCTAAACTGAACATGTGTATAGTGTGGTTCTGACGAGGTGCCAAGAGTTACATAGTAGTCTTACTTACTTTTTTATTTTGTAGATGGCTCCATGGCTCATGTGATGGCCTTGTAAATGAGGAAGAACTTGACCGAGCTGCGGAATATGGATATCACTGTTTGTATTGTCGGCCAAAAACCAAGCGTGCGCTTGTTGGTGTCAGTGGTATGTCTTGTAGAACTCCATCTGCTTCTCAACCTTTCCTCTCCTTCTTATCTTCTGCTGGAACTAATACTCTGCATGGTTAGTAAGTGGTCACTGTGCACCCTTCAAAATACCCTCCACAATGCACTTACCACAGCAACACGACTGCCCAAATATAAACTTGCCTCTAAAATTGTCAGGGAAGTAGAACCAGGAAACATTTTCATGACAAGAAATGCTAGGAAGTGCAAAAAAGGAACTCGCAAGCAAGTTATACAAAAGTAGAATGTGGCTTTTTGTTTCTGGTATTATTGCCTTTCATAAATTTTCTTTTCTTCTACATTGTATTTTATAATGCTATGATAAGACCTGTAATGGCTTATGTAAATGTTGTTTGGTCCAGCTGTGATAAACCTTGCCTTAACCGTGTTTTAAAGCTGCAGAAAAGGGCCGCTAGGATTGTTCTAGATGCTGATTCTCAAGCCTCCTCTGTGAAGTTATTTAACAAGCTTAAGTGGATACCTTTTTATGAACAGGCCAAGATAGCAAAATGCTGCATTATATATAAACATTTACAAGGGCATGTACTGCCTACCTAAAAACTTTGCTAAAACGTTCTAGTGAGACGCGCTCACGACAAACCAGATATGCAAATTTTAATGTAGCTTGTCCCATGGTCAAACGTCAAAAAGGAGGAAGAACTTTTATAGTGATTACTTGTAAATTGTGGAACAGTTTGCCACTGACAACTCGTAAACTGGCCACTTTAGGTAGTTTTAAAAAGTCGCTTTGGAAGAACATTTTTAATAGCCAGCAGGTTTTAAATTATTTTATTCTGTAATTTTTATACTAGTGGTATTTTAAATTTTTTAAATCAAGCCATGGTTTCAATATTTTTATTGTATATTTTAGTGTTAAGAGAGCCACTGGTTTATTAGTATTTTTATACTATTTTAGTGCTACCCTTGTTAAATAAAGCCGTTACTTACTTACTTGCTAGCATTTTTTCTACTTTCTTACATTTTATTAATCTGTAGCAGGTTAGAAGAATAACTTTAAAAGTCTTAAAATACACAGTTTCTTGGAATGTTCTACATGTAGCATCTGATACATGATACACTAGCAGAAATGTCACTTAAATGTCCACTAGACATTTTCATTTTTATGGATGTGATTTAGGGCATTTTGATTAATGTTGGTGCTGCGTAAAAAGGATGAAGGCCTCAAATAAAAACAATAACCAGAGAGACACTTAGGTTTGATAAATTTGCTATTGTGCCTTTGCACTGACTGTAGTACAAATGTGCTGATGTGGAGGGTGTTTAAACTCAATCTGTTCTTTAATTCTTTACTCCTTGACCTTCCTATATTCTACCTTGGAATTTTGTTTAAATGTATGTCTTTCTCTGTATTGTATTGAACATTTGGCTATAGCCCTTAATCGTGCCTTGTCATTTCATTGCCAAGCCTAAGTTTCAAAGTGCATCAACCTCTAAAGTGTCATCATGGAGTTTCTATAGTAAAAAAGAAAATACAGAACTAATGTGTTGCTGCTGCCAATGGTTTCAAAGAAATGGCCTGTAACAAATTTTGAGTGAACATTTTGAACAACTGGCTGAACATTTGTTAGATTCACTCCAAAATTGTTCCCTTCTCTTTGTAGTGTGTACATTGTACCATTATGTTACCATGTTGGCAGTAACACCACAGGGTTTAACAAAATTCATGGGAAATTACACTCTAAATGTATTGTAATCACGCTTTTTCCACTCTTATTGGCAAGTGGGCAAGCAATTTCCAACACTGGATACAGATTTCCTTCTGGACAAGTATTGAAACCATGCTCTGCTTAGTAACTTTTCAGATTCTCTTTTTCTATACGACTGTCTTCTGTCCATTTCTTTACAGGTCCCCCATCACCAAAGGCAACAGCCTTGCATCACTATAGGCCTCAGTCTTTGCATGAAGGTAACAGCTCTCAACCAAATGGGAAACCATTGCATCCTTGTCAGCGGGTAAACAACAACTTAGTAGAAGTGAGGTTATCCAACCACTTCAATAAAATGCAGATGACGGCATCTTTTCCTGCTAACAATATTGAACTGACTGACTCTGGTGTGCGGCACATGAATAGGCTGAAGTTACCCCCAGGAAGCAACAGACGACGTGTGGTTAAGAACAAAGTGAAGCCCAAGAAGTTTGGTATGCCAGGCAGTCCTCTCAAGAGAAACACCTTAGCTGACCACTTGCAAGACAAAGATGCCATTTTCAACCGGGCCCTCATTGAAGATAACACCAACTTGGCAGATGACATGGACAGCCTTAGAAACCAAACACCTTTTGTTCCTTCTAAGGTGAGCAGGCCCAGGCAATCTAACATTGGACGTCCTGGTATTGGTGGTTTTGTGTTGCGTGGTCGTGGCTCGGGGGGAAGGAGGTTTGTCGGCCGTGGTGCACGGGGAGGCATCAAGAGGAAAGGTCCGGGATTCCCTGTTATGGCACGTGGACCTTCTCACTTAAACAATCTGGGAGGCCAGCTGTCACAGGTACGACTTTATCCAAAGTTTTCATCTAGTGCCACGTATTGGTTGGTTGGTTGTGTGAATGATTAATTGACTGACTAATTTTGAAGACAAGTTGTAGGCTATAGTGATAACTATTTCAGTGAGGATTTCCTAGCCAAGCATAAGTGCCAAGGTTTGGAAATTCTGGCAGAAAATGTAGTACACACTTTGATTGTGTGACAAAGTGATATTTAAAGTGTACCAAGTAACAACTACAATTTTACAGCAAGAGAGATCTGATGTTAAAATCATCAATAGGACTTGACATGTTGTGATGATAACTTAGATGGAATTATAACTGAGCAAGTGTGACAATAAACTTTAAAATCTTTCTATATAATATTCTCCTTTTGACACTTACAACAGACATATCAAGGTGGACTGAACAGTTCAGCCTTTGGCACTAAGCAGTCTTCATTGAGCCAGTTAGAGGCAACAATTAATCAGGGAAGTAATGACAGTTGGGCTGATGGCAGTGATGAGACTGGCTTGCAGGAGTCCTATCCTAAGTGGATGCAGGTAAGACTGTTTTCTCTTGAAGTTTTACTTTTAAGAGTTATTTTGTAAGCATTGTAGTGGAGCTCTGGAAGGCCAAAGGGCTGCAAGAATGGAGCCCCATACTCATATAGGAAAGCAAAGGAAACCCATGAATTGATTTTCTCATGGTTGTCATGGCTAGCTGTATTGCTTGTGGGTGTGTAGGCATGACGGCAGCGACAATGGTTTATAGCGTCCTCCTTTGATATTGGACATCCATGTTATGGTCACTTGACACTGGTCAAAACAAAGTATCCACTGACCAGTATCACCATATCATGGTCAGTTTAGAACTCATTAAAGTAATGTGTATTTTTTGACATTGACTGCTGACCAAGTGCTGGTTTTTGATTGGATTGTGGGCTCATGCCGGGTTAACTTGTTGTAAACAGGGCCGGATTGTTCGGAAACAGGTTAACCCAAGGTTAAAAGTTAAGCTTAGTATGAATTTTTCTTGTATACAAATGTTTTTCACTGCTTTTGTTTTGTGTATTTTGAGACTATTCAAACTCAAAACTTAAGGCCAAACAATATACGAAAACCTTGGTGCAAAGTTACAAAACTCAAATCAAAATTCTTGCTTATCCTGGGTTTAGCTTAATTGGGCTTTGAACAACCCGGCCCAGAAGCACCACTTTTAGGCTTGCTAAATCTATATATTTCTGTTTTGCAATACATATCACAATGCAAACTAGACAATCCAAATTGAAGATTCAGGCTTATACATAGTATATCTTGCAAACATTTTTTATAGGAGGCATTTTTTGGCAAAGAGCTCTTGGACACTTTAGGTGGAGAGAAAAGATCAAAACATGGTGGCAAGACACCATCAACTCCTTCTGAAGACGAAGACAGAGCAAACCAAGACCCTTTTGCACCAAGACAAGGTTCCATGCACCCAGAGAGAGAAGCTTCTTTTGCTGGCTCAGGACAAGTCCCTTATCAAATGGTAGCTGGTGAAGAGCAACAGCATCCTCAACACTCAAACCAGGGACTTCACCAGGCAGGATATCCAAGGGGCAATCACTCCTTGCCACAAAAGCATCACTCTGAGTTGGGATTGAGTGGCCATGAGAGGCAAGAAGTGAAGTAATGTTTTAAGATTGTAAACCCTTTCGGGGTGTTCATGTTCCTCCTCTCATGAGTACAGTGAAGTGGCAAATGTAGTTTTAATATTTACAATTAAAAGATTTCCCAAATTAAATATTTTTCTAAATCTAATTTCATGACCTACAGCTGTATGTCACTTCCTATAGTTACTAAATATTAAGGTTGTAGTATAACAAAACTGTTAGTTCTATTTCTCTGTTTTTGTAAATGGGTGTGTTGTGTTTTGTCAGCTGGCAACAATCTGCTGGGACAGATCCATTTCCACCACATGCCCTCAGCTTGGCAGAAGATGTTCCCAATCCAGACGCCTTGTATAGGTCACTGGACATGCTGACTGATGACCTACCAGTAACTCGGAACGATTCTAACTCAACAAACAGACGTAAGAATTTTGTCCATTCTGCCCCCCTCGGTCATTCCTTGTACCAGCATCTTGTGTTAGCACTATGATTAACAACCACAAATTGTATACAATTGCAAGGTGCAAAGTAAAGGCCATCTTTAAGAACCCTAGCTTGAGAGTTTGCTTTTTGAATTAGGATGTGCTTATCTATACTGCTAGCATTTGTTTTTAACCTCTGGGCTAGTGATGCTTAGTAGGAGCTAGAGATAATTAACATCAATCTTATTTTAACTTCTGCTGTGACTAGTGTAAACACCTTAAAGTTCTTTTTGTATTTTAAAGTACTTTCGCAGCCACCCTCCCAACCTCCTCCTCCAGCTACACCCACCTCCCAAGCACCGGTCCCTTCAGCAGCAGCCATATGGAACCAAGCTCAGGCCCGCCCTCAGGGAAACGACCTAGATATTCTGTGCAGTACAGGAGATGTCTTGCCTCACGTTGATGGCCAAGAAGTAGAGGAAATATTTCTTGATATTGAGAGAGAAATGAGCAACAGAGCATTGAACTTTCTGGATTCAGAAATGGAGAACAACGTGGCTAATGCTCAAGAGTCATTTAATCAGCAGCGTGCCAATCCTGCATCAAATCATGGCATAGGTTTTCCATCTGGTCACCCTGCCAGTGCATATGGCCAAGCTGCTGTTAACCAGCCATACACCTCTGGTACTGCACACTTTCAAAGTGTTTCTGGAGGATCTGGATATCAGCAGGGATCTCAAAACCACATGGATGGGTTTTCCAATTCTGTTGTATCAGGTCAGCTTGGTTTTAATCAGAACAGTGTATTCCCAAGAGGAAATGAGTTTGATCTGGATGACCTGCCAAAGGGGAGACGCAGACCTCCAAGTCCTCGAGTAGACCCACTGAAACAGCAGCAGAAGTGGGAAGAGGATGAGAAGCTTGGTGCCATGGCAACAATATCACCAGTTCTTTATGCCAACTTGGAGCATGTCAATTTGAAGCAGGAGTATCCAGGTAAGGGAATGTGTGCAAAAGAAATAAAAAGTGCACTGATCCTGTTATTCGTTTGGGTATCCAGGGTCCATTTAAGGTATATAGGTGTCAGTAATGTAATGAAATCCTCCAGTTATTGCAGTTGCATTTATGTGACCTTTTCACCCCTAGAGTAAACCTTAAAATTGTTGCAGTTCCAGTATAAGAATACTACATTGTTCAGTGTGCATATGTTGCTTGTTTGCCAAAAAACAGTGTAAAGTGTAATTGTAGCGTTTTTCTCAGCAATTTAGCTCATTAATTTTCCTGAACGTATTTCAGACTGGCCCAACAGATACAGAGCAATCGCAAGATTGTGGCGGAAACTGTCAGTTGAGCAAAGGGATCCTTATAGGGTAAGCTTATATTGTGTGAGGTGAAAATTCCCATCTTTGTCAAGAAAAGCAGCACCTCTTGGGTCTCTTAGGGATGGGCCAATATTTTTTGAGGGGAGGTTGGGCAATTTTCCCTAAAAAATTCCAGCAGAGGAAAAACTGCTGGGAAAAATTGGTGCAAGGAGAGCCATGAGAAAAAAAAATGATTAAGTGCATTCAACTTTCCAGGTCTTATTAAATTCGATGACAAAAAAATTCATTGCCCACCAAAAAAAAAATCATGCATAACCTAAGGGTGAGAAACAATTCATGCCCCAGAAAATTGGAAGGGGGTGTTTTCTACAATAAGGGGTGCTTAATGAAAGAAGGGCGCTAAATGAAATCATTGCAGTGCTCAGATTTGATGGACTTCATTAAAAAAAACAACTTTAAACCTCTCTTTAGTTAAGAGGCGTCAGTTTGGGTTCACTTGCCTGTATAGTACAGTCAATAATTTGAATTTCAAACCAGTGATGTTTCCAGCGCCCTCACTCTTCATGCTAGTTTTAGGTAGAGAGGGTAGCTTATGGAATGAGATGGGTATGTGATGTGATAATGTGAAACCTGGAAACTAGAACTGAAAAGTACCGGTAGTTTTCAAACTCAATCTTGTACTCAGAGTCAAATCTAAAGTCCCAGTAATTGCCTTACTTGCAAGTTTGTGGAATTATTAGTTAAAAAAGATTGATGTTAGGAATTGTTGGTAAAAATGGAAGAAATGCAATGTGATGTTTCTTTCCAGTTGAAGGCAAGGGACAACCGTGTTAGATTAAAAGATCAAGGGAAAAAAGTAAGTGAACGTTGAATGTAAAGCATGAAATGATTCTGTTCAATATTTCAATTATCTTCATGATGCCTGTGTGTTAAATATGTTGACCTTGTGGATTTAAGTGTTTTTGTTTATCAAGAATACAAGAACTAGAAGATCGGAAACCTAGAATTCTTAGAAAACATATTTTCACACAGCAGTGACATTTGATACTTAAAATTAAGAACAAAAACTCATCCCATTAAGGGCTTTTCAAAGGCAATGAAACAAAGACAAACACTGCAAATTTAGCATAACACATTAAGAATCTCAACTAGCAATTGTTCGCGATTTCATAGGCATAGTTGTGGAGTTGAGCAGACTTCTACTGTGAAACATTGTTAGCGATGCTTCTAGCAGGGCTTGCAAACGGAACCTACAAATTTAAGGCCCTAACCACTAAACCATGTTGCCTCCTTGATTAACCTGTCGCCTTATTCATATATGGAGAACTACCGCTGCATGTCACAGGTTTTTTTGGCATTTTATGTCTTTATTCTAGAAGTAAAATTCTACAAAATTTATTTAATCCCTCTTTTCTTTGTTAGTTGATTGCAAAAAATGAAGAAAAATCCAAGGCAGAGCCTCAGAAGTCACCTCACTTGAAGCAGCAGCCACAACAACAACCACAGCAACAGAAGCAACTGCAGGAGCAGGAACAACAGCAGGAGCAGCAGCAACTGCAGCAACAGCAGCACATCCAACAGCCACAGCCTCTGCAACAGCACCAACTAGTACGGCAATCACAACCCTTACAAAACTCTTCACAAGGGCATCAACTCGAACAGTTACCACCATCTGCTGCATCTGTTCGCCCACTTGTTGAAAGCACTGTACTTCCTGTGACTACTGTCATGCCAGCACCTCTAACACCTGGCACACCTGCAAGATCGATCACTCCAGTAACACCTGGTACCCCTGGTCCCTTGACTCCAACGACACCTACCACGCCAACGTTTTCACAAGTGTTAAGTCACCCACCAGTTGGACCTGTCATTCCAGGAAGTGTGGGAAGCCTTCCCTCTTCGGGTAAAACTGTTAGTTCCAAAGGTAAGAAAAGTAAAGAAGAGAAGGAACGGGAAAAAGAAATGAGAAAGCAGAAGTTACGTATTCAGCAGGAACAAGAACGCCAATGGAAAATTCTCCAGCAAAGAAGGGCTTTGGAGCAACAACGTCAGCAGCAACAGCAGCAACAAGAAAATGTACTACTAAGGCAAGAGCTCAAAAAACAACAACAAGCTAAAGGAACCAAGGTCCCAGAAGAACAAAAGAAGAAACGCTTATCCAAAGGTAGTAGGCGAGCCCCTTTACAGGGAACAAAAGAGCAAGGGCGTACTACTGAGAAAGTGGGAACTGGTTCCCTAAGAGATGACGTGCTTGGTTCACCTCCATTTCAAAATGACCTGAAATCTCTTGAAGATGCTGAAAACAGTATGGAGGACCAATTGCTTCCTGTAGTAAGTTCATTCTCTGCAGCACCCAGAGCAAATGCAAATGCTCTAGCATCTAGCAGTCAATATCAGAATGATTCCTCGCTGGAATTTTTGGTTAACTACAATGGACAAGGGAATGAGTTGTTAGACGAAAGACAAAGTGATCCATGTGTAGCTACCTCAAGTCATGAAATTCCCAATGCAAACCAAAATGAATATCATTCGGTGCACACAGATGCAAACCATCAATTTCAGCCGTCTTCCGTTTGGCAAAAGGAACCTGTGGAAGAAGAACTTCACCATACAACAGATGCACCTCTCTGGGAACAATCACAGGGTAGCAGTCAACTTGAACAACAGAAGCAACCTAATGGCTCATTAAGCTTAGGCCAAGTCTCACAGACACACACAGTTGACAGGCATACTTTGTGGACCAGTGAAGAGCTGCAACCTGAAACCCTTCAAGATCATTCAGCAAGTGATAACGTTCACAGTAGAGTCCCATTACCTGAGCAACATATGAGACCTTCGCAAGAAGCCCTTCACGACGAGCAGAAATCTCATGGAGACTTAAGTTCTCGCGAGCAAATGATTTTCCATGACGACAGACAGCAGTCATGGGTTCCAAGAGCTCATCAACACCCTTCTGCAATGCCTTCACCACAGTCAGCAATACAAGGCCAACAGCTCAGCACGGAAAGTGGGCAGATGGTACGCCAACCTGATTCCATTCAAGAGGTTCCTTTTTCATCCCAACATGAAGTGCCAATCAGTGCCTCAGAGCAACACCAACAGCAAGCAGTGGAATTGCAACACCCTCCACAAATACCAGTAATGCATTGGCAAGAGGAGTTGTCTCAAGTTCGAGCACAAGTGGCAGCTGCCCATGACCTCCATCCACCTCAACCTGTTCCTCCTCCTTCAGCACCACCACCGCCACCACCACCACCGCCACCACCACCACCATTACCACCACCATCCTTACCATCTACGCAGCAACCACATACTGGTCCACTGCAGCCATATGAATTGACTACAGGATGGCCGCAGCAAAACCAGTTACCACCACAAATACAGCAACAGCCAATAGCCTCGTACCCACAAACTCCTCAGCCCCTCCAGCTACACGGTCCTTCAAATTCACAAGGTGGTATGCCCCAGACACAATTTCAGGCTCTGCATCAAATGCCAGTTCAGATGGCTCCAAATCAACATCCAAACCCAACCATGTCGAGTCAGCCACAGGATAGCTCTCTACAGCAGCCACAACAACAGCAACAAGATATGGTTCAGCGGCAGCAAAGGGAGCAACTCATTAGAGCTCAACAGCAGCAGTTTTTCCAGATGCTTCAGCATCAACAAGTTTTGCAACAACAACACCAACAACAGCAGCAGCAACAACAACAACAACAACAACAACAACAACAGCAACAGAATGCTGCCATCCAACCAGGCTTTGCTAGGGTACGATTAAATCAGGTGATGAACACAAAAGATTTGCCTGAAATAGACACAGAAGAAGAGCACCAAGAAAGGCTTCGGTACCTTTATCGCCAGCGTCAGGCACAAAAACAGCAGCAGATGCAGGTGCAAGCTCAACTGTTGCAACAAGCTTGGATCCAACAGCAACTTACTAATGGGGGTGGCCAAGGCGTGGTTCCACCAGGAATACTTCCAGTGGATTCTTCCAACCCTCAAATGTTACAACAGTTTGCTCAGCAGATACGTCCCCAGATGCCTGACGTGGCACAGCAGCAACTGTTTGCTGAATACCAGAGGCGTATTCAGCAGCGCCAGGATTTAGGTCAGCAAACAGTACAGTACGACAAAGTTCTGCAGGAATTCCAACAACAGCAAGGAATTCCTGGAGGTGGTAATACTCACACTGGCAGTCCATTCCTGGAAATTCCTCAGCAGAGGTTTGCTCTGAGGCAGGCAACTCCGATGGTTCAACCTGGTTTGAAGCCTATAATGCCTTACGGACTAGATGGACAGTTTGTGGGTCAACAGCAACAACTATACAAGATGCAGTTACAACAACAGATGATCATGCAGCAACAGAAAAAGGAACCAACCCTAAAGAACACCACTCGGGCAAGTACTGCAGCAGGAAAGGTTGATATGGTTAGGGGTAATGCTGAATACAGTGGTAATGGTGATGATGATAAGATAAAGAGATCTGTTACTCCAGCTTACAATGATGGCATGCATGGTTCCATTGGCAACACTAACGCTCTTGCAGAAGAATTGTCTGAAAAGTCTCAAGGTCCTGGAATTGGAAATGAAAACCAGCAAGATGGCACAAAGGTTAATAGGGCAAATGAGTTGATCAATGAGGTTATGACAACGACTGATAGGATTCCTTCTGTCCCTCTGGATGATCAGAACCTTGAAGAGACTCATCACAGGAAGGACCATATAAGTCCTGAAGTTAATCCCAAACTAGAGAATACTGAGGTTGCTGCTGAGTCTAAGATGGTTGCCGGTGAACAAGAGAAAGCCTCTTCAAGTGGTGAAGATCTTACTTCATGTGTACAAGCTAACAAAGAACAAGGCAAAACCAATGATTCTGAAGACAAGAATGAAGATTGCAAGTCTGTCTCAGATAATGACCGAAACATTGTAGAACGGCAAGTGGAACAGACTGAGACTGCTAATGAAAAGAGCGTTGAAGGGTTAGAGGGTGTTGGAAGGGAGCTTTTTGCTAGAGAAAACGTTCCAAGTAGAATGTCCTCTGATACTGTAAAGGACCTTGAGTGCAAAGGTGGAGAAGGATGTCCTGTCGAGGGAAAGCAGATATTCCCTGAATCACAGAAAGCAAAAGCAGAAACCGTACAAATGAATGATAACAACAAATTTGAGGAAAGTGAAAGTAAGAAAGAAGTGCTTGTTCAAGAAGGGGAACTTGCTTTTAAACCTGACACCTTTGCTGATGTCAAGGACGCCCCTGTTCAGCCACATCACATACCCAGCCAAGCACCTTCTGTTCCTCCACCTCAGGCCCAACATTTCCTCATGCAACAGCAGTTTATGGGGTTGCAGCAGCAGTTCCTGCAGATGCAGCAGCAAAGACAAGTTCTTGTCCAACAGTACCAACAGCTGCAACAGCAACTGCACCAGGCTGGAGGGCAGGACGCAGTACTGGCGGGTCAAGTCATGGCTGTCCAGTCGCAAGGACAGGTTCTCCAGCAGCAAATGTTACAGGCTTGGCAACAAATGCAACTTATCCAGCAACAGTTGCAGCTCGGAGGAGTGCCAGTCCAACAGCAAGTTGCCATCCAGCAGCAACCATCACAAGTTCAACAACAGCCACAGCTAGGTCCGAAGTGGTCTACCCCAGGGCATCCAATAGGGACACAAACAGGTGTGTTCCCCATCAGGCCTGGGGTTGTGGGGTTGCAGCATCCTCTGCAGTCTGGGATGCCACTGACAGACAAGGTAAGATGCATCCAGTTCAAAGTATTCTACCAGTATAAGTATATTTCAAGTATTCAAGGCTATTCCTGCACTGGATTCACTCCTATTTCACGTTTTTACCTTTTATGTAAAAGCATGTTAACATATCTCGTCTTTCGTGGGTTTAATTTCTGTGTGCATAACTCTGATGATCAATCATGTCTTCGTATTGTTCTCGACAGTTCAAATATATGATCTTTCGTATTTCAGTTGTATTCTTCATCATCTGCAGGTATATTACAAATTCACAACATGACCAGCTCCCAGTTGGCTTGATAGCTCATTTGGTAGAACACTGCATCGGTATCGCAGATGTCGTGGGTTTGATCCTGTCCAGGCTTTTAATTTCTCAACTGCTTAAGTCGTGTATATAACTGTGATGATAAATCATATCTTTATCTGTAGTGAAATAGATGATCAAAAAATATATTCTCTTGCATTCTTCACCATCTATGGGTATATTCCTCTCAGTTGGCTTGATTGCTCAGTTGGTAGAGCAAACACCAGTATCACAGAGGTCATGGGTTTGAATCCCGTTCAAGCCTGAATTTTTTCAGGCTTTAATTTCAGGCTTTAATTTTCAGGCTTTAACTGCTTGTTGTGTGTATAACTGTGATGATCACTCATGTCTTCGCATATTTCACCGCAGTTCAAAGATATGATCTTTCATATATTCACTTGGGTATCTCATGTCAGTGATCATATTTTAGTGTATTGGCTGATATAGTGGTTTTCCTTTCTAACCAGGGTATTGAGCCAAAACAAGGCAGATCAAGGTCCAAGAGTAGAGACACACCTCAACCATCCCCTATTGGACAGCAAAACCCCAGTATCGACTGGCAACCACCTAAAGGGAAGCAAACAAAATCACGACAGAGAAAAGCTAAGAAGTCAGAAGCGAAAGCCAAGGATTCAGAGCTTGAACGTCAACAGCAGATGCTTCAACAACAGCTGTATCAGCAGATGGAGCAGAGGCATCGCTTGATGCAGCAGAAACAGGGTCATTTTTTGGAACACGGCCAACAGTCGGCTCCACAGCCAACAATGCCGTTACAGCAACCGGGTCAACAACCTCCAGTGTCATTACAACAGCATCTGGTTGAGAACCCTGCGTTGTTGGCACAACCACCCATTGATGTGCCTCATACACTACGACCTTTGTCTCATACTCCAGACCTTTCGCAAGTTCCACCAGCAAGGCCTGATCCTCAAATGGCATTGCCCCCTTGCACACAAGGCTCGCCAATGGCCCTTGCTCCTGCTAATCAATTGCCTCCAGGATATATCCAAACTTCAGAACAAGGGTCCTTTTCCCAAAGGTTTCCTACACCTGAGCATTATCTTCAGCAGTTCAGCCAGCAGCAGGCACATCAGAGGAAACCACAGGTTCATTATGTCGCTGAAGCAAACAATCCTTTCAGTGATCAGTTTCAGGAACTTCAGAGCAAAGGCAGAGGCAGAGGAGGGGCAAAGAAAAAGTCAGGGCCCAAGAAGCCAGGAAAACCGCGTGGAAAGAAGGCAGCAGAACTAGCAGCTTCACAGGTTGATTCTGTGAAACAGGAACGCCAGACTAATCCTAACGTACCTGAACAAACTCCACAGTGGCTTGTCCCCAGTCCATCGCAGCTAACACAAGCTATAAAGCAGGAGAACCCCGAATTTGATGAAGGTGCCCCTGAAATGCCAAAAGTTCAACCAAGCGCAGCTCGTGCTGCTCCTCATGATTCTGTTCCAAACGTAAGTCTCGAAGAAAGCCGGGAAAAGGATGGTGCTTTTGTACAGGAGGTCAAAGCGGCAGATGACGTACAGCCAGAACAATACACCGAAGCTTGCTCTATTGTAGCCACCAGCGAGAATAATAGTAGCCATGCGTCATCCACAGGTGATGATACATCAAAGGACACAAACTTGACCAATAAAGAGAGCACACCATCAGGTGATACTTCAGCTCCTGCAGAAGAGGATGCTGATGAGTCTGTTAGCAAAAGTGCAAGGCCATGCAATGGCACTGGACTTGAAGCGCTACAGAAGCTCGAGTCAATGGTCGCGGACATGGCAAATGAGGAAGAGGCCTGTAAGGAGCTGGAGAAGCAAACTGAATTGGAAAGGTGGCCCCTCGATGATGACGAATACGACCCCGAGATGGACAAGATGTACGAAGGAGATTTTATGGAAGAGACGTTTGAGCGGAGCTTAGTCTCACCTGCCAAGGCTGTGGGTAATGGGTCTCAAGCTAACTCTGTGGCTTCTCTTGAATGCCATGAAGAGAGTCTTATTTCTCCCCTGCTTGAAGAAACAGAACGGCGAAAAGAACGTCAGAAGTTCTTTGCTGAAGCTTCGTCCAATGATTCGGTTTCATTGGAAAAGAACGCTCCAGATGTGACAAGGGACGAGTCTGGCAGTAAACAACAAGGCGAAGGAATGATGTCATGTAATCTGTCAGATCCAGGTGATGTTACGCCGTGTGACCTAATGAACCCAAGTGACGAGGACAGGGTTGGGCAGGTTATAAACAGTGCTGAACCTGCATCTGTTCAAACCAAGTCCGTTGAAGAACCTGAAAAGGACCCATTAACAGACTCCAGTGGAGATCAAGGACCGGAAAGTCAATCCGACAGAACAGATCATAATCACAGAACTCAGGTGGAAGCTAGTGCTCAAAATGTTCCCGAAGAGAAAGACCAGTATCACGATTCACTTGCCAGTCAAATGTTTGCGACTGCTGTCAGTGCATTACCTCAGTCTAAATGCGAGTCAGTGGAAAATACAATCCCTCCTGTCATAACTGCAAATGTTGTCGCTAACGTCAACGAGCCGAGAAGTGGTTCTACTGGTAATGGTGACATTCCTTTGGCTCCAGAAGCTCAGCAAACACCTGGAACAGAGACATTTGGAAGCAGTGCTCCTCGGAGCATCTGTGAAGCCATCCCCCCATGTGATGCACCAAATGTAGCAACTTCGATTGCGGCAGAAGCAGTGCATGACACTGTCAGGCAGATTACCAAACCACTGGATCAGTTCCAAAGTGGCCACCTACATGAACCTATTCCATCAAACCCCATCCGTCCTGCTCAACGTGAGAAGCCTGCTAAAACACCAAAGGCAACTAGTCGACCTAAAAACCAGCACAGTTCTGGAGAAGGATCGGTAAAGAAGAGGCCATCTCCTAAGGAGGAAGACCCACTGAAGAAACAGCTTCTGGAGCTCCGGAGGCAGGAATACGAACGAAAGAAACGTGAATACGAGGAGCAGCAGAAGAAGAAACGCGAGCTTCAGAAGGAACTTCGTATCCAGAAACAGATGATCAGGGAGCAGAGGAAGCGACAAAAGATCTACATGAACACCAACAACCGCAAGCAGAAAGCGAATTCCGAGAGTAGTACAGCTTCTTTGAAGCTTTCTTCTCCTAACAACACACACAGGGACCTCAAGCCAGCCACTCCTCTTTCTCTTTGCGAGCCCAAGCTGTTGTTGACTCTCGCATTGACACATCCATATGGAAGCAGGCCTGTCAATGGTCAATGTCTCCTGAAAGGGAACTTTGGTTCAGCCAAAGTCGATGGAATGGTGGACTATTATTCACAGTTCCCATCACCGGACATGGATATTGGGGTAGGACATCCACCCACTCCACCCTCGTCTCTCCCACCATCACCAAGGGTACACCAACAGCAGCTTGATTCCACTGGAAAGCCTCTTGTCAATGGCGACGTTTCACCTGAGGAACGGGGGAGTGATGAACTACTTACCATGACCAAACCACGTGCACACGGCCAGGAAAGTGAACATCCAGCAAAACGAGCTCGGTATATAAGCACTCTGGAGTCGAGTAGAAGTGGCGTTAGTGTGCCACCATCGATGCCCACGCCACCATTATCGGATTCGGCGGCGACTGTTAACGATCGCTTGGTTGAAGTAATCTCTTCTGCAAAACAACTCTCAAACGCGCACACGGAAAGAAATGGGAAAGAGTCGAACAGTAGTTCTTCGTCGACCTCACCCGAAACAGTTCAATATATAGCATCTTCATCTCCAGAATCGGACGCCGTCAACAGAGTGCAAACTCCTAAATTTTCGGCGTTGTTACATCGTGATAGTACAGACTCGCCAACATTTCCAGCAGTGACAATCAAACGCGAGCAGGTGGAACACTTGCTGGACAACGGAGTCCCTCGATCTTGTAGCCAATCATGTAGCAATGTTTCAGATACTAACTACGTACAGACTACGTGCAAATTGGAGGCACTTCAAACAACTAGAATTGAGAACGATGCGGATGATTTGGATAGCATCAACGTTACGCTAACTCTATCTCCTACATCTGAGCAAAGAGTCACAGACACTGTAGCATCCGTAGCAGATTTGATAGGCTGTTCTCCTCCCAGGCGAGCGGACATCGTTATTGAGCCCGCTGGGAAAGGTTTTTCTACGAAGGGTTTCATGATGCCCCACTCGCTGGCGACTCAAACTGGAGACAGTGTTAATAGCTCGGTGGCTCCTAGGCCCCACACTTCGTCGGATATTTATCAGAAAAACCCGTTCCCTTGTTCGAAATTAGACCTATCACCAAGCGAGGAAACATCATCCCGGAAAAAGCCCGAGGGTCCGTACTGCAGGCACTGTGACGTTTTAATAATAGGAATCGGGGTAAAGCGAAAGCAAGACGAGGATGAAACAGTCAAGGCTGCAGTGGCAGTTGATTCAAATCGAGCGGACTCTGATGTCGCGGACTATAAAATCTATGGAGTGAACGTTGAGGCAGGGGACTGTACAGGGGACATATTTTGTGCGGAAGCTTGCTTGAAACAATATTTCGCGCATTTGGGTTCCGAGTGTTCATCGCCCACACGGGAATGTAAGTCAGGGTCAATAGCTGAACAGCCTCGTTTGGATGCGACTGTGACGTCAATGGGTCAGACGAGCGTTGGAGCGGGGAATGTGACGTCAGCGAGCGCAGTTGATACTCGGGGAGATCTTGTTGCTGAAGGCTTATCGCTGACATCTTTACGGAAAATCAGAAGTCCCAGCTGGAAGGAAGAAGACGAAGATGAAGAGGTTAGAGAGCTACTATTTGTAAGGAAGCGTTGGGTTAAAGACAAATGGCATATAGTAATATTTTCATTTAAGCCTCGTAGTGGCAGGTTGGGGTTTGTTGTGTTGGGGCTGTAAACAACTTAAGGTGATTCCTCGATATTGCATTGCGCATCCCTAGTGGCCAAACTCCATGTGTTTGGCCGCTGATACCACGAAACGTAACGGCATTCAGAAAAAGGAAAACGCACTTAATGGGTACCATTGTATGGATTTTTGACGCCGCTTTGACGAGTTATGACTCTTAAACGAGCACCGTACCATATGTTTTTTTATCGCACATTTCGAGTAACTGGGACGAGGAACGATCACAAAAATGTGAAAAAAATCTAACGTCAAGTGTTATTTCTAGGGAATCACCTTAAGTCAGGATCCCTTTCTATTTTCAGTGTTCTATTTTTTTCCACACTGGTTTCATGTGTTCTCCCTTAAGAATCAGCTGGGTAGACAGAATAATTAGGAGATGCACATTGTTGTAGTAACTTATAAGAACCAACTTGGTTTTGTACAAGTTGATGAGATTTAGACTTGTTGATGAAACTTGTACAAGTTGATGACTTCATGGTCAGGCCCTTGTTGGTCAAAGGATAGTGCTACCCACTGAGAAAATCACTACCCACTGGATGACTAGTTTGTTTTGTCAGTACTCCTCCTCTGGAGTGTGATTTATCCGAAGGATCGCGTTACCTTCCCTCTCAGCAACTGACCTCGGAAACATTAGAACTTCTGATCTATTTTTCGTAACGTGACACGTGTCTTTATAGGCGAAGAATTGCAAACGCCAGCGTCGATTGAGATGGAAGAGATGGCAACAGAGCGAAGCAGCGAAGGGTGACATCAAACAGAGAGTCGAGCTAACACCTGAGGAGATCGTTGAGGTACGTATATTTACTAACGGAATTAGATCCATTGCGTGTTAACCCAAGCATGCCAGGAAACTCTCTGAGAAAAAAAGGGGTGGGTGGAGAGAAGGCACCGCTAAACTTGCTCGGACCCAAATGATCTGGATATCTGTTTATTTTCAGCTTCTGGAGAAACACAACGGAGCATTGAAGCCGTCGTCCCATGTGCCGGATGACAAGAGGTTATGTACTCTGTGTGGTGAGACAGGAGATGGAGAAAACAATGCATCAGCTCGGTAAGAACGTGCTCTCACGGTCTTTTGTCGCACTTAGACTCCAACACGCAAAGGAAAACTTCTTCTTACTGCTATCTTATTATTCAGCCTGTTGAATCTCGATGTGGATGTGTGGGTTCACCTCAACTGTGCGCTGTGGTCACTGGAAGTCTACGAAACTTTGAACGGTGCGTTAATGAACGTGGATGTGGCGGTGAAGCGAGGAACTATCACGGTGAGTCAGTGTTGTTCTCTGTCCACGAAACGGAAATGGAGAATGTGTAGAGAACGGGAACAGTGGGAGTGGTATCGTTTCAGTTCGTGAATCATGCTTCCTCAGTTTTAATCCCCCGTGTTATTTTTGAGGCTTCTATTATTTTGGTGCATTTCCAATATTATTATTTCGACGTGTGCCCTGTTTGATGAAATACGAAAAATACCCTTAAGGTTGCGCGTCGATTGAAACGTTTTGAGAGCCTTTCACTGCGTCTGCTGTTTGTTTCTCATTCACTACAAAATTTCACGTTACCACCCTCTCTCAGCTCCCAGCCGTGGCGGAGTGTTGCCGTGTATAAAGGACTCCTCCGGAATGATTCACTGCTGGAATTTAAGTGGGTAATACTGATGACTTGCTTGTGTTATCAACAGAACTGTGTTGTATGCTTCAAGAGGGGCGCTACCGTGACTTGTAACCAGAAGATTGGCTTGTCTAAGATTGGTTGTCCCAACAATTTCCACTTCAGCTGCGCCATCTCTCACGGATGCGTGTTCCTTAAAGACAAGGTAAGCGGCTAAACAAGGACATGAACTGCTAAAGGGCAGAGAGGCTATGAAGATCTATTGGGTTCTCGTGGAAGCTTCTCTTAACGTTTTGGTACCGTTATGGTTTTACATACTGTCGCTAGTTTAAGAAGGAAACCCTGGGGAAATGAAAGGTTGTTGCATAATTGGTGGCATGTTCTGTTTGTCCCGACAATTAATTTCGTGGTTTTATCCGCGTCTATGTCCATGTCCCAGTAAATTGAACCCAAACGGTACAAAATAAATAAATAAATAACGTGACAACACCCAAAACTCTGCCTTGAATTTAGCGATGAAATCTAAACACGGTTGATTTGTTTGTTATCAGACGGTTCTCTGTCGGGAACACAGGCCGGACACCCCCATACTGAGAGATCTAGTGCTGTCCTCTTACGCTGTATATAGAAAAGTGTACGTCAACAGGGACGAGATTCAGCAGATAGCAAGGTGAGCTTGTCATCCGTGTCGTCACAACAGTTTGTATTCTCGGACGTTTTAGCCCCAATGCCCGCACGAATAAATTTTTCGTCTTTCGTTGTCAACCAGGGACTAGTTGCTTTTTCTTGCAAACGCGACTGAACCCTCGCTTGTCGTTCAGCGTCAGTGTGACGTTAAGTTCCAGTATGGTATTCTTATTGTTCAGTAGACAATCCGTAAGTCTCCTGATAACTTGCGTCCCGTGTTGACGGACCCTGTGGTACTTTTTCCCTGCAGTATGTTACGTCACAATCAGGAGACCAATGACAAGCCTCAGACGTTACGAGTTGGCAGCCTGGTGGTGAGATCACTGGGACAGCTTTTGCCTCATCAGCTGCAGTCTTTCCACACCAGAGACGCTGTGTACCCGGTCAGTGGTGGTTGTTTATTGTCATGCGTTTCAGCATTTCCCTCTCCCCTTGAAAAGTGCCTGTGTTAAAGTTGCCCAAATAAGACAAACAAGTCGTGGACCTTCTTCGGGTTGGCTTGTTTAGTAATCAGTCAAATGACAGTACAACACAGCCATAGAGACTGTACTGGCAGATAACGCTTTTCTACGCGCTCCTTGTCACAACCGGTGGGGGTAAACGTGTGCTTGAAAATTCCGTGGCATGTGGGTTTATTGTATAAGCTATCTGTGAATTTAATTCGCGATCGCGTTTAAAACTAAGCCAAGACTAGGTGCTTTTGTCGGTAGTCAGCGTATTGACATGCTCTGCAATCGATCTCTCCACGATAGGTGGGCTTCAAGACAATCCGTTTCTACTGGAGCATGCACTCTGTCAATCGCCGCTGTAAATATTACTGTGATGTTGAAGATGCCGAAGGAACTCCAAGTTTTACCATCAGAGTGGATGACGAAGGACATAAAGAACAACTTGTTTTCAGAGGAAAATCACCAAGAGGTACATATTGCAAGGGTAGAAACACAGCCGCTAGTTATCGCACGCTCATACGCCTTACAAACAGCGCGGAACGAGTGAAGAGTGTGTTTGGAGAAGTTGAGTTGTTTTCAAAATAGCCTTTTTGTGCTCTAACATATATGGCGGTAGGTTTTCCCTCGTACGCTCTGCCATTTTACCCTGACATTAAGGCATCTATTTCTGTGGAGGTTTTTTGCTCATTTACAAACGAACTGTTGACCACGATAGATAACAAAATAACAATAGATAACAAGGAGGCGCCGTGTGGGTTAGTTAGACTCCTTGTATCTGTGGGACTATGGGCAGCGTCCACGCTACGTGAGAGAAATTTGAAAACGCAGGTTACGGTTAGGCCTACCGTCCACACTAATCCGTGACGAAAACGGTGCTTTTGGAAAACTCCCTACAAGCCGGAGGAATTTGAAAACGCCGGCTTTTCGTTTTCGTGTGGACGGAAAACATTTTAAAACGGAGCTTTTCGAAAACGATTGCGCCACGATAATCATGTGATTTTCCTGGTCGAGTTTTCCTCAAACACAAATGACCGGTGAATGTGCGTTTTTAAATTCCTCCAGCGTTGTGTGGACGGGGTCTATACTCAACTTGGTAATGTTGTAATGGTTTTTAAGTGATGACCTTTTTTGGCTTTGTTCTTGTCATTTTGGCAGATGTTTGGCAGCAGATCCTTGTTCCCATTTTGAGAATGCGAAAAGAGGCGGGTCTCGTTAACTTGTTTCCACAATACATCACTGGAGAGGTAAGCGAGAAACACAGCATGGTAACGGCAGTCATTATTTGCGCAAAGCAGAACGAATTAAGTTCGAGTTTCCTCTACTTCCAGTGCTGACGTTCTCTCCATTTTGTTTAGGATTTGTTTGGTTTGTCAGAACAGTTTGTGCTGCGGATTATCGAGTCGGTAAGTGGCTGATTTACCTGCATGTTGGTCAGTTATAAACCGCCAATACTGCCATTCGTAAGGCTGCTAGGTGACTGTTTCACATCTAGAGTTCACTAATCTTTGGTGTCCGAATCAGAGTTTTCTTGTATCTTTTTTATCGTAATTCTGTTCGTCTTGTGCAGAGTTTGAACCGCGTTTTTTTAATTGCTTTGTTATCAGATGCCCGGAGTGGACCAGATGCAGGGATACAACATGCGTTACGGCCCATCGCCCATCATGGAGCTGCCGCTGGCGGTAAACCCCACGGGCTGCGCCAGATCCGAGCCTTTACTCAAAACACATTTTAGGAGCGCCAGGTAATGTCAACCTTGTTATAACGACACCCAGATTTCAAGGGTGGTACTCGCAAATACACAAACACCAAAAGTGACTAATTGTGTCCTCCTTTGCCCCTGAGTGGCCTGAGATGAGTCTTTCCGCTTATATCTGGATCTGGCTTGAGGTACAGATTCAAATTCACCCAAGGAGAATACAAGAAATGAAAGATATCCTGTGAAGGAGAATTTGGGTTTTAATGTTTAGTGGGTTGGTTTGGGTAATTGTTATTCTTTAGTTCGGGTTACCATGTGATTCAATGTCCAAGTGTCCGTATGATTTTGTCCACAGAGCACGCGCTCTTCGGTCTGCCACCAGTTCTGGGTCGGCCGTGTCCCCCGCGGCCACGGTTGGCGCTGGAAACTCTGACGAGTCATCTGGTCTGTACCTCAAGCAGTTTGTGTACTCCAAAGCTGCACAGTACCGCAAGCTTAAAATGGAATGGAAAACAAACGTTTTCCTGGGAAGGTCGAATATTCAAGTAAGTATAGGGTTTTAGCTTGGCATTTATCTTTATTTATTATATGGCGAGTTCGGTCAAGATGGCTTGATATTGGCCTCGTTCTTTTTTGCGTGTTTTTGGAAACGCGCAAAAAATAAACCAACAACTTGGTCAATATCCAGCCATCTTGACCTCACGCTTGGCCGATAATCCATATTTACAGAGGGAGTTCTGAATTCGCTGAATTCAGATCCCCAACTACACACATGAATTTTTTAAAACCTTTTCCCTCCTCCTTTCAGGGCTTGGGTCTGTTCGCCAACAAAGACATGGAAGCGGTAAGTTCTTCTTTTTGCTCTACCTTGTTAGTTGTTGCTGCCATGGCTGGTATTTCTCTTTGTTCTGCAAGTCCTTTTCCGATATCAAGGTGCTGATGATGAATATTGTGTTGTTCGGCCCACAGGGAAGTATGTTGATCGAGTATATCGGTTCCATCATCCGAAATGAAGTTGCAAACAGAAGAGAACAAATCTACGAGAAACAGGTAGCTTCATATAGGATAGGATAGGTTCCCCCGCCATTTTGTTTTCTATCTTTTATATTGTAGGTTTGTATCTTCATTGTAATCGTGTATGTTAATTTGTGTTTCTTATTAATTATTATATTGTAATTCTATTTTTGTTGTGCGGCAAATCAAATAATGAAAAAAACAGTTTTCGTTGCACTCGTTTATTTCCGTTTCTTTTTAGCAGCTGGCGCTATTTTTTCACCTCTTTACCTCGGGTGTCAACCTAGTATGTTATGTGGGTGTTTTCTTTGTTAAGACTATTCTCACGGTTACTAGGTTTTTGGACCAAAAATGTTATTGCAATTCCCCCAAGGGTAGTGTTATCCTTGAGGAGAATTCTATGAGTCACTCTTCAACTTCTTCAACTTCAACTTCATTATATGCTATATACAAGGCTAAAAGGTTAAGGAATGGTTAAAAATTAAAATGTTTGAACCAAACGTTTTCGGCTGTTTGCCATCATCGGGCTGCCCTGATGATGGCTTTATTTGATGATGGCAAACAGTCGAAAACGTTTGGTTCAAACATTTTAATTTTTAACCATCCCTTAACCTTTTAGCCTTGTATATAGCATATATTTTACTGAGCGAACATTATGGACATTCAACTTCATTAATGGCTCACTATTTACAGAGGTTACAGAAGTGAGTATTATAAATATAGAAAGAGAAACATTTGTTGCATATGGTTAGAGAAAGACCAAAAAGATATGTGCGTAGTAACCAGAGTAGGCATTGGTTTTCGAGGTTGTTCTCGAGCAGTGTTTTGATTGTCTGTTGTAGAATCGCGGTGTGTACATGTTCAGAATAGACTCGGATGCTGTGATCGATGCAACAATGGCTGGCGGACCTGCGCGTTACATCAACCACTCGTGTATGGTAAGTCTTCCTCCCCTTCAGCCTATCACATTGGTATCGTAAACTTATATCCCAGCGGTGATAACTGATCGTAATGACCATCCCATCTGCTTCGTTGGAGAGAAATTAGGCGTCTTTTTCTGCGCAGTTCACAAATTCAGGCGATATCTTTTTTTCCTAACATTAACGGAACCTTGTTTAATTGTCACAGTACGTTTGTTATTGCGTAACGTATTTTTACATGTTTTCTCGGAATTTTCTTTATGGGTTTGTGATACTCTTGACGTGCGTTAAGGAAATGAGAGGTTGCTAGTTGTATTGATGAAATTGGCAACCTCGATCTCAGTCTCTTTCATACGGCCGATTATTTCCACTTTTGCCTAACTAATACCAGTTGAAATATATGATCTTGTAATAGCAGTTACTTTATTATTTTGATGTGTTCTTTTTGTACTCTCCTTAGCCAAACTGTGTCGCTGAAGTAGTGACATTTGAGAAGGAACAAAAGATTATCATTATCTCCAATAGAAAGGTTGAAAAGGGAGAAGAGGTAAAATAATTTAACTGAACTAGGGATACTTAACGATACGCAGCTGTGAGTCGATGAAAGTTACAAACAGAAAATTATTGCAAAAATCTGTTTCGTAGAATAAATATATATTAAAAAACTGGCTTTATTTGTTACCACACTATTATGGGTTTCGGAGAATTCGAAAGAGCCTGGAAATACTCGTCTGATATTTCCGCAGCTTTCCTTGTTCTCCTCGATATCTGCTAGCGTTACCATGACTGCTCGAGAAAAACTGTTTTGTTGATGACTTGACGAGCAACTATTTCAGACGTGTTTCAACTTACGTCTCATACGATACATGAACAACCGCAGAGGATTTTTTTCCTTGTTGGGTTTCCGTCATTTCGAGGTCTAACACGGTTGCTTGTCTTGGCATGGTTTGCAGCACGTACATGAACTAAGGCAGTTGTTCAGAATTCTACTCCCACCTGGCCGTGTTTTTTAATTTTTTTTTAAGCCAATCCTGTATCCCATGGTTTGAATAAATAATTTGCGAATGAACGTGTGCCATTTGGTTTTCAGGCTTCAGCCATCAACATATGCCGTTTAAGTTAATTTCTTTCATCGTTTGTTTTTTTTTTTTTTTTTGCGTCAAGTTCTTATTGTAATTTGCTTTTTTCGCAGCTTACCTACGATTACAAGTTCGACTTTGAAGATGAAGAAAACAAGATTCCATGTCTCTGCGGCGCGCCCAATTGCCGCAAATGGATGAATTAAGACGAGGGAACATTGCGTTTCTCTCCGAAATTTATTTATCGTTATTTATTTAACGTATTTCCGTTCATGGAATGTTCTACAGTTTTTGGCCGGTACAAATCTAGAATTTTCTTACACATAAAGACAGCGAGGAATATTATATTGCATGGTGTATAATTAATCAAGTTTTAGTTCGCTTTTTGCCCAGCTCCAATAGATAGAAGTTTCACGTAGGAATAGCTACATTCAGTGTACGTAGTGAATTCGCTAGTGTTTCCTTTTGTAGTCCAGTATTGTAATAATAGTTCCAAAGAATGTCCAGAGTTTTTAAAAAATTTTACACGCTCCAAATGCGTGGCTCATCAAATGTAGTGTACATAATACAGTATTGCCTGAAGTGAAGTTTTATTGAATATGGAGAAGAAATAAATGCGCGAGACAGACCTATTTGCTTGTGAGTTTCGGCGTGTGTTCGTTTGTGTTGGTGTTTTTTTTTTTTTTTGTGTGTGTGTGTGTGTGTGTGTGTGTGTAATTACGTGAAACTTACGAGTGGCCAAGTCATTCGCTGACATTTCTCTGAGTAGACTTGAAGGCTAGGTTTTTTTCTCAGAAATACAAGGGAAACATAATTGACTATATTGTTTATACATATTATAACAATATCGGCGACAGGAAGGGTTTTTTTTTTGCTCGTTAATTGGAAGAGAACTGCCTTTAAAATAAAGAGAGAGAACTTGCCAACTACGGGGTTCCAACTAGTTTGACAAAAAATAAGTGGTTTGAAAAGCTATACAAGTAGTGATGGTGGTGTGAGTTTCAGGGCATTTGCTATAACCGGCTTCTTCCAAAGGCTGGTACACATTGTTATGGAATGATCGCGTGTAGTGTTACGAGCTTGCTGGTGGCTTTCAGCTGGTCAGAGCGTGCAAGCGAATGCGCGCGTTTTAAACGCATTAGGTGCTTGCGTGCTCGAAGGATATCACTCCGCCTAATTTTCTGCAGCGAAGCACTTAACAAATGACGGAGATCGGTTTAAGATAAGAGCTTCCACTTGCGATCGGCGTGCTTTGAAATTACCCGAGAAACTATTCCTTTCGTGAAGGTCGACTGAAAAAGAATTCATCGCCGTGGGCGAAAACACTTGCAAATCGCGATTTGGTGGTGTTAATAAATTCCGTTCATTGAGAAGGCGCTAATTATTTTCTTCATAGCGCGCACGAAACAAAAGGAAGGAGGTGTTTAGCAAGAACTGGGGAAAAGCTATTGGTGTTCGACAGGTAAGTAAGAATGAACACGGAAAACTGCGCGCGAAACAGCCGGAAGATTTCTGAAGATTTGACAGAGATCCTCTTTCGCGAGAAGGACAGCTGTCGTTTTTGAAGCAGAGCGATATTTGACGTTCCTTAATTTCAGGGCGCCGTATTGACGAAGATGCATTTTGTTTAAGACAAGATGTCGCCGCACATCTTTTCCAATTATCTTGGACAAGCGATTGACAGACAGAAAAGCGAAGCTTTTTTGTCATGATTGTCAAGGACCTCAAATTATGCTTAAGACCTCTGATAGATTGCACGGAATATGAAAGATGTTAGACTCCGGCCTTGAAAATCATTTTTCCACCTATTGTACCTGTTATATAGATACATTTTCACTGTAATTGCAAATTGTTTTGACGGTTGTACGCTGGGTAAGATAGATTACTGTGTTTGATCTGAAAAACCGTTTGCTTGTATGAAATATCCTTGAAAATCCATCAAAAGACTCTTTTTGCAGCGTGTTTCACGATAATTTCAATTTCACGGTATTGTTTCGATTTTAATCTTTTACAAAACGTGTGTATGGCGGACCGCATGAAATTTTTATGTCGTCACTCGAGGACTTTTTGTTTACACAATTGTACCACCTGCACCAGCTCTGAAAACCGAAATAAAAAGTCATTTTTAGGCTCAGTTCACCGACTTTTCAATTCCATATTTGATATAGTAATAGTATATGGCGGAAAGTGAAATTATATTAATTTTCCGGGGGAGGTGGCCCTTTATCGAGAGGGGGGAGGCTACAAATCTTAAATTGGCTGACCGGCAAATGACAGAGGAAATTCAAAACATATTGTTGTCTGATAAATGAACCTCTGGTTGGAAGTTGGATTGGGGTTTAGAAATAACGGCCTACATCGATGAAGTCCTATGGTATGGTCGGTTTAGACGCTCGTGAAACCCTTGTTACAAATTCGTTGTTTACCTTAATAATAATAACCTTCAGCTTGTGGTTTGAGCGGTAAACATTTTAACAGAAAATCGGAAAACGTCAGTAAAATACAGCAATAGGGATTATAAGAGCATATTTGGCCAATAATGGGGACGACAACCATCGTTTCTGCGGGCACATCCCTTCACCTTTCGCCAAGGTTGTGACACAAAGGTTCCATAAATTCCACAAATTCCAGAAAGGTTGTTGTTGTTGTTCCCTAACTTTGCGTCGTTTTCTCCGCTTTCATAATCCTGGATCAGATTGTTGTCCTTTTGTTCCATTCAGGAAATGCCTTGTCAATCTGTATTGTTTCTCTTCCACTTGGAAGGGGACAGCTAAGGCGGAACGCCTCTAGCGGAGCGACACGCACAGCGTGAACTCTGCCGTAATGTGGAGAGTAAGGTAATTTTTAAAAAGGTTTCCTCTTCGGTTGCTCGCCTAGTTGGTTACCGAAGAAGCCTGCTGGTTCAATTTTGTTTTGTTGTAGCCGCGGAGGGAAAGCAATACAACACTTTTCGCAGCTTTGCTTCCAAATGAACAGTGTCCTTGTCATGCAATTTGGGTGGAATACATTTATCATATTTTTCATCCCTTAAGTTCTCTGAACTTTTAAAACTGACGAAAAACAATGAGCAGTGTGAAAACATGCTATGTCTTTGTCATGCCATTTGTGTACGGAATATATTTGTCATATTTTCAGGTATTTTGATCACTTAAGTTCTCTGAACTTCAAAAGTTGACGAAAATCAATGACACTGGATCCAAGGTCACGGAAAACTGTTAATAATACACTTCAAAGGTTCCATAGCTTGTGTGTTCTTTTATGACCAAAACAAGGAATTATTAAAGCAAGTGTTAGCTAAAGCGGGTGGGCAGGCACTTCCATCATTTTATACTCCAAGGGACGTTTGGGCTACATTCCAAGGGCTTCCCTCAAAGGCCAAGTTATGTGAAAACGGAAACATGCACATCCGGTCTACGTGGTTGAAAATAAAACAATACTACAAAGGTAGACTGCTTGTCGAGTTCTTGGATAAGCATGGAAAGAAAAAGCCTCGATATTGATTTCCACCTTCCTTTTTACGACTCTATGCCATATGCATCTTCACAATGAACTTCTTCTTTTATGATAAACCGCCGGCCTTGTGATATAAGATACTGGATGATATTCGTGCTCAGCCACCGGCGCCTGTCCCGTACAAACAAAAGCGGATGCACGCTAGCCAATTTAATGCTTTTGTATGCCTGAAATTTTCAACTTTGTAGAGCTGCAACGCTCTTCTTTACCGGAACCCACCCTGCCCTCGCAAGACAAATTCTTAGTCCCCCACGGAGCGCGACGAAAATATGGCCGACAGCAGACACACTCAAATTCCAGACAGACAAACAAGACGGCCAGACGTTACTATTCGGAACCATAATTGTACCTCCCAGAAAAGCGATTAGACGAGACAAATCTGACTTTTGAAATTTTCAGACTGCACCTGGAGTGGCGCATACGTGCTAGGAGCTCGCGTGACTATGACAGCACAGTACAACTGTATTTTTTAAAACAACGCTGAAAGAAGCTGCCTACAAAAACACGAACGTCGCTTTTGTTGATATTTTAATTCATAAGATGTAGCCAACTTTTGTCTCCCGATCCAAATGTGTAAGGCACACCTTAAAAAATAAATGGGGATAGAAGAATTCGATTTTTCTCTTCGTTTTCAAATTAGATTTTAGCCGTGGTACAAATAAATTTTAACTTCGAACTAACCGATGCAAATATTGGCACTTAATGAGGCAGAAATAAATGGGGCCAAAAATTTATTTTAAGTTTTTGACCATAGATTAATAAAAAATAGGTCCGATATTATATATGTAACATTTCCAACGAGCCATTTCTTTTCTCTGCCGCTTTTTAACCGAGTTAAATTCGTATTGCTTCAGCTCTCGCAGAGTGACACCGTCATTGTTATTCCGCCGGGTATTCCGATAGCCTTCAAGACTTCTGTTGATTAAATGGACGAAAACAGAATGCGTGGGCACAAAAAAAACACATGCTTTAAGAGTGCCAAATCACTTGGTTTTCGCTTCTTTTAAGGTGCCGAAACCAGAATGGAGTGAAATTTAAAGCTTGCCAAAGCTTAGAAGGGAAAATTACCATTTTAATACGGCTTTCTCCGGAGTGGAACAGCCGTTCAGCTGGTTTCTTGTTTGAGAAAAAGAAAATTTGGTTTACAGTAATACGGGACGAATACTGAGAGTATCATTTGCTAAGGTCTAACTTCAAAGTAGTGGGTGTTGAGGAACGTTTTTAAAAGTACAATTTACAGGATGAAGGGAAAGTGGGTAACAAAGTCCGGAAGCTTCTACATCGTACGTGAAAACCTGTGAAAACGTGTCACACCGAGATGGCCCGTTTAGTCTAAGTAAATAACTGATTATTCTATTTGAACAAGTGTTCGAGAGAAACGTGTCACTTGGTAATATTTTGGTCCATTTTTTTTCGTGTCTCCAGCCTGAAAGTACCACCAAGACGTGAAAATACATTGTTTACCATCACCTTTCAGTCAAAGTGATTGACAGGAACGCGTGTAAGGATTAATTGCTATCGTTTTCTGAGTGATGTGATTGGACAAGAGGCGTGCTATGACATGACCATACTGGATTCAATCTGAACTTGTTCTGCGCATATAGAGTTGTTTGGGAAGGAAGGTTCGTGGGATTTCGGCCGAGGGAACCTTCTTGAATTATGAACTATCGACGATGAAATGAGGACTATCGAAGGACAGGGGAATGGAGAAAAGCTTGGTGCAATCGGCTTCCCCGAAGAGAGGACCGAGCTCTGCCGATGCGAATTTAAGCATCGTGTTAAATCTTATGTGTCATACAACTTGCCATCGCCAAGGAGGCGAAACTGAGAAATTTGCAAAGAGAGCCATCGAATCGCTGGTGAAAAAACTTCGAAAGAAGTCTGAAGAGCTCGACTCGCTGATCACTGCTATCACGACTAAAGGATCCAAGTCGTCAAAATGTGTTACGATTCAGAGAACTCTAGATGGCAGACTTCAAGTTTGCGAGCGCAAGGGCTTTCCGCATGTGATCTACGCTCGGTTGTGGCGATGGCCCGACATTCAAAAAATGGAGATGAAACATTTGGAGTTTTGCCGATACGGTTATGATTTGAAGTACGAGAGTGTCTGTGTCAATCCGTATCATTATGAGAGAATTCGCAGTCCAGCCGGTAAGGGTGAATTTTTTTTTCGTTTTTGAAGGTTGTGTGTTGGGTCAATTGTGTGATGTCATGTAGGGCAAGAGAGACCAAGTGAACGCACGCACAGTATATGAACGTACGTGATGACAAAGCTCACACCAACGCTATGATATGTGACATTTGTTTGGTGTGCAGCGTACTTAACCTGTATAATCTTAGTAAATTCTAGCAAATGACCTAACCAGAGATATTTTTTCTGATCGTTCTACCAGAGAAAATAAAACAGAACTGTTTCTGTAGCATCTCGATCGGGGGTAATATTTTTGTAATTCACTCAAGGTTTCCTTCCGACATCTGATCGAAGCATTCGACCGTGTTGTCGTAATAGAATCATTCTGACCTTTGGGAAAACTTACAGCACTCCAACTTTTTGCCCAATTGTTTCTCCTTGAACATCGTGCGTTCATTCGGTTGTACAGTATTCGCCTCACGAATTCATTAGCGATAAACTTGTCAAAGAGCGAAATGCAAATTTCCATGGGAGTGGGCTCGCCAGTGTTTTCTTCTAAGCTTGGCCATTGTTTGGATAACGAGCCAGCGGCTATTTTGCATTTTTAATTTCTAGTTGAAAGTCGCTTCGTTTTATGGCCGATTTTTCGCGCGATTTTGCTGCGACCGCCAGCCAGACTCTGTCTCAGACGGCCTGAGCTCTGAATCACGCCAAATGACTGGCGATCGTTTCGTGTGGGGCAGGAGAATTATTTTGTCTGGGTTTTGTTTAAGTATTATTGTTGGTTAGTGGTCATTGTCTGGCTGGAACGTTTCTTGTCTGAAAACGTCTGAAATGTCGTCTGCTTTGGCTCTAATTTATTTTGGGACGTGAATTTATTTTTGTCGAAGGCCTTAGCGGGCGCGCGCGCAATTTGGAACCAATTTTTTAGCCAAAAAACACACTGAGAGCAGTGAACGTGCTTCAGTCAAGGAGTAAACAGAAGACCTAATTAGTATTCATGAATTCCTCATTTGAATATATTTTTATTTCAGTCTCTTTGACTGTCTAGACATTAGCGTGAAAATTACCGACAGTTCGCGATCAGTTTTGTAAGGGATTACATTCACGCCATGTTTACCAGCGAAAAGCACGCCATGCGTGTTCTCGGCCGAACAGATTTGGGTGCGCGGAATGCCTTTTGAAATTTAGAATGCCATTTCTGACAACGCTTATTGTTTGTAATTTGTGTGTTTGACGTTTCGAGAGTGATTAATTCTGTCGTGAAATTCTGTTTTTTCGATTTCAAAAAATCGCTTTACTTCTACTCTTCCTCAAAATGTTTTCCAAATGATTTTCTCGAGCATGTTACCTGTGGAAATTCGAATAATAACTTTGTCGCCATTAATATTTCTCATCTCTTGACAAACAAAACCACAAAAGCCACGTAGGTTGTATTCAAATTGCTTGTTCGGTTTCATGTCACGTAATTAAAATTGGTGTTCGTTCGCGCGGCACGAAAACGGTATTTCTCGGTAAAAGGTGCTTATTTGATTTTTGAGATGAAATGTAGGATTTGAAGTACTTTTGTGCTTTTTTATGGCTTACAATCGCTTCAAATGTTTGATGTGGCGGCTTCTTTTGTTTACATCATTTCTATTTTCAACCCTGGGGGATCAAAACCAGCACTGTAGACACACAAGTGGTACAAGTTTTCAATTTATTGTTTGGCAATGTCTTGTTATTTTTCCCATCTGTGTAGAGCTATACATCTGAAGTCCCTTGATAATAAATGTAGCGTGACTTTCACAATAAAGATCACATTCCTAATATTGTAAATCTGAAAAGAATGTTCAAATTTGTTGGGGCAAAACAATTGTTTGTACCCATGACTCGACATTGCCTATGGCAAAATCAATTATCTTTAACCCAAATAGTGGTAATTTATTTGCCTTTCTTAGCTTTAAACTGTGTTTGTAAGGAATACTCATGATATGGTCAATTTTATATTAAGTGTTCTCCCAGTAGTGATTTTACTCAAAAATATGAAAATAAAACAAATCAATTGATTCTTTACTGGTGGTTTTTTTTTTTCAGAATTTATGTCAGAATACTAAGAACATTTGATTTAAGATTACTTTTGAGGTTGCACTTGATACCAGTATGTTTGATAGTGTCTGTGATGAGCAAAAATTTGAGACAGAATTTGTGTTCGAGATCAGTTTTTGACACAAGTGTCTCAGGTTATTTTGCCTGGTTTGAAGTCTTCAAGTATATTTCTTGTGACCTGTGTTCTCGACACCTACTGATCAAAACAATGCAAATCAGGGCAGAACATGTTGTTATGATAAAATCTGGATAAGCGACCTGAAATTGCTTTGTTTTAGCTTTCAAGAAGGCAGAAAATATTGCTTGTGTTTTGTTTGCATGGGTAGTTTTTTGGATGATTGGATTTTATTGTCGAATAGATGATTTGTGACTTGTTTTCAAATTCTGTTCAATACATGACACCTTTGATCTATCCAAATTTATGTTTCCTTTTGTTATTACAGTTTAAAAATCTTGGCTACTCTGAACAAAATGTAGATATTTTAAAATATTTTCATCTCCTAAGTTTTACTCCCAAATGACATAGCAAGTCTTGTTGTTGTAACCAATCCGGAATCACACGCGTGAAATATTCATGTGTTTTTTTCTATTGTTGCCAATATTCAGGTGAACAGATGTTAGAAAGCTTTAAAATTGTAACAGTGTGATAGTCGGGTATAAAGTGTTACCTCTTGGTGTTCAACTGTGAAAGATGTCTTATGTTAAAAAGGAAATGTTTTTCCTTTTTGGGAGGGGCAACTTGTATTGTTGATCATTTTGTACTGGTGGTTTATTTTTTGTGCTGTAATTTTCACCTTTTTGTTAGGAGCTTGTAAAAACAAATTTTAGCAAGCTAATTTTTTATGTCAATTTGGCCCAGAACATTTCTTTAAAAAATCCAGTTGCTGGTTAATGTTTTTTATCAACCAAGGATTCTGTTTTAGAGAGGGCTCAACTTTAAATTTGTGTCATCTTAGACACCAACTTAACTTTTGTGTCACAATACAGGGTGGAATAATATTCTTTATACCAGTGTTCTATATAACAGCAATGTAAGATGCATTTAGCAAAATATTAGAAAAGTTGAAGAGGTTATCCTCTGATCTTGCTCATTTGTTCAAAACTACATATGCAGCTGTCCAAACAGCGAATTGAACTTAGGTACTTTATGCAAATCGCTTTTTGGCTATTCATGATTTTGGCTAAACCATATTACTGCATTCACGTACAGTGAAGTTAGTTGTAACTTTGGGCTTTGTGTAATTATAAAATCTAAGTTCATAAAACTACACATTGCTTAATGTATAGTTCTTTTCCAATTTATTCATTGTTTGCGCGTGTGTTTATATGAGTATAGTAGAGCATTTGATTTTTTTTATCAATCATCTGTTTTATGTAGAAATACATTTTGAGGAATAGAAGAACATTAAGTAGTGTTTCGTTTATACATTTCAAACAGTACTGTGTTGAAGTTATCATGTAGTGAAGTATAGCTTGGATTAAACTGTACTGTGGTCAGACAGATATATTTCAGCCATAAATATGCTTGTTTGAAAATATACACGTACATGTACTTCAGGCAAGTGCACCACACCATTGTAGTCACTGTTATCATATAAGAGTGGAGAAGACTTTTGTTTGTAATATGTTTAATATGTTTGATATGTGTGATATTGGTTATTGAGCTTGGAATATGAAGAGACACTTCTATATTAGATCAAAGAAATGCGAGTTGAATATTTACGCAGCTTGAACAGACATTACAGACATTAACTTTTCATGTCATGCATCACTGACAGTCAAACTTGCATAGATTCCTCAGTCTGTCAGTTTTCTTATGAAGGGAATTAATGGTTTTCTGTTAGCTGAAACATTTTAATTAGATGTAGAGAGCGTTTTGTTAGACATATCCGAAGTAGATGTCTGGGTGCAAATGTTCTTGTGTCAAATGTCAAACTGTAGATATCACTTCTTGTTTCAGTATTGATCTCTTGTTCAAGTTATTTTTAGTCCAGAGAGCACAACTTACACCAGGCTCACTTGTGTAGAATATTCAGAGCCTCAAGTTAGGCAGGCAGTAGTAATTTTTGACAAGTTGGTTTACTCAGACAGCAATGAAAGACATCAGTAAATAATAGCCTGAAGGTCAGGTGACAAGTCTATAGTTTTAACCGTCAAACCAAGGAGGTTAATTATAACAATACAACATATTTTTGTAACATTAATTTGCGCTGCGATAATGTTTCAGTTTGCTTCTGATTAGGACTAATGTTCGCGGGCTAATGTCACTTGTAAGCACTGCGATGAGTGTCTTTTTATAGACGGCAAGGTTATTTTAAGCACAGACATGACATCATGAAGATATAAATCATGCATGTGTTACATTTGTCTGAACCATATGTTGCATATTCATATAGTCGGTATCCATGTCTGAATCAGTGTGTATCGAAGTCACGCAAAAAGAGGGACAGGAAAAAAGCATGGCACATGATGCATGCTTGAACTATGATATCGTTACTTCAAAAAGTCTCATGCTCTCACACGCTTTTGGTAAGAGATGGAAAAATTAGCAGCTTGTGACTATAGTTAGCTAAATGATATCTTTGATTGCCTAGAGAAGGGAGCATCATATGACAACCTCAAACAGTGGTAGAGTTAACGAGACTAGACAGGATCTTGTGGTGTAATATATGTAATAAATTATTTCACACTTGAGCAGAATTCAAGCGGAAAATTCAGCTCTAAACTTTCCGCTATGAATGCATAAAAGAAATTGCGTGGAATGTAATTGCGGTGATCTTGACAACACTAGAAGGCAGTCATTCACTACATCATAGATAAAATCTTTCAATTTCAAAAGCTTGAATATTGCAGACAGGCAAAGAAACAGTGCTCTTTTGTCTTGATTAGAACATCGAATATGCCTTCTAAAGTTTGTGGCATTGTCTTGTGTTCAAGGAAAATGATTGAGGTGTTGTTATTTATTTGGAAGAGTTTGCCTTGAACTTTCATTGTGAAGCTTATTGCAAAGTTATTAAAATTGTGTTTTTGTTACACTGTTAATGGCAAAACAAACACAGTAAAATTACCACTATTACAAGTTTAGTATTTACAGTTATTTAATTGTTTAAAAGATGAGTGGTGGAAATATTTTGTGTTGCATAGCAGAACATGTCCTTTCAAATCTCTCTTTTGGCTCAACACATACATGTTGGACATTTTTTACGTAATTATGTACACAAATAATCTTGTGACTCAATCCATAGGCGTATATGAAGCTAAAAAGTATCCTTAGCGATGAGTTCTGGGGCAATTTTCAATTCTGGAGATGCTCTTAAAGTTAAATAAACCATGAACCTGTATGATATGCAGTTTAATTCTAACAAGTTGACAAAGCAATTGTGGTACAAACAAGATTGAAAAAGCTAGGTCTTGTTGGTGCTTGGTCATGTTGTCGGAACTTAATGTACAATTGGTTGACAAGTTCACAAATTTGGTCAGATGATGACTGTTATTTCCAGCACTGCAAGTTCCGCAAAAGATATTGATCTTGTAGTAATTTCTTTAGATCTAAACAACATGCAATATTTTCCTTCCCTAATGCAGCTGCAACTCTTTCTGTGAAAGCAACATCTCCAAACTGTGACAAATGTGCATTATCTGTATTGAAAGAAAGTCCACCTCAGCCTGTAACAACGTACGATCAACCAAAATATCTGGAGGCAGGACCTAGCAATTCAATCCCAGGACCAAGTAACATTCCATGTTCTGCTGATCCATGCCCTATCATTGTGCGCAATTTACTTTGGCATGCTGTTTACAGGCATCAAAGCACTGATGCCGAGAGCTTTAGTCGACGGGCTATTGAATCCCTGGTGAAGAAACTAAAAAAGAAATTCTACGAGCTGGACTCACTGATTGTAGCGATAACTTCTAAGGGACGGCAACCATCAAAGTGTGTCACTGTGCAAAGGACCATGGATGGAAGGTTGCAAGTTGGGGACAAGAAAGACTTTCCACATGTTATCTATGCTCGTCTCTGGAGATGGCCTGATGTACACAAGATGGAGATGCGTCACAAAGAATTTTGCCAGAATGGTTATGACACAAAACGCGAAAAAGTTTGTGTTAACCCATATCATTATGAAAGAGTTCAGCCACCAGGTATGTTCAAGGAGTTAGTGTTTTTCATGCTTTGTCGTGTTATCATAGATGTACATTACACTGAAGATAATGGAGTAATTTAAAGTCATTTTTTACACCTATATATTTAAGTTTGAATTGCTCAATTGAATTGCTATTTAAGTTTGAATTTTAATTTTTCGTTATTATTCCTGTTTAAGAGAACAAGAAATTTTTGTTGGAAATATGTTACACTTGAACAATTTTTAATTTTTTTTTATTTAGATAAGACCTGAAAGTACATAATTTGCAAAACAATTTTCAAGGGAAATTCACACATAACTTCTAAACCAGAGTTTTTGTGACAGTATTCATCACTACATACATGTAGGCTTCATGGTACAAAAACATACCTTTACGACCCACACTTAACTCTTTGAATTTGCTAAGTTTTTTTTTCATTTTTATTCATAACTACAAGTTGGTTGTTGAACGTTTTGCAATTGAACAAATTTCTCAAAACATTTTAGATCAGGTTACAAAGTGCTTTTTATTTCATTGGTCATCTAAACAAAAACAATCATTAAGATAATAGTTGCATATGTGATGCAATGTGTGGTTCCAGAAAATATCCATACCCCCACCACGGAGGGAATTGGAAATTCCGAAGGGGAGGGGGGGTCAAAGACCCAGGAAATTCCAGGGGGAAGGGGGGTTGTATGATCGATTTAGTTTCCAGAGGTCTTTTGATTCAATTCGGATTTGAGTGTCGATCTAGCTGTTCAAAAATCCTCTCTTACCTACTAAGTAGAACTTTCACATGAAAAATAGTGGCTTGAATACTTGTTTTTGACTCGTATTATATTTGAAATACATTTTCCTTCTTCAATAAGCATTTTGGAAGCTAACAAATGCAAAGAACGTGCCGTTGCGTGGACATGGCCGCCATTACTTGTTACCAGTCCACATTCAGTCACCTTGTGGACCGAAAAGCACTGGAGACTAGCCTAGTTTGTTTTCGCATCAGTCTTTGAAGTGGCAGTCGATTTCTTTCATGAAAATTACTTTCTTTATAAATGTAGAAATGATGTTACGATTTCACACACTTGAGAATTTCGTATCCCTGTTTATCTCTGTCTATTTGTATGTAGTTTTGCTGTAAAATTGGCTTTCGTCTCGAGTCTGTTAGCGATCGTGTTCGCAATAAAAGTACAGTGTCAATTTCATCCACACACATTTTATCAGTCCTTAATGGAAATTGTACCACATTTACAAAGGGAGTTGGTCGTGTTGGAAGGTAATTTGACAAGTTTCCATTTTATTTCTTCTTTTAAAGCATGTTTCACTAATCTTGAATGCTTTCTTTGCGAGTATCTTCAGATATAGATGTTACAATCGATCGAGAATATTAAGCTTAGTAGTTACGTGCAATGCAGATGGCTAAATGTTTGGAGTGTTTACTTTTACTTTAACTCACTTTCTTGCCAAAACTATTTTTTCCAGAGGGTATGGGGGGGGGGGGGGTGTACAAAATAGTAGTGGAAATTCCGGAGGGGTGGGAGGGTTATTTAATTGGTCAAAAAATGGAAATTCCGGGGAGGAGGGGGGGCTTACGTGAAATTCCCTCCGTGGTGGGGGTATGGATATTTTCTGGAACTACACAATGCAGATAAAATGTCAACATAATTTTGCCAACAAATAATGATAATATTTGCAAGCGTTGAGTGAAAATGATGACTGAAAACAGATATTACCGTGAACAATGGTGTCACATTGGCTTTGTCTAATTACAGGTTACCAGTTTGTACCGAAAGCCGTGTTATTTTTCCACTTGGGGGTTTAAAACTAGGGTCCTTAAAAAATAAGGTTTCTTCATCTAAAACCATCGATTTCTCTTGCTAGAGTTCAGTTGACAGTTTGTTTCTTATATTCGTTATATTGTGGATCCAGTGCTGTTCAAAGTACATATTAGACCAGGTCACCGATATGATTGTAATTTAAAAGGGACACATGTTTTTCGTGGTTTTGTGTTACAAACAATAAACGAAACACAATGCATCATTGGTGGTCAAATTAATAGGTTCCTTGTTGTTTCATTGTTTTTATGGCTTTGTTTCATTATTTAATACATGTAGATGAATGAATGACATTCCAACTTGCATGTGTTAACTCTTGAGTACATGTTTTCAGCTGTTATCTTGAAAAAATTGTTCATTCTTTTTTGAAAACTCAAACTAGGTTTGGTCACCTTTTTAACACGCGAACTGAAAGATCATGCACTTTATAATTAACTCCAAATATTTGCACCGTTAATTAAAATGTATGTTTCCTTCGTCATTGCTCCCGATGCTAAATGGACATGCAGGTGTTATAAGCCACCATGAGGCCGAACATCGATAATATCAAAGTAGTATTGATAAACTGTCAGCACTTAAATGACCAAGTTGTATTAATTTTGATTTCTTGTACACTCTTGGAACAGTTTCTATCCAATGTGAAAATATAACAAACTTGTGGCCATCATTTTTTTAATGAAGAAACTTGATAACATATAATTAACAATGAAAGACATTTAGCAACATTAAACTTGACTCTTGGGCCAGTGTAGCTTATTTCCTATAATTCTGGCCACACAAATTGGAGATTTGACCAACAATTGTAGTGCTTTCAGCCTGGCAACCTGTTTCAGCTCATCAACAATTTGTTTAGTTTAAGCTATGTAAAGGTCAATTTTCTCAGGACCTTGATTTTTCATTTCAAGAGCTGTTTCCTTTCTTTTTAGATTGGTTCAGAGCTTCTTTGTATGGAAATTCACATAAATCACATAGCAGTTCAGGTTTGATTTGTTTTAAAATTTGGTAATGAATTTTGATATGTTAAATTTAATTTACAAAATTTCTGAACATATATATCTGACCGGATTCCCAAAAACATGCCCGCACTGACCCAAAGACAGTGCCGGCGGCCAGAGTTCCTCTGACCACCCCCCTGGCTAGCAGATTGGTCCTCCACCCATGCACATGGCATGGACCACTCCAGCAGGGTGCCATGCCAACAACAGAACCCTCCCGCAAGCTTCAACAAGGCACTAACATAGCCAGAAACACAGTCAATAACAAGCTCACTTAACACTAAACACTCAAAGTCTGCCAAGCAAAGGGTGTAGGTACAAGACACCCTCCCCTCCCCCCTTCCTTTGACAGCTGGACCCCCGACAACCTACCAGCAGATAGGCCAGGCGCCCGAATCCAGGCGAAAACCTAGCGGCTATGTTTTTGCGAAATCGCTGAAATATATATATACATGTATACTTCTTGTACTTGAATAGAATAAATTTTAGAGAGCGCTCAACTCTGAGAGGAGCAATAATTATAGAAATTAATGGTAGCAAGATTTTGATTCATTTTTTAATTGCTACAACGTGGTCAAAGAATGACAACACGCATCAGGCAATATCAATTGATATTGCCTGATGAGTGCCGTCATTCTTTGATGATACGAAACAGTGTAGCAATTAAAGTGCAACTAACCCCCAAGTTTTTTTTCACTAACATAAATTTCCCTGTTCCCCTGATCATTTCTGTGAAGAAATTATCGCCATAGCTAATTTTGTTAATTTTCTATGAATTTTTAAAGTATGAGAAAACGGCCTTTCCGTGTCCCATTACCGAGCATAAAAGGAGAATGGGTCGAGTTAAACTTGTGACGTCACGGCAGGAACCGATTGTTTTCCTTGAGAATCTAAACGTGAACTTGTGAGTGAAAATCTGTCTAAAATGCCCGGGTGCTGTGTTGTATTTTACTCCGCACATCTTGAGCAAAAGAAATAAACTCTTAAACCCTGGGTTTCAAGGATTCTTTCGGTGTATGTTTCCATTAGAAATAAAGCGTAATAAAGTTAAAGTTAATAGTAAAGAGCTCATTGAGCATCGGCTTATTTTGTTTCCGATCATGAACGCCGACAACGAAAGGCCAACAACACAAGAGATCATCAATTGAAAACCGCGGCTAAGGTTCTGCGTCGCGCATATTACATCGCACAATCAATCAACAACACAAGAACGTTTACTCTTTTTATTTATACGCTTGAAAAACTATAGTTTTTATCATCATTTGCTCTTCGATTGAGCTGACTCTTGTCTTCGATCGAACTGGCCTTTTGTTTTGATTGAAACAACCTTCAATCGAAATGACCAGATTCCCTTGCTACTCATGGCTTCTTTGCACCCATCTTACAGCAGTAGCACTCACTTAGGTTTTGAAGTTAAACGTGGTTGCAGTTTCCACACAAACACCTACAACAAAGAAAAGAAAAGGTATGAAAGTCAATTCTTCTCCATGTAACCGATTTTCATGGCAAAAGCGAGCTAGAATACATAGCATCGGGGCATCTATCGCATTTGTTTACATTCACGCATTATGGAACCAACTTACCAAGAATCCACATGCAATCTTTTCTGGAGCATTCGCTCTAATTCTTCAGTTTGTTTCACTTCTTCATTGTACCTTTTCAGCTATTCTTCGTTGGTTAGAGGTTCATCTGCATTTGCCATTTCTTCGAGGCTTTCGTTGCTGTCTGTGTCGTTTGTCGACTCAAATCCGTCTTCTACCTCCAAGTCATAATCCCGAATAATTCTCAGAATCTTCCGAGTTGTAGCTACACTCAGAACTTGTGTCGCAAGAGGACGTAATTTTTTTCTTTGTGGAGAAATTTAAATGCCAAGGAAGAAGTGTAGAAAAAGATGTTCTCCAAAGAAGATTTCACACTGGTCAAAGCAAAGGGAACAAGGAAATTTATTTCAGTGAAAAAGAAAATTGGGGATTAGTTGCACTTAAAACAATGAATTGAAATCTTGCTACCATTAATTTCTATAATATGTAGGGCAGAAAAGTAAGCTAATTGAATATCAAATGCAACTTGGTTGGGCAGCCAAAAAAGGCTGTGAACCAAACTTTTTTCTGGCCATTAGTTATGGATGTGGATGTGGAAGTTCATTGTTTGACGTGTGGAAGTGATTTTGTCAGCAAAGTAATGTTTTGTTGTCATGTAATGTTTGTAGCTCATCTTCAGGATGCAAGCAAGAATTTAAGTAAACTGATAGTGTAGACAACATGAAATTGTTTTGTAGCTGTAATGCTTAAAGTGCAACTAACCCCCCCTCCCTCAATTGTTTAATGAAATCTACTAGTTTTCCTAATTATTTAAGCAAAAAAGTATCTCGATTGATAAAATCCCTGCGATTCTACAAGCGTTAAAGTTATCTTTTTGCCCCACAACCAGGCATAGTGGGATCTGGGTCGAGCTTGTTGTGACATCATCAAAGGACAAGACTCAAAACACCCAAGAGACATTTGATTGGGTTTGGGGCACTGTGAGAACATCTTTGGGGTATTTGTGTTTCATATTTAATCAAATATGGACAAGACTTTTAGACGAGAGAATTGTATTATCTAGTGATACAATTCAGAGTCTAGTTACGATTAGGATGGCTACAATGTATTTTTTCGATTTTGAAGTGCGGATCGCCAGTTGAGGCCACCACACTGCCAGTCACGAACAACAATTTGCCGGCCCATTTGACTGATCTACTGATCTACATACAACACTTCTTTAAGTATTCTTACCAAACCCTTGATAGTTCATGATGACAAGAGCATATTTTCTGCCAATTATTAAAAAACACGGAAAAATTCGTCTTTTCGCTTCATTATTGCTGACCAATTGTATGTATACAATTGTATGTATACAACTTCAATTAGTGTGTACGAACATAAACATTGCGAGTTACACAAAGTTGCATTTTTCGTACTAGTTATGAAAAATCCTTCAATCAGATCTTGAAAAAAAGGTTCAGTATTGTATCAGTTAAATGAATACATTTTTCCTTCACTGTTCTTTTGTTTTAAAAGTCTTTTATACATATGCTAATAACCTGAGTGTTGCATTCTGGTTAAAATACCAGCTCATTCTCTTCTCAGGTTTCCTTGAGCTTCCTTCCTTTAGCCTCACTAATCTCAATTGCCTCGTTGTAGGACGTACTTGCCGTTGATTATTCATTTAGAAAGCTATCTGTTTTGAGGACAAAGAAAACTTGATGCGTATAATTTGCCATATAATTATCTCGCGTACAGTAGTTTCCATTATTTTGGTCTGGGGCTCCTTTGAATTGAATAGTCAGATGGCTCCCAGCTTATCTTAACCATTTGTGTCTCATTGACCTTGACAATATGGAGCTTTGCACTAGAAGCCAGGGAAGAATGTGCAGGCCATGAAAATCCTACATGTAGGTTTTTACAGTAGCTGCGAACCTGAGATCGACGGACCGCTCGATGTCAGACTTTGCACAAATCTGCACACTGCTTCTTCTCGCTTCTGGACGAGTGTCATTGGGATATAGGAATTGAATGAAGAGGATTGCTCTCTCCTAAGCATGCTGTACTGCGAATCCCTCCAGAAACACATCTGCAACTATTCACACTGTCGCATGTTCGCATACATTCTTCATAGAAGCAAAACATTGTTAGTCCTTGGATGACGTCACAGGCCAACTCACCCCATTCTATTGCTCAGTCATGGGCACGGAAAGGGCTAATTCTACAGCCTTTGAAAATTCGTGGAAAATTAACCAAAATATATATAACAACAATTTTTTCACAGTAGCGATCAGAAAAATAAGGAGATTTTAATGACCAAAAAAATGTTGGGGGGTTAGTTGCACTTCAAGCATATATTAGTTCCTACTTGGGCATTTCAGAGTTGAACCTGATAAGTGATAAATATTTTATTAGGTCAACTATGTCCCTATTAAATATGGACATACATTTTGTACTTTGTGTACTTGTTTTTAACATTTTGTTACATTTTTTTTATAACCAGAAGTGGACAGGAGCCATAAGGGTGATGAGGTAAGGAATTGTTAAGTATAATGTTTCCAATCCCAGGTGTTTAGTCTTCAGGTGCAAACCATTATTTTGGTTTCAATATTTCTTGTCACGTTTTTCACATCTTTCTTTGGGTTTTCTATTTGCCATAAGTTTTACAAACCTTTGTAACAAGAAATAGGTACAGGCGATGTTGGCAATAGTGTTGAGCATTGTTGGTGCTTATCTTGATTTTTGTACCATGGAGTGACTGAGGGTACTCCTGCGTGCTCCCAGATGGGATATTATTCCCCCTCCCCCCCAGCACCAACTTTTCAAGTACCCATTGATAGACCTGAGCCCTGGGGAATGAGAGTAAAAGTGTCATGTCCCAGAACATGACACAGTGATCTCTAGCCAGAGATCAATCCTGAACAATTGATCCAGAGTCCGACATGCAAACCATTGGGGTACTGTGCCAACTAATGGCTATTTATAATTGCCGAGCTTGAAGGAATGATCCAAATATTTTTGCAGATCTTATACAAAGCATTTATTATTTAATTACTAACACAGTGCGTAACATCTGCAGTGTGCTTTCTGTTGATTTTATACATGCGCTGCGCCATTAAGTTAGCGTAAGCTCAGCTACAGTACAGGTCGAAGATATTGGGCCCAAAATGCGCGTGTAAAACGCGCCTGCGTGTCAAACACGCACGCGTCTGCGTATTTGACACGCGCATGAAATACGCGCACAAAGCAAAGTCATTAGTATTTATGAGTTAGCCTATTGTAGTTATTTTATTGTTCATGTTGATGGCTGTTTGTCATGTTTCGCCAGACATAGCATCGATGCTCTCTTGTTCAAGCTGAGCTTACGCCGTCAAGAACCAAGGATAAAAACTTCCTGTTACGAAATCACACATGACGTGTCGCTTGTCCTGATTAAAACAACATGGCAACAATTTGCTCGCCCAATATTTACGTCGGACGCGTTAAAATGTTAACCCTTTCCCGTTTTAAGTACTTCTTATGCTTTTTAGAACCAGAGATATGAAAAGTCAAAACTTCTTGTCGCGAAATCGTCAAAAGAATCGGTTACTATTATTGTCACACAAGTCGACGCGAGTCGCATGTCTTTGTAAAAATGAGAGAGATGTAATCCGCTCGCAAAAACCCGTCTTGTTTGGCGCGTCAAAAATAATTTCATTTCCAGTAAGAGCTTAAACAACGGAACATTATCCCGTTTCAAGTGCTTTCTTACGCCTTATATAACCAGAGATATGAAAATTCAAAACTTCTTGTCGCGAAATCGTCAAAAGAACCAGTTACTGTTATTGTCACACAAGTCGACGAGAGTCGGTTGTCTTTGTAAAAATGAGAGAGATGTAATCTGCTCACAAAAACCCATCTTGTTTGGCGCGTCAAAAATAATTTCATTTCCAGTAAGAGCTTAAACAACGGAACATTATCCCGTTTCAAGTGCTTTCTTACGCCTTATATAACCAGAGATATGAAAATTCAAAACTTCTTGTCGCGAAATCGTCACAAGAACCGGTTACTATTATTGTCACACAAGTCGACGCGAGTCGCATGTCTTTGTAAAAATGAGAGAGATGTAATCTGCTCACAAAAAACCATCTTGTTTGGCGCGTCAAAAATAATTTCATTTCCAGTAAGAGCTTAAACAACGGAACATTTTTCCGTTTCAAGCGCTTTCTAACGCCTTATAAATCCAGAGATATGAAAATTCAAAACTTCTTGTCGCGAAATCGTCAAAAGAATCGGTTACTATTATTGTCACACAAGTCGACGAGAGTCGCTTGTCTTTGTAAAAATGAAAGATATGTAATCCGCTCGCAAAACCCATCTTGTTTGGCGCGTCAAAAATAATTTCATTTCCAATAAGAGCTTGAACAACGGAACATTATCCCGTTTCAAGTGCTTTCTTACACCCTCTTTAACCAGAGATATGAAAATTCAAAACTTCTTGTCGTGAAATCGTCAAAAGAACCGGTTACTATTATTGTCACACAAGTCGACGAGAGTCGGTTGTCTTTGTAAAAATGAGAGAGATGTAATCCGCTCGCAAAACCCATCTTGTTTGGCGCGTCAAAAATAATTTCATTTCCAATAAGAGCTTGAACAACAGAACATTATCCCGTTTCAAGTGCTTTCTTACGCCTTATATAACCAGAGATATGAAAATTCAAAACTTCTTGTCGCGAAATCGTCAAAAGAATCGGCTATCACACATGACGCGTCGCTTGTCTTTATCAACGTAACATACGTACAATTTGCTCGCAAAAACCCGTCTTGTTTGGCGCATCAAAAATAATTTCATTTCCAATAAGAGCTTAAACAACGGAACATTTTCCCATTTAAAGCACTTTCTTACGCCTTATAAAACCAGAGATATGAAATTTCAAAACTTCCCGTCGAGAAATCGTCAAAAG
>OZ026601.1:10275260-10300260 GCA_964020085.1 Micromussa lordhowensis | reverse complement strand
CTTGTGGATGGATTTTACAGACATTATAACTCATTGAAAGCTGGTGATAGTTTAACTGAATAACAATTATGTCACAAACTACAGTATTAAATCAATCTATCCAGCTGTCTGTCTCAGTCGGTCAGTCAGTCAGTCAAGAAATAAAACAAGCATGAAAACAATGTTAACTCTTCAAGTACTTAGTTAAGTTGTTTCATTTGGTTTTGTAATTTCAGCTTTCTCCAAGTGAAATTTCTGAGAAACGAAGTCCACTTGCAGTAGATGAGAGATTGAATAATTCTGATGGTAAACCAAATTGTGTTTCGCGAAGGTGAGTTGTTAAATGCACCATTTACTCTGGTGGTATGTAATTGTCTTGTGTACTTCCTTGTTGTATAAGATTAAGAGCTAATTCAAGTAGTCTAGTTGTGTTTGAAATGGCAGTAAGAAAAAGAAAACCAAGAAAAGAAAATGAAATGTCTGGAGCATTGTACATTAACTTTGCACACTGTATTTGTCATTTCAGAGTACGTTGTGCCTTGTGTAACTGTGTGAATAATAGCGTGTTAGGACAGGGCGACCTGATATGTTTTGGTAGAATATCTGGCTTTCAAAGACACTCTTCAAGTCCACAACAACAACAGAATGTTACATCAGCTTACCGACACCCTCATTACCCCACTGCTGGTAGTTCACATCCCTCCCAGGGAAGAAAAAGCCCTCGTGATGGAGAGTTTCAAGATCCCAGGCAATATTCCTGGACATACAGGGCAGAGGCTGCTAACTCAACAGGTCACCACAGCCCTCAGATCCATGGGGAAGCACCTGGCAGGTACTGGCACTTACTAAAACATTTCAGCTGCCACTTTCATGCCGTACAAATGAAATAAACCCTTTTTCATTCCAGTGTATAAATAGTACAGTCATCTTCCCCCTAGGATTTAGAGTCTAGTGCAGAAACAATTTGGTGGCTGGTCCTTCCTAGCATAGAAGTGAATACTGGCACATTGTTGAAAAAAAAAACTGAGCAAAATGTTGGGAATTAATCTGTGATGGAAGAGATGTTAATCACTCTTCCAAGATAGATCAATGTTGTGTGTATCTTAGTGTAGTTAATAAAATGAAGCAAGTAGTTGCTGTAGGTTTTTATTTTATTGCTTTGATACTAGCAGTAATTTACATTAACATACAAATGTATTTTGTTGGATCACCCCTTGCTCATCACACTTGCTGACCTGTAGTTTGTAGAAAAGCTCCTGAAAAACTTAATATGTGATTACATATTGACCCTCTTAATTCATATCTTTACATCTTAATTACACACAAGAAGCCCTGATGGAAAATCCAGCACTATGAACAATTCCAATAACAGGCAGTCACCAGCTTCTCATGAAGATCTTACCAGTGTTGGGTTTGAAGAGGAGCCTGATCTAGTTGATTTGTGCGACATGTCTGGTTATGTATGGGTGCATGACAGGTGTGCGGCATGGACACTGGCCTCCTTAGCAGCCAAGTCATCAGTAGAATTTACAATAGACTTAACAAATCAGATTCTATCAAAGGTGTGTGGATGTTGCTCGTAGTTTATCCCTGGCTTCAGTTGTGAATTTTCTTGCTCTTTACACAATGTTTTTGCATTTTCCACCAGTTGGTTTTTCTGTGTATTCTCATTGTCGATCTGCTTCAAAATGATTGATTTAGTATGTGGAATTAGATGAAGATATTAAGAGCTTCTTTAAGGTTAAAAATGTTGCAACCAGCATGGGACAAAACAAAATCTGAGTCCCTCCCAGATACTGGTTGGGTGCTCTAACCACTGAGCTACAGAGACACTCTTGGTGAGCTAGGCCATTTTACTAGGTTCATCTGCGACACGTCATAGAACTGCTAGGATCAGCATTGTTGAAAGCATTGTGTGTGAAAAATTAAAGTTTCTCTTTTTAATGACCATGCTAGTGTCCCAGGTAAAAGTCACATGGTTCTTCATTATTTTGTTTTCAGAAGTGTTCTTTTTGTGGTCGTTTTGGTGCTAGTGTTGTATGTGAGATATCAGAGTGTGGAAGAATATACCACTACCCATGTGCAATGGCTGCTAGGACGTATCAGGTTAGTACTACATGAGATGTGAGAGGCACCTTGACTTAGTGATAAGTTAGTCAGATTCAGAATAAAAAGGTCCTGTTTTTTTATTTTTTTTTTTTAACGAAAACCAAAACAAAAAGAGCTTACATCATCATATCATGTGACATGCCCATGGTAGGTAGTTTGGGATATTTTATTTCAGTTTGGGATATGAAGAATTCAAAGCATTTACTTGTAGATCATTTTGTTTCTCATAGTTTTTTTTTTCAACGGGCTTTAAGCCAGGATTTGAAAAGTGGGCATCAAAAATGTGCTGTAGGGCCTGCCCAAATGACCAATTTTCAAAGAAAAATGAAAAATAAAACAATAAAAGGGTTGTCTACAGAATATCTGGACATCTATCTGGCTAAGAGCCTGCGCATTAGTTTGTGACATTTGTGAGGTGCGGCAGAAGAGAAGCTTATTTCTGTCTCTCTTTCTCTACTCTCATGGTCAGAATAAGGTTTTATTATTTGTGGGAGTCATGTTATGTTTTTTTTTATCGCAGGATATGAAAACTATGAAACTTTACTGTTTGAATCATGAAGATGTTATCAGAAGAATAGGTAAGCTGATGAATAACATTCTCTCATTGGTGCATTAAAGATAGGAAATGGAAATAAATAAATGGGTGAAAGATTAAAGAGAAAGAGATCTTTGTAATTTAATTTACAAACTACCTACCAATAAAATAATAAATAAATTACAATATTTAGAGAGCAAGTCACATCAGTATTGGCTGGTTTTCATGTGTGTCCTCTATATCCTGGTTGAATTGGAATTTGGAGATGTTGGTTTTTGTGGAGGGAGGACAACCGGAGAACCCGGAGAAAAAACCGTTGGAACAAGGCAAGAACAAACAACAAACTCAACCCACATGTGGCACCGGGCCGGCATCGAACCCGGGCCACATTGATAAGGGGCAAGCGTTCTCACCACTGCACCATCCCTGCTCCCCAGTGAGCTAATTTAAAGCTAAATGGTGGAGCTAGGCAAATTACAAATAATTTTTTATGCTGTTTGATTTCCAGCATTCTGTGACAGATGTCATCAAGGTGGTGAATTATCACAACTGCTACTTTGCACAAAATGTAGCTGTCATTATCACAGTTACTGCTGTTCACCCCCTGTTCGTGCTACAGAGTCTGTCAGGGTGGGCTGGGAATGTGCTCAGTGCAAGTCTTGTCAGGCTTGTAGGTGAGTTTTTAAACACACAATTTAACAGTAACTGGTTCACTAAGAGCTACAATTTGTTAGAAGTGTCCGTCTTTGGTGATTGAAGGAGGGCTTTTAGTATATGCTCAGCTCAAAGTATGCACTGAGAGAGATTTTTGAACTCTTATTGAGGGGTGGTAAAGGGTAAATGTGAGACTTTGTGAGAACGTGAGACTAGCACTTTTTCTTTGTGAGCTCAGGAGATGTTGGCTTCTTCAGTTGCAAGACCGAGAGTTCAAAATGTTTTAAATGCGAGCTCAAGATACTCGGGTTGTGAGATGTTTAGACTTCATTTAAAAAAAACAAAACAGAAATTTAATTAGAGACTTTCTTAGCCTGGCAAGAAATATGTGAGATGCAGATAACTGCGAGACCCGTGGTTTTTGAACAACCATTGGCCATCCTTTCATTATTCCCTGTAACGTGGCTCCTCTGTCAGTGAACAACTCTGGATGAGTTATTAACTGTTGGCAGTAAAATTTGAATAAAATGAATAGCATACATCCTTACAAATGATTTTAATCTTTTCACAGGCATGGTTCAACTAAAGACAAGCTACTGATTTGCCGCAGCTGTGACAAGGGTTTCCATTCTCTGTGTACAGTACCTGTGGCTAACTCTACAGAAAAGTTTGGATGGAAGTGTGAGGTATGTAAGCAGCAGCTGGGGACCAGAATTAAAAGTTGGACGGAATTTCTCAGAACTGTATGGAGGAAATGTTTAAAAATCTCTAGGGAGAAGTATTACCTTAATCTTGGGATCACAAAGGTCACTAGATCATTTTTCCCATTTTAGAACACTCCTTATAAGCAAGGGATTGGTAATACATTAGCATAAACTGAAACAATGTTTTGGAGTCGTCATGGCACCATTACCAAGTTCTAAATGATTACCGGTAAATAAACTGTCAAACATAGTTTGTCTGAGGGTTAACATAATGAATAATTAATTCTGCCCTGTCACGCAAATAGTTTGGCTTGAATTGAGTCTGATTGGATGTTTAGAGAAGGTGTAAATTCTCTTATTACTAAGCTTTCATTCACCAGTCAGGCACTAACACCTGCATATGAATGAACCAAAGAACCAGTCATCTGTTATTGGCAAACACTATAGAGACAAACGTATTGTCCTGAAAGACCTTTACAAACATTTCTCTGCCCTTGGGAGAGTATATTTGATTATTTGGTGCAGGAAATGTTGCTATTCCAATCCAATCAGACTCAATAGTACTTCATTGTTAGTAGGTCAATGTTTGACCCATTTGTGTATAATATCTGTTTTCCTTCTAAACAGAAATGTCGACAGTGTAGGCAGTGTGGAACAAAGAAAACGTCACGTTGGCACATTGATTACTCTTTATGTGACAAGTGCTACCAAAACAAACACAAAACAAATCGATGTCCTATGTGTAATGAAGAACAGGGCAACCAGAAGGTGATCCAATGTGATTCATGTAGCAGGTATGCACATAAAAGTTAAAGCAGGCCCCAGGTGCCTGTTGAGAATCTTGTATAATTCTGACCTGAAATGTGTTCCCTGTTACTAGAAGGTTGTTCATTGAAGAAAACCTTCAGACAAGAGTATTGAAAGTTATCTTATTTTTTAGTAAATTCTCAGCTCCGACTATTACATTCCTAGCTTTTTGATTGGCTAAAAAACTCCGACTATGAGCCAATAGTCGGAGTTTTACGTCATATCAAAAATAGTGCGCCAAGTTTAAAACCGGCAAAACCCGGTTTGAGAATTTACTAAAACAATTATTCCATTCGCCCTTGTTGGATATGAAGTGATTATAACCAACTCGCACTATGCGCTCGTTGGTTATTTTATCACTTCATATCCAACTTGGGCTCATGGAATAATTGTTATATAGACATAAAATACACCACTTGTAAAATTCATACAAAACTGAGTGGTCTTTTCCATATCCTCACTAGTGAGTTTATTGATGATGTCATTTCTTACAGTGAGTCAGTTTGTCAATATAATAAAGAGAATATTCTTGCTTACATTTATTTTCTTACTTGATCAAGGCGTCAGATGTTTGTGTAGTATGGATCAATCTGTTAAGTGACTTTGATGAAGTGTTTCACATATCAACTTGTAATAATTGAATTAAATACTGCAATGGGCAACAAAAGTAGTTGAAACGCTTTACGAGAATGATGCTTTTTGATATTTAACCTCTTTTCCTATTTCATTTGCATCTAGTGTTATTTCTCTGGTCCCCCCCCCCCCCTGACACCCCAGTTCAATGTTGTGTACCTTAAGAAATAGAAAAATCAACATTGTTTGGGGGGAAGGTGGGGGGGAATGTTTCCAAGACACTCAAAAATAAAATCTCACGGCAAAGTGTCCTTAACACTTTTGTCGCTCATTGCGGCTTAGAAACAAACAATATCATTGTTAATTGGAATGTAAGAATGTTGTGTTACACAGTATTGTACATTGTCAGAAACATTATGTACCAAGTGTAATGTGTAACACCTCTATGGCACCTGTATTTCAGTTAAAGTGTTTGTTCTCGCCACAGTAATACATGGGGCCATAGAGTGGAAAATTGGAAAATATCTGGAACTCTTGCTAGATCGAAGCAGTGAAGTAATTAGGAAATCTCTGTCTGTGTTGTGGTTTCAGATGGATTCATACTGTTTGTGACAATATCACTGAAGAGATCTACAGGAAACTTGAACAAGACAGCAGCATTATCTATGTGTGTAAAATTTGTAGAGAGGAAGTTGAAAATATTAAGAAAGAATGTAGACAAGAGGTAAGGAGCTAACCTTTACTGTACACCATGTGGATTCATGAATCAAAAGAGTGGGTGACTGATTAATCTAGTTATCTTTCAGATTAAAACAGATCCAACAGAATTGGAAGAAGTATCTCCAGTCACAGCTATGGTTTTATCCCAGGAGAGTTACAAGGGACAGAACACAAAACACAGCTCTGTTGTCACCACCAGTGTGGCTGCCACACCCTTGTCTATGTCATGGATGACGTCGGAGCCTGTCCAGTGGTCTCGTTTACGGATGACATATTCTTTTGAATATTTCATTATGAAACAGTATGGTAAAGTGTTACTGTAGGGCCAATATGTTGAAAGTGTTCAAAACAATCGCAAAAGTCAAAATTATGGTCCGTTTCTATGGATATTTTGTTTTTGGAAGAAAAAATATTTTGCTGTAGCTATATATATATACCTTAATCTACCCACGGAAGTGTTCAGCTGGAATAGACTATGAGTCAAACTCTCTGAATTGCCACCATTGCGAACCTTTTCCTTTTTCTGAAGACAGTTTTGAATACTTTCATTGTGAGGTAGTTTGGTTTGTATGGTAGTTTTTGAGCTTCTGTCCCAGAAGCCTTGTTTTGGTCAGGTGAATGTCAAGTAGTACCTAGGAGTGGTGAATCTATTTGGGTTTAATTATATGGCTGTTCACACAAGATAGATATTTAGCCCCGATACGTACATTATCTGTTGGCCTTTGAAGTTCTTTATATTGATGAACGAAATTCAATCTTGTAAATTGTATATTATATTACATAATCTGCATTTCATCGCTGATATTTAAATATTACAAATGTACATACACTGAATTTTCTTAGAGCATTAAATCAACTGTCGCAATAAGAGATGTAGTGGCAGTGCAAAGGAAACCTATAATTTATATGTGCAGATATTATTTCCAGTTCAAAGTGAAATTCCTTGAATTCATAAAAAAATGCTATTTATTACTGTTAATGAATGTCCTGTCTTTCGAGGGATAAGATGTGACACTAATCTTTTGAAGATGTTGGTGAGTTTTCTTGTTGAAAATTATAATTTTGGTCAATGAACTTTGGTGTAAATGTAAGTTTTGCAGATACATGTAATACTATTCTTATGTTTTGTCTTGATTAATTTTAGTCTCAACTTTTCAGAACAAGTTTCTTGCATGCTTGCTTCAATACCAAACACACTTTTGGCTGCATTGCAGAATTTTGCGTTTATTAAATTCATTTGATGAGTTACTTATTTTTGATCATACAGCAGGTTTTCTTTGTATGACAACTTGTCCATTGTGAATCTGTAAGGATGCAAAAATTTATATATTGATGTATATACAGATATATGCAGGCACATATATATTCAGACAGTTTTTATAACTATTGTTATGAAAGATTTTGATTTTGCTAATTTATGTAGGTGATCTTTAATTTCTTTTCTGGCAAGACAAGTAGCACCAAAACAAAGCCTTGTATGACACAATTTTTAGTCAGTTTTTTTTCTTGTGAATTATTACATGTGTGGCTTAAACTTGTTTTTGGTTGAAGAGATTTTTTTCAAACCAGATGATTTTAATTCTAACTTGCTTCATAGTTATACTGTATACAAGACAAAGGAAATGTACAGAAATAGAGATTCAAATTTCTTCCCAAAACAGATTCAAATTTCACCCCAAAATAGATTTAAACCACATGTACATCACTGTTAGTTATTGCTCATGCTCACTCTATCCCCATGAGAAAATACTGATGCCATGTATTCCACCCAAGATTTACATCTCTATGTGATTGCTATTGTGTTGGGAGAACTGTAACTGAGTAACGGTTAAAGAGACATGTTGGGTCCCTGAACTGGTTTGTCACAAGCTTGGATGTTTGCCTCCAAATTTCAGTTCTCTGTGCATGAAACTGTGTGCACAGTGATGTCTATTTTCTTAGGCTACAGACACATCTGTAGAATATGCAGAATACTTTATAACTATGATTTGATGCATGGCCAGAAACAGGTCTATGAAATACTCCTTTAGTTCAAAATTCAAAATGTTTCTAAATTTGATTTTACAGTTTTCTAATGCTAGACCAAAAATTGGCTATGCATTAAATTACAGATATGAAACTTATTTACTTTCTGGAGTGGTGCTTCCTGGTAAATACAAAATATTATTAACCTTCTAAGACTGGAACCCAATTTTGAGGATTTGTATAAACAGTAATTATTTTTAATACCTCCTGATTATAAAATTATTTAGAGAAAGTTGAGTTGGTCAACCTCCACTCATCCATACACTTAATTGAATCTATTATGACTGTTTACACTGGACTGTCAATCTGAATTAAAAAATAATTTAATTTTACAGAAACTTACCTGTTAAGAAAGAGAAACCTCTATTTTTAATGTTATCTATTTAATAAGTGGATCTATTAAAATCTTATTTTATACTGAAATATTTGGTCACATGATTTTATGTGCCATCTGAGTAATCTAAAGCAGATCTGTGATGCAAAGTTCTTCCATCAGCATACACTTGTACTTATGTCGAACCATGTTAGTTTCAAGCTTGAAAAACAAATTCCACTAATTCTTGCACATTATACTTGAAAATATAAGGAAAATTTGATTGGAATTTTGATCAGGCTTGGAATTAAATGGTTTTGATCCTGTCTTCTGAGATGCAAGAACGGTGAACAAATGCAAGCCACATTATGTTGAAATTATCTTGTTGGCATATTTACAACACCAGCACTGTTACTTGTGGACTAAACACAGTCTCTCTGACTTTTATTTTTTCAAAGCGTTTGTAAGATGGCTTGGATTTGGTCATTTTTAAGGCTAACACAAGTTTATTCAGGGTATCTAGTCTGGTAGCCACTTGTATGTGATATCATTCAACACAAACAAATCAAACCTTGACATGTATAATTATATCACGGGTGATCAGGAGTGTATTTATATCTCAAATAGACAAACTTGTATCAAAGCTGATCAACTGAACAGAAAATAGTTATTTTTAATATGAAAATTATTGCATGATCTTTATACTTATTTTAAAACACCCGAGATTGCATTTGCTGAAAAGAACAGCCTGTATATGAAACATGATATTTATTAAAATAAGTATTGACTCCAAAGTTATGTATTGTGGTACCATACCACTATAAGCAGTAGATTTATATCAAATATTTCCCTACTGTAGACAAAACACTGCTTTACCCTCCCTTTACCCTCAGTTGCTTAGTTCTTACAGTGGCTGATCCCCCTTTGGGAAATGGGAGTTAGTGTATGTAAATACCTACAAGTTCGTATCTACTTGGTAAGAATGGGCTCCCGCTATAAATATAGGGGGCCTTTTCTATAGAATTGTCGCTTGATATTTTATAACATGTATGAAGTAAGAATTCGAGTGAAATAAACAGCTGTAGACTCCATATATTCGAGCCCTTTGGCAACTCATATATTGGAACATTAGTGTAGTTAACAACTAGTAAGCCTTGTGTCAATCGTTTGTTGCTATAACAAGACTGCCATATTGCACCGAGAAAACCCCATGTTACCCATTTCATTTGTTATGAAACATTAACTGTTCCACAGTGATAAATATATTGTTTGGTAGATGCCATAGATATATAATGCTGCATTTAAGCAAAATAAAGGTGACTAACATGTAATTAATTGGTCAACTTCTAACGTTTTATGATGAATTATATTAAATTGCTGGGCAAGTAGCATTAAACTATGTTGTTTAGAAGCTTGAAATATTTATGAACATGTAAATCAGTGTATTAAAAACTATCTTGAAGCTAACTTATGACCTATTTGATATAGTAAACAATAAAATTTGAACAAGGAATGAATTAGTGATAACATTAAAACATTACCATAACACCATCCTAAATATATTAGTCTTGTTTGAACCCAAGTAGGCTCTACTTGTACACTAGCGACCTTTGATATTTTTTGGAGATGAGTGTCAAATTTGATACAAATTGAATTTTTAAAATGCACTTCCAGAAAACATTGTGTGGATCAATAGTTTTTGATTCACATTTCCATTAGGGGCAAATATTTCAAAACAGCCTGTGTGTTTTTTTTCGAGTTATTCACTCAGGGCTAGCTCAGAATAGTACACTTGCACACGTCATCATTTGAATACAACTACCAGAATTCATTTTGTTTCTCCTTTATTATTCAAATTTTTAAACCACACGGGGGTTTAATGACAATTGCACAATATTAGCATGAGAAAAAGAAATCAAAAGGGATTCTGGTAGTTGTAGTCAAATGACGTCATCATGCAAGTTGCCTTTTGAGTGCACAATGTACAGTGTACTCCAGGTTCAAATTCATTCCACTTTTAAGGCTAGTGACTTAACAGTTAAGAATTTGAAATGTAACATGGTTAAATTTTTACCACATTTGATTACTGCTGGCTTGGCATTGAAACATGAAAATTGCTTTGGGCTTTGGGCTTTTAATACAGTGAACATAATAAGGTAGTATAATTGTTGTGCGATGATCCTTCAATATTTGAAATTTTGTAAATTTGAATAAATGAATGCTGTGCTTAAACTGCCTATTTGTGTCTGAATTTCTATTTGTTCTAAAACTAAACAATTAAATAATCATCACAAATATATTTTACTAGGTAACACACCCTTAATCAGTCCTTTGAAATGTCCAGGCCCCCCCCCCTCCCCTTGATTAATGTCTGTTAACTGCCAAAGCATTGCTATGATAATATTGCTAATGACTTTATTAGCTATGACCTAAAAATAAATTGACATTCAATTAATTGAAGGCAGGAAATTCCAATAATTAGCACGTACCAAACTAGTGAATGATGTTTCTTTTTTCTCATTCTGGGATATTTTGTGCTTCTCTCAAAGTTAAAAATTGTGGAGAAACATTGCATTTGGTAAAAAAAAAACATACCTTGGTTTCTACATAGTGATTATGTAGTAAGCATAAAGTAAACAAGTTACAGCACGTCCAAAACGCCGCTGCATGTCTCATCTCTCTTTCAAGAAAACATTAACACATTACGCCTATTTTGTTTAATTTATCACTGGCTTCCAAAACATTATCGCATCGTGTTTAAAATTCTACTTATCACGTACAAGGCTCTTAACATTTTTGCTCCATCGTATGTTCGCGATCTACTCACACCTTACTTTCCATCTTGTCAACTATATTCATTGTCTAAAAATCTTCTTGTGATTCCTCATTTTGATTCGAAGACATACGGTGCAAGATCTTTTTCTGTAGCAGCCCCACACTCTGGAACACTTTGCTGTCTGACATTATGAACAGCTCCTCAGTGTCCATTTTTAAACGAACTTATTTTATAGTTTTACTATTTTGTTCCACTTGTTAAGCGATTTCGATTTTTAAGGATACTAGCGCTATATAAATATTTTATATTATTATTATTACCCTAGGGGTTGACGAGAGAAAAATCACGAAACTCGGTAAGAAGCGATTTGAACTTGTCCAAAAGTCTGCACAAACTTTTCAGTCCAAAATATCCCCTCCGCCAGGAGTAATGACGAGGCTCCTCTTGCGAAAAGCTTGAAGTTTGAAGTGTATTTGTTGCATAATGTAGAAAAATATTGAGGGTTATTCAAGGCTTATCTGCAAGGCCTGGTCTGGCTTGTCTTCATCTACTCTGTGTAAAGAGCAGGAAATGGCAATTCTGATGTAGGCTGCAACCTTAAAATGAGGAATAACAAAACTATTTGTTAGCTTAGATGTACAACCAGGGGTCTGACAGAGCTTGATATTGCAAACCCCAAAAATAAAACAAGCCTGAAATTTTACACCCAAAACAATAAATGGCATCAATTTCCTACCCCCAAAAATACAAGACTTAAACACCTCAATACTGATTCATTCAATCAAACAGACTCTTCTAAAGCACGATTTTGAAAGAAATTGGTATGCCCATTAATGTCTCTGATCACAACAAAAATTTCGCTTGGAGATGTCTAAACCCCAAAATAATACGCATAAATTTTTAAGACATAAAAAAATAAGACATCTCTTGACCCAAAAAAATACTAAGGGTGTCATCGTTCAACCCCCAAAAATATGTGGACCACCCTGTCATGAATACTGTGAGTACCCTGCTGAAAGTTAAATTTTTATACCATTCAATTTGCCACTTAAATTTGTTTAAGGGTGCATTCCTTTGGGATGATCTAGATGTCAAATCACTCAAATCATGGTGCACCAAAGGAGACAATATTAATAGCATGGGAGTGGACTCTTTGCAGGGAAAGAAGGTAAGAAAGGAACATTTTCCCCATTCCTCTCCTTTCTTGCCATGCAAAGAGCCTGCTCACAGTCTAAGGAGGCCGTGAATCCTTGCCCACTCATAGTTCAAGATTCTTTACATTCCTTCTGTTGAAAGCCCAGACTTGTAAACAAAATAAATGAGAGGTTGTGTTGAAACCTCACTTCCTGTAAACCTTTTAAAAAAATTTCTTGTACTAGTATCAGCAAATGATATGGTGCTGCTTTACATTTTATTATTTTCAGATACGAGTTTTCTTGGTAAGACATTATCCTAGTTCCACTCTTTCTAGGTAGTGAACTGATTGAGAAGCACAGCGTTTTTGATTGCATTCAACAGCAAAGCAGAATGCATACTTATGATGCAATTGCAAATGCTTCAAGATGTTTTGGTTTTTCCCTGTTGACGGTTGTTGTCTACCTTTGATAATGACCTCACATTCTGTGGTGGTGAAGATGTGCACCACATGACATCACAGATGTTTTTTTAGCTTTTTTCTTGGTAAATTTGTGCTCAAATCATCTATTGCATTTAGAAATTTCATATGTACAATTACTTATCAAAGTCTGTCAGTGAAATAAGTCTGGATGCACCATCTGGACTGTGCAACATGACTTTAGTTTGGCTTTGGGGTGTCAACTGTGGGAATAGAGCCAATGACGACTGCTGCATAAAGGTGTTAATTTTAGTAATAAGCAAGGGTTACATGTTGGCTAGTGAAATAATTCAAGCTAACTGAAGGCATCAAATGAACTCTAATATTACTATTAATCTTTTGATTAATGAAGCATGTCAACAAAATGCCATTTTATTCCCTAAATTGTCATCATCTCCTAAACTAACTTGAATCTTTTTTGATTTCCCTCGACCAGTTATTTTAAAATGGATACTATTGAAGTTTGGACCAGGAGAACAACACAGCTGTAAAAAAAAATTACTTTGCAGATTAGTACTCTGGGTGCATTATGTTTCAATGCTTCTGCTGCTTCAACAGACAACAGTATTATAACTATATTAATAACATTTAAAATATTCATGATTTCTTACCAGTTCTGTTTGCTGTATTCTGTATTTTCTTGTTCAACAATATGAAATGTATATGCATGCCTTGACTTGTCAGACTTGTTAGCAAAACTTCTGTGTAGGACAGTTCCATGAATCAATACCAAACAACCTGAAAAGAGGTACATTTTGTGAGTTTTTCTGACTAAGGTTTCTAGAGTTAAAAAGGTATCTTCATACCTGTGAATTGAAAGCAACTTTTAAAAATGTTTCAAAAACACTAGGATCTGGGGCTGTAATTAAAGTAGTAAGTGAAAACTGCTACATGCAAATGTTTTTCCTGATAACTTCTTCTATTGTGCAGGGGTGGGATTTTTATTTTGAAAGGGCAAGGAATTTTAGGACATGACCCGACCATATCCCAAGAATTCTGAAGATTTCTGAAGACTTTTTTGTTTGAACATTTCCTTGTCCCAGATGTGTTTCACGAGACATGATCAAATATAACTAATAAACGCTATTGCCAGCATTGATGAATCAGGGACCTGTCAGTACTTTTCTTTGAAAGAATCAGTAATAAGTTCCTAATAGCACAAAGTTTTCAGCAAGGCACAAGGAATTGGTATGTACATGTAGGCATTAGAGTTGGCTGGATATACCATCTGTGAAACACATGCTTTATCAGACAGATGGAGCAAATTGTGTGGCATTAAAATTTAAGGGGGTAAGTTTCTAAAGAAACTGTGGTGCTGCGTTGGTGGGGAGTGTTACAAGACAATTTGGTTTTATCAACTGAGTTGATAATGTGAATTGGCCACCATAATAAGGAGATTTGAAAGCCGACATTTCAAGCCCTTCGTCAGAGCGAATCAAGGAATTGTAGGTTGCGTGTGGTTTGTATACAGAAAGATGGAGCTATGCTATTGGTTGGTGCATCGTAACGTGAAAAACAACAGAATAAATTAGTTTCAAGAATGAAAATTGTTCGTTGATACCGTGAGGGTTAAGAGTGCCGATTTGAAAAATAAATCTTTGTTCAAGAGTTTTGCGGCTTTCCGTGCTTCCTTGGAGTAGGGGAAGGCCGCAGACTGCCATGTTGCTTAGAATGATTGGGGAGATTAAAGTGTCTCACGACCGATCTAGATGCGTTTTTGTCGTCTTTCTCTATGTCACAAAAGTGTTCTCGGAATCGGTCGCCTAGTCGTCTCCCTGTTTCGCCAATGTATAACTTTTTGCAAAGAGTGCAAGTTTCGCAGTAGATGGCTGAGGTACAGGTGAAATGATCAGTGCTCTTGATGGATCACTTGGGGCCCAATATTTTCTCAACATTACGAATGAAAGGACATGTTTTGCATCATGTCCGTGTGCATTTAAAAGTTCCGGTTTGGTCAATTGTTTGGAATACATGTTGTAGGTCAAAATGAAATTCAGGTTAAAATGAATTCCTTTGTCTCTTAACCCTAATTATTCATGAATCATCAATAATGAGGGTAGAAGACAAAGGAAATTGAGAATGGAATTCATTTTAACCTGAATTTCATTTTGACCTACAACATACACTTCTGACTAAAAAGTTACCTATGTTTTTGTCATGTTAGAATGGCAACTATCGTCAGATCTTTACCATTGCATGTTAAAGACAGTCAACACGCACTTCAAATTTTTTGCGATTTCCTGGGCGAAGAGAAACCAGTTTTTCAATCAATACAACGGCGCCAAACCCAAACTCTACTGTGGTTACATTGACCACTGGTTCGGCGCTACTTCTTTTACCAGAGAGGAACTCAATCAATTTATAACTGTTGTCAATTTGTTTCATTCGGATCTTAATATACCTACAAACCCACTACAAGCCATCACATGTCAAGAATTCCATTCCTTATTCTCAGTTTCTTACACTTTGTCGTCTTTGTTGTGATGGCTCTAATTTTTCCTTAAAATCAGAGGAAATGTGTGATTTTTTCGAGAAATGTGGCTATCCTGCTTCTGTTGTTCAAGTGGGCCATCACTGTGCCCAACAAATTGATCAGCAGTCAGCACTACAAACGTCACAGAAGGAGAATAATGATAGAATTCCATTCACCCTCACATTTCACACAGTAAAATCCATCATTCTAAAAAACTTATTCCAATACTGTTAGAGTCTTTTCGCAACCTCCATTAATTTCATTCAAATGCTACAAATTACCTCCATCTTTCTGTATATAAACCACGCACAACCCACAATCCCTTGATTCACTCCGACGAAGGGCTAATACTCGAACCGTCAGCTTTTGAATCTCTTTACGGTGGCCAATTCACATCATCAACTCAGTTGATAAAACCAAATTATCTTATTAAAATTTAAGCACTGCTTTGGCCAAAAGTGCAGCAAAATCATTGTGATAGCGTCCTATCTAGGGATAATAAAAATATATGAGGGAAATTGTCTACTTAGGTCTTTGTCTTCTTGCTCAGCAAACCCTAGAGGAAAAAAATGAGTCCGCATGGTCACTGCTTGCTTTCTACAAGCACCACAGTAGTATTATATCAATGACTAACCCTTTTTTGTAAACTGAGGAATGAAGTCCTTGTTGTCACATTCTTCTTTAGGTCCTTTAAAAACGGTTGGGGTACTGCCAGGCTCAGGGTTACGTATAAAACGTATCTTTAATCCATCTGACAAAATAATACAAAAGACATTTTTAAAAGTTACAAGTGACACAAGGATATAATTTGCCTCCTTACAGAGGCAAATTATATCCTCAACTTACTTATTCCTTAACAACTTACTTATTCCTTAACAAACTTCTTTCCGTGTCAAAATCAAATTCTCGGCTGTATATATATGCCAAATGTTTCTACTTCATTTTCCTGTAAGGCATAAGATTTGCTAACCTGCATGTCCCAGGATTTTTGAGGATGACCGGCCATGATTTTTGAACATGTGATTTCTAAGGATGTTCCGAAGATTTGCAAAGAGGTTCTGAACATTCTCAGTTCCCAGCATCTGTATCTCCAAACACCTATAACCAATTTACCAGCTCTTTTCTTTCCTTGGATTGGTTTGAGTTGACAATTGGTCAGTTAAGGCTGTAGTCTATAGCTCAACATTTTTTAACTAAGCATGAGAAATTGCCCCGTAGGCATGATAATTAAGTTCTCAACTGGCAGGCTTGAGAATCACTATGAAAGTGTGAGAGTTTGCTGGTATTATGAGTGCTGTCTGTTTAATTTAGGGATTAAGTGAGGGAATTGACTGAAACCACCTCACCATTATGGGATTTGGGAACAAACTGTAGGCAGCCATTTTCCATAGTACAATCTTCCAGTGGTATCCACAACCCCAATGCAGTTGGTGGCTCAGTATACAGAAAGGTGGAGTCTCTGTGAGGAGTGACTGTTTAAAGAATAATTTATCAGAAAAAGGGAATACATTAAAAAGCCGGATTAATCGAAATTCATCCTAGAATGTAATATGTATAGGCAATCATACGGTTTCGAGTTCAATTTGGAATTAATTTGTACAAGTGAGTTTTTCAAAAAGCTGAAATTGCATGAGCTTCTCTGGCGAGTGCAATTTCAGCTTTTTGAAAAACTCACAAGTGCAAATTAATTTCAAATTGAACGAGAAAAACTGTATGATTACTTATTAATAATACAAACATGAAAAAATTTTGCGCAGAAAAATTGCCGGAAGATGTTTCTTGAAGCTATTTTTTTTGCATTCGAGAGAGTTTCCATACAGAATTTTTGTCAATGCTTTACATGATATCATTGGCCTACAAAATTTCTCATTGTCTTTCTGCCAATCATTATCCAGAATTACAATGTGTAATTTGCACTGGTGTTACACTTTTTGCAACGTTGTTACACTTTTTGCACTGGTGTTACACTTGAACTGCACTGCTCTCAGCCAATCAGAATCAAGTTATTTTTTCATGTGTATTATTACATTGGGTATGTTGCATTCCTATTGATACAAGTAGGTATCTCATCAGTATACTTTGGGTTTTGTAGCATAAAATTATTGGTCAGAAGTATGGTGGTTATAGCAAGAATCTTGTCTTGATCATGAAATTAAAAGTTGTCTAATAGACCATTTTACAGTTGTATGTTCAGTGACTTGGTCTCTGAATGGCAGCAAGGCTCGAGGTGACCTTGTTTTGATAAGACCTCACTGCTTTTGTTGTGCAAATCAAGTAAAATTCTTCTGCTAACTAGTTGATATTTAAATGAGAAAAGCAGAGGGGTCTGTATCAAAGCAAGATCACCTCCAGCCTCACTTGCATTCATAGGCCAGGTAACTAAGCGCATAAAACTGTAACATCATTTTATCTGCAACTTATTGAAAGGGTTTGGACCTTTGTTTAAATGTAATGCAACAGAGCTGTTGCATGTTTGATTATTGTATAGGTCCTTCTTGTCTGGCATAAACAATATTTACAATAGCCTTTCACGCATTAATGTCGTAACAATGTCCGGTTGAATTATATCATGCGTCCCGTATGGCTAGTCTTTTAAATAACCGTATTCTTCTTTCATACAAGGCCACATGGACCCTGCCCTTTCCATGGTACACAATTTATCATTGGTCTAAACCTAGACATTTGTCTACCTATAAAAGAGTTTAAGCTTGGACTTAGCATCATTCGCTCGTTTTATCACTGCTGTAACTTTTAGTTAACCCTGGAAATTGTAACTCCTACACTCTAGCACGATGCTGACCGGAGGTCAGCTCGTAGTGCCGTTTAGAGTTAGGCTTTTAGGACGCATAAGCTTTTGGCCTCGCCGACTTGTACGATCCAGTGCAGAATCAACCACTGGGGAGGTAAGTTTGGCATCTGGTCACGCAATGGAAGTTTGCCTGTCACGCCGATTGCGGAGCGGCGTTCCCCCATTTACGCCATATAAAACGTGTTAATTGCTTGTGATGGTTAGGGTATTTATAGTATTACTTGCTAGGAACTACAACATTAATTAACATTATTTTATCTGCAACTTATTGAGAGGTTTGGACCTTAAAGATCTTATAATTAAAAACTGCTGCTCTTTTCATTGAAAGCTGTCATTTTAATATCTACCTAATGTTAATAGGTCACTTCCAAGTAATCTTGCATTTGGCCTACAGGTTCATTTTCATGCAAATCAAACTCATTTTCATATGACACGTTTTGCATGGAGACTTGCTTTGAAGCAGAGGGAAAAGGTAACTCAGCAATGGCCTGTTACTAGTCAGAATTCTACTAATATGCAAGTGAAGATTCCACAATCTGATTGGTTGAGCTATAGTGCAGTTTCAGCCATAAGTGTGCAGCGGCTGAGAGGTTGTCCGCAGAATGGTGACATTTTCTTGTTTTTCTGATGTTTCCATGGAAACTTTAATTTGAAATATTACTGGAATATTCAATGACCTAAAACTCTAGCAAAAGAAATGTCTGCTGCTGATGAGACCAAAAAAACTTCACGTCTATCACCCCATATGTACTGCTTAAGTTAAACTCATCCAACAAACCAAGTCGAGCAGCTTACAAAATCCTTATCAACAAAAAAGTGTACTCGCCCAGAGAAAAGCCAAAAGAAATGGATTAGAGACTGTGAATTCGTTGATGTGGAAGATTTGGACTGGGAGTCAATTTACCTACTACCTCGGATATGTACATTAGGTACGAAATAAAGGAATTTCCAGTTCAATCTTCTCCACAGAAGAAGAGCTACAAACACTTTAAAATTAAAGTTTCGGAATCAAATCTTTGCTGCTTTTGTCAAACAGCACAAGAAACGTTGCTTTATCTTTTCTGGGAATACCCAATCACAGAAGCCTTTTGGAATAGCGTTTATTACTTTTCCGTCTCTGTTGATTTAATACCAGACTCTCAAGTTTCAATTTTAAGCAAATGTTTAGGTCTCAAAGGAGAGAAACGTACCTTGTTATTAAATCATTGTTTACTACTTGGTAGATTTTACATTTACTCTTGTAACTACAAAAATGTTCGACCATCCTCAATAGAATACATTAATCAGGTTAGATGCAATTTAAAAATAGAAAGGCATGTTTCAATTATGACGGGAACACAAAACATATTCCAACAGAAGTGGCACAAATTTATACTCCAGTCATTGTAACTCCCTGTTCTCTCCTTTGACCATTTGTTTAAAAAGGCAATTTAACTGAATAATATAACATCTAGGTCTCCTTTTCATTTAAACAGCTTTAACATAGTATTTCATGGCCATATATATACCGTAATTAGTAATATTGTTATTTTGTATTAATCTCATTGCTAATGAGCAACGTTAGGGAGTCAGCTTTTACCTTCTCCACCAATTCCTGGTTGCTGATTAATTAAATAAAAAGAAAACATAATTTTATTAGTAGAAGCAATGTAATTAGCAACAAACTGTTTGGTAAATAACACAATGACCTGAAAATTCCGATGGATAACAGGCCCTGTTCAGGTGAATAATGAACTCAGATTGTTTTGCAATACTTATTGCGGAAAACAGACTATTATTATACATGGAATATCATCTAAAAATTTGCAAATTACAATGTTAATGCTCTTCTATATGTATTACACTTCCAGAATCATATACTTGTCCTAGACTATATTATAATGCTTAAGACTCGTGACCAGTAATGGAGAGGACAAAGGGTTTGAATTCTGTTCAAGCCTGACTTTTTTTTAGGATTTATTTTTACATCTGCCTTAGAAGCTGTGCACATAACTGAAGTGAAATAAATCTTTCTCCTACAGTTCAATTATAGTTTTATATATTTATTTACTTGCATATGTCATGAGTATATATACTAAGTTAAGTCTTGAGAAACATACCTTAAAAATATACATACTCTGTGGGACAACTGGATGTTTAAATCCAATTGACTTGACAATAGCCTGACACAAAGATAAAACTCACTGATTACACAACAGGATAAAATACTTGGCAAATATCACAAGAAAAATGTTTTAAGAGAAATCAAAAAGATACATTATTTAATTACCTGTATTCTCTTGTTAAATGTGACTTTTTTAAACACTGGATTTAAAGCGTGAAGTGCTGATAAACAATCAATAAACAAATGACTAAGTAAGCAAATAAATAAATGAAAAACTAGACAGGAAGAATAGAAGAAAGAAAGAGAGAGAGAGAGAGAGGAAATACAGGACATTACATGATTTATTTAAAATGATAGCTGATGATTAGAATCAAAGGCTGCTATGAATAAGTCGTGGATACATTACGCTTCATAGTCACACCTTTCGTCTTTCAATCAACTGAGTGAACAATAAATTAAATTCAAGGCTGTGCTCTAGGAAAAATTTCAGGGTGCCCTTCGGGCGCCTAACATGGGCAAGTAGGTCGCCCCGCCTTCCGCCCAAATTTATTAAATAAGTAATTAATAATTAATTAGTGAATATTCCATTTCATGGTTTAATCAGTTAGTAATTAATCATGAAAATAATAATCATAGAATTTAGCATTTTACTGTTGTTTTACGGCATACGCAGTATTGCAACTTATTTTTTGCAAGAAAGTTAAAATTTTCAGAAAGTAGACGAAACCATTGTATAAGTTTGTGCGACATCCGGCCGAGGGAACCATGTATTACTGAATGACAATCTTTACTAATCCGTGACGTTTTGAAAGAGTATACTTTTTACAGTTCCAGGGAATCCGCATAATTGGCAAACAGTTTCATCTTAAATCTCCCTCGTTCAATATTCACTTCACCTGGCACGGGCGGCGAAGCGAGTTACTAAATTTAGCGGTCACGTACACTATTTTAGCGAACTTGTGATATCATGAAATCCTGTTATCAATTAACCACATACGTGTTAAAACCGCTTACAAATTTCTTTCAAGACCACTGAAATAGGTTTCGGAACAAAAGGGTTCTTATTTTAAACTTTTGTTTTCGCCAAATTTTCGCCAAATGTGGTGCTGTGTCACGGCTGGACGAAGCTAATTAACAAAAATTTGCATAAAGGACGGTTTCGTTTTATTTATCACGCGCTCCACTGTTCAAACTGTTGAAACACACAAATGAAACATAAGCATCAACCACTTCAATAGAAAAAATAGATCTTCAGCACATGCTTGTGCAAAAATCGTGCAGTTTCTCAGTTCTCACGGGCAAGGACAAAATAATATTTTGTGCTAAATCATGTGGAACAATATTACATAACACAGACGTGACAACTTTGAGCGTGAACAATCCTTGTTGTCCTGCCGAATATTTTTTAGTTCTGCAAATATCATCAAATTAGCGAGTAAAATTATAAAATGTTAGCTAGAATCAGTTGCTCGCTTTACCGCGTCGTTCAATGGACAAGAAAGTTGGGCCATAAAAAACCGGAAGAGAAACCACCGAAGCGAAACAAGACCCATGACTTAACCTAAATCTACGTTTCGTTCCGTTCCGTTTCAATGCGTTCGCTGGTTTCGTTTCGGGTTTTCGCACAAGCCGAAAACTAGGCGCCTGGACCGGTGACCGCTTTTCTTTTTCAGTCGCCCGAGACCAAATGTTAGTCGCCTGAGGCGACCGGGCGCCGTTAGAGCACAGCCTTCAGTTACACGTACATGTGCTGCTGCGACGAGTATTAAACTCTCTCGAAGAAACGGACCGCGCCGTCATTGAATCGATTTCAATTGGGTTCCCGTCGACCTATCGATTTGTTTACATCTGAGTGAGTGACACATTTGCATATTCTGCCCCACACCAATAGTCGTTTCAACGCTTCGCGTATCCACAACTAAAAAGGAAACAACCTTTTCGAGGAATACAGAATTTGAATCTATAAGTATCTTGTAAAGAAATAACCTTTGCAAAGGGGGTAAAAGGTAAAGTCTATGTTGGCCAAGTGGTCCACATTGCTGCGACATTGCTACTAATACCTTAGTTAGGGCAGCTACTTTCTGGAAGTGACATTTGCAAGAGTGTTAAAGGTTATATGAGGTCAGGTTGCTGGAGACCAGAGCACTTCCAATTATTCCTAAATAAATGGAACATCTAATCAGTTGATACATCTAACAGAAAATAATCTTACCATGACCAACTTTGTTGATGGCATTATGTTTTTTCGTGATAAGTTCACCTACAAAAACAAATCGTAAACTAATGGTGTGAAAATCTGTTCCAGAACATTTTTGGTCATGGCTATAAGGCTCAACTAGTCAATATAGAGAAAATTCTAAAACCTTATGGAGTGTAAGTACATACAGATATGAAAGAGAGGGAAATGTGAATGACTGTGAATGTTAATGTGAGTGTAACTTTTTTTTTTGCTTATTGATGTTTTTTACTACAATTACAAAAAAGAACATTAAAATATGCACATTAAAGCTAGAGTTACATACACTTTAGAACTAAAAAATAAATAAATGCATAAATAAAATAAATTTATTAATAAATATAAGTCTTACTACTATGTTAATAATTACATTCCACTATTACAATCTGTATTTTAAAGGTAACATCACCAAGTCAACATCGCAGAATTAAAAACGTTTGTTTATGTGACCAGTGATCTCCAGTTTTGATTGGGAACAACCCTGCTCTATGTGAACACTCACACATGCACTCACTGATATTACCAGTTATTATTACACCACAGTACATGGAACTATTGATGCTGGGATAACCTTACCTTTATCATTGAAAGCTCCTTGTTCAAAGAAATATCTGATTTTGTCTCCACTTGTCATAAAATAGTCATCTCTAAACTACATGTATGTAATAATTATGAGAATAGCATTAGAAGCTGTTAACAACATAGTAGCTATCAATGATGGTTTACCCTATTTACTTCATTAAGTGCCTCCCCCTACCTCAATTGACAGCCTCATGATACTGGGTTTGAATAAGAAGGCTTTGAAAATAAACCCCTTTAAAGAACACATTTTTGAAAGCTTAATAAAGGAAGAATTCTGTAATTTATGTTTTTCTTCCTTTTTTTTTTGAAAAACTAACGGTTTAGAAATTTTGGGTAAGGAAAGCAATATTTTCACTTTCTCCTTCATCAAATTTCTCTACATGCCTTGATTATAATGGCAATGTGATTAATATTGGAAATGATTCACTATACAATGCCCTCCAAAAAAGTGTCTCTGATTTCTCAAAGATTGTTTTTTCTTTTTATACCATTCTTAGGTTTGATATTCAATTGCTTGGGATATCCTTTGACGAACAAAGCCATATCTTTTAAAAGGCATTAAAAGAAAAAAATCAGAGGCATCACTTTTGTAGAACATCTATCTAGAAACATTTCAGCCAAATTTTAAGGAATCTAAATAAAATACAAGTACAGTACAACTCAATCTAAACCAGCCTCAGAAATTTTAGTCTTGTGTATATGTTGCAGGTCAAAATGAAATTCAGGTTAAGATTTTAACCTAGTTTGATTCTCAATTTCCTTTGTTTTCTAACCCTAATTATTCATGGTCCATGGATAATTAGGGTAAAGAACAAAGGAATTTCATTTTCACCTGAATTTCATTTTGACCTGCAACATATATTTACAATTATTTTAGTTAAACATCAGTTACAAATGCCATGATATTGAAAAAGATTGCTGCCCTGTAATATAAGCCCTGTAACTTGAACACTTTGCCATGATGACCAGTGGAACAAATTATTACGGTGATGTTTCACTGGTGACTTGCTACTATCAATCAAGGTAAAATTTACTCTCTACCTTGGCAACTATCTTTAGTTACTGTTACTATCTTTAAATTATGTCCAGTAACAATGAGTAGGTTAACTCAGCAAAATTATAAACTGGTTTCTAATAAATTTCAAACCAAATAGCAAATTTAAACCACAACACAAACACATCACCTATCTGATGGCTCTCCAGAGTTAAGACTGCAATATCTCAGAAGTAGAACAGGATTCTACTTCTGCAATAGTGTGCGGCAATCAGGGGATGGCAATTTAACAACTGCGAACAACACTACACACGATGTTGTGAAAGTTGGCATGTCAAATGCCATGATATGGAACCGAACAAAAACTTAGTTAAATTATGCAAGTTCAGGTAAAGGATTGAAAAATTGTATAGAAGAAGTAATGTTAAAATTGGAATAAGAGTTTCAATGAGCAATAATTTCGATTTCGCAATGATTTACTTACAGATTATATGGTCATAAGCTGTCTTCCGGGGGCAAAATTACCTTTCTAACTTTAACCAGTGGCTATTCGTACGGCACCCGTACGGCGACTTGTATATTTGCTATTCGTACGGGAGTCAGAATGTTTCATTGGATTTCTCTGTAATTGCCGATTCTTGCTTATCCAAATTATTATATTTACCTTTTAGAAGGATTAAGCGATCCCAGTGAGTGCCCTTTCTTTGAGCCAGATTAATTTGTGTACTCTCTGCTTACTAAGCGAACGACCCACTCGCGACACTTAGGGTGCTTTTCTTTAATCAAATCCAAGATTGGATTCTTAAATCTCGATAAATCCTAAAACAGATTTTTCGTTTCTTTAGTAAACAGATTAATCCAAGATCAGTCGGATAATGGTGCATCAAAAGAACCGAAGAATCCATGTCCAGAGTGGATTCTTCGGTCCCTTTGATGCACCATGACCCGACTGATCTTGGATTAATCTGTCTACTAAAGAAACGCAAAATCCG
>OZ026601.1:10270260-10272760 GCA_964020085.1 Micromussa lordhowensis | reverse complement strand
TTCAGCTCCTTACGCCTTGATGCAGGTAAGATATTCGAGATTACAACTTTTTGTCGCGGACCAGGGGCCACATACTGTACGGGTGCCGTACGAATAGCCACTGCGTATGAACCATATCATCATGCCCAAAAACAAAATCACAAGTCTTGTGAGCATCTAAGTCACGATCGAGCGGAAAAGATGAAGAGAATCGCACATTTAAGTGTTTCTGATCTCCTGTTAAGTCTTTCCTGGCGAATGGCGTAATACCATATAGTAATAAGACTTATATGGCTGGTGCATGCGTCGCGTTTTACTCTTACCAGTAATTGACTAAACGCTCATGGTAAGATATCTATCTATTGTTCAGTTACTTTACAAAAGGCTCTTACCTTCGTCTGGTCGTCACCGGTAGTGAAGATGCTTTTTGGGTGATCGTCCAAATTCATATTTTCCACAATGTCATACATTGCATTTCTCATCTCTTCCACTTCATCGTGTGAGAAAAAGCCTTCGAGGATTAGAAAGCCATCTGTCTTGTACTAAAGGGAATTAATTGGATGTTTTGTGATCTCGCAGTAGATATGTCTTTAGCAAAAAAATCATCTAAATATGCACCTTTTCAACCTGCGCTGGGGAAAGTCCTCCGAAACCCGCCATTTTAGTTTCACGTCTGAAAAAATGCACCAACGGAAACTGGGAACTATGGTGAATAGAACAGACTAACTCAGTGGGAGAGGGGTCGGTATGACGTTGGTGGTACATGTGTACAGTTTTGTACCTTTTTGCTTTCCTCGGTTTTAGCGTTTTGTGAAGTGAGGCTACAGTTAAATTTATCACAAAACTACTGCTATTTCTGTACCACATGAAGGGTAGGTAAAGCGTAGGTAACAGTTTTTATGGTCCTGACGGGGTCTGTCCAAGCTTTGCTGACAGGTAGCCCGGGACCCAGTCCTTTTCATAGCCGCACGTTGGAAGAAAGTTTGAGAAGATGCTTTCTCGTGGTTGTGGAAGCTTTTGTTCGTTGAAGAAGTTATTTCCTGCCGGTGTTGCAGGAGTGACTCGAGCTAAACACACTCTTCCAGATTTACCGTACGATTACAATGCTCTGGAACCCACAATCAACGCGGAAATCATGCAAATTCATCACCAAAAGCACCATGCTACTTATGTGAACAACTTGAATGTTGCCGAGGAGAAGTTTGCTGAGGCTCAAGCAAAAGGTTAGCTCACATCTGATTTTTAAAGAAATATTCATATATAAATTTTAGATATAGTATAGATTCTTCATCATTCTTCTTAGGCCATAGATTCAAGCAATCAGGGTGTATCTACGGGAGGCCTATAAAAGCAATTTTGTACATTTGTATATTGTGGCTTTCTTTTTGTGGTACAGTACAAGCTTAAGCTAAGCAATGTATCAGTCGGCTGATCACTGTATGCACGACCTGACCCCTTTGAAAATTAAAGTTGGAGAAGCAGGGTTGTGCATGGCAGGAGTTTTGTTGGAGAATGGTGGGGTGGTACTTTCATCAATTAAGAATAAGTGTATGTCATCAATAAAGGTGTTAAAAGCCTGACCCTGTTTCAGAATACAAAACTGAAGGCCCAAACTTGGAAATGGCCATTCGTGCACCGAGCCTAACTGATGAGTTAAGTATGACAGGAGAGCGGCGTTTGAATCAGTTCGGTTTGGTAGGTTAGGTTTGGAACAGCAGACAACATTGAATTCGGCAGGGCATATCACACTATGCGACATCAGAGTGGCGGCTGATTCATACGGCGTTCTCCTCATGTGCTGAACCTAATGCATAAATTACTGTAATGTATTTTTCATCTAATGGCACTCGTGATTGGCTCAAAATTGAGTGGCGTAAACAAGTTATGCATGAAGCTCAAAGTCATCGCTAAAAAAAGGGAACAAAAACTCTGTCTCGTTTCAGAGCTCACCTTTATGCCTTCCAATTTACAAGAAACGGGACTGTATGAGGGAGTTTCTTTAGCGCAGATTCATTTTTTGCTGTGTCTTTGTGATCAGAGCCCAGCTTATGAGATTTCTCATTAACAGGTCAAATTTACTAGGAGAAAACCTTTCTAAATACAAACAACCTTTTGATTGAATTTGCTTTCTCTAAAAATATTGCTACAAAAACAAAATTTTAGTTACAGCTTTTCGATTTGGACATACCGGTAGTTCTTAATTTTGAAACATATATTTTCTCATAGAAAATTGTTTGCCACGAGCTTCCTGAATTAAGTTCAACTTAAGTATGCAGTCTATATCAACTGTCGCTCCAAGGTTACTCCAAAGTCTAAGTTAATAGAGTTTGGTTTGGCACATAAGTGCAGCAGCATTTGGACCTGGCTTAAGATGATTTCCCTATTTAAAGACCACAAACCTACTACAAAAAAGTACAAATCTACATAGCTTACATATGGGACTTGCCCCTAGGGGACTTCCCCCCACTCCCCAGGGGAATGATTAGGAGGCACAGCAGTGTAGTACTGAACCTTCTTGATT
>OZ026601.1:10207760-10257760 GCA_964020085.1 Micromussa lordhowensis | reverse complement strand
ATCGATATGCTTTCACAAGTGAAACAACAAAAATAAGAAGTTAAAATGCATGGATATGAAGTACGATACCCGTCTAAATTCTTCTTCTGTAGATGCCATTCTTGTTGTTTTCGCTGACCTTTTTACAAAGAAAGCAAACAAACGAAAAACCTTCCCTTGTGCTGTCGCCAGAAATATTACTTCGTGCGAATTTCGCGGGAGTCGACGCACCTGGGTGAATAAGCCAATCAAAGCAGAGTATTCCAATTTGTGATGGACGGGCTGAGCCGCTCAGCCTCCATTTATAGACTCGCTCCGTGTTTAAAGTGAAACCTTTGTTTGTTTGTCTTGTGTACACTTCCTAGCATAGCAACCTGTCATATTGTTATTCTCTTAATATCTTAACAATTATTAGACAGAATGTGTTCTACTGAAAATACACAAATCTTATTGGTTCTCCCATAATTTGTTGACTTTGATAACTTTGATGATGACTGATTTAATTTTAACTTGTACTGTATGTAATTTGCCAACAAGATAAGAGCTGTCAATTAAACGTCTGGTGTTAAAAAGAGTCGCATATTGGTAATTTAAGAATTTTTCTTCCCTAAATCGTAATTTGTGGTCACATTCAGCACGTCACAAGTGTCTGTTGACCATTTCAAAGTGTCCGTTGTCCGTCTTATAGAGAGTTTGTTTATAGAAGAATGACTGAGAAACGGCTGGGACCAGCACCAGGTGTCCCTCTTATAGAGGTATCCGTCTTATAGAGGTGTCCGTTAATAGAGAGTTGACTATAGATAAATTGTAGTTTTGGGAATGCAGTCCTTTGGAATGTCTACTAAAACAATCAGACTACAGTCTGTACTGTTCCTTGTTTTCTAGTCAAGAGCGATCATCAACTTGGCTGCCCCTTGATGACTGTTCTCATAGGAAGCTTGGCCTTACAGTCTAGTTGTTAATGTAAATTGTAAATTTGAATGGAAAGTTTGCTGAACAGTTCTTACCAGCTCTTATCCCTTCATAAAAATCATTATCCGCCTGCAAACAAACAGAAATTGATTGTTTTCTAAAATAAATATATTTAACTTCTCAAACATGCAATATCATTTTTTAAAGCATTTTTACAAGTACATTTCTACAAACAATCTCCTGAGGAATAATTAAATACACTGACTTTTCCTCAGATGTGGAGATTGGGTAGATGGAGTAAAGAAGGAGTCTTTACTTCCCATAACATTACAAACAAAGTGACCGACTGGTTTCAATTAGCAGACTTGAGACCATCTGTCCATTCTTTGTTTAACTTTGGAAAACATCAGTCACCAACAACAGTGTTTTTAATCAGACAATCCCACACTTAATGAACTATCAGCTCAAAAGTAACACCTTTCAATTTCAAGCTAGGAATTGGCACCTTTCCATTGCCATACATTTATTTAATTCTCACTTCTGAAACTGTCGTAAAGTATAAGAATCCACAATGCTGATGACCCTAACAACATGAAACATGCTTACCATACACCTCTGGGTTAATCTGTATTCCATCTTTAAACAATCCCCTAAGCTTAAGTTTGCTCCTTCTTGCAGCTGTCTTAATGTTATCTTCAAAGACATGGGAGACTTGAAAATAAAAAATAAAAACTTATGGTTTGTACCAGTTGATCAATAAGTCATGACCAAAAAAACTTTTTGTGTCAACTAGTAATAAGACAAGAAGAAAATTCAAAGCAAGTGTTTAATTCATTCTTGAAATAATCTAATTAACTACCAGTATCAGTGCAATTGTTTCTAGTTTATCAGCTCATTGGTGTGGTTTTCTATTCAGTTCCCAAAGAAATGAATTGCTCTTATGTTGCTTGATTAGTATGAAAAACTAACGTCTTTGTTCAACCAATCTAAATGAAATACCAGACTGAGTCATTCAAGAATTGGTGTATTTTCTTCAAGTTCTCATTGGTTATTTCTGTTTGTTGTATAATACCCATTGTTTTTAAGACACTCAATTGAAAACTGTCCTGGTTAACTCCTTACATGTATTTACGTTCCAGTCTTAATACATAAACACTTACATCTGGGTTTTCAATGCAGCCAGGTTCCAGCAAAAATCACTATTTACTCCATTATTTTTACATAACAATCTCTGAGTACATGGTTCACCTCTGACAAACATGACACTGAACGTAACATGTCACACACTCGACAGTTACTCTGTTACCAGTAGGTTACGTAAGAGATGGCAAAGTCAGCCATATCCAACAATAGAGATGTCTATGTGTACTTCAACACTTTGTGACATCTTTGCTTACATTCATAACTTTATTTTCCTTATTGCTCAGGGGAGTGGGAGACAGGAATGAAGAATTTAGGAGCGCTAATTAATTAATACAAACATTTTGTATTAATTAATTAAACATTTAATGTTTTGTACATATTAAGTCATCACATCACTTTGAACTTACCATTTTATTCAAGACCTGAGGAAAAAAATATAATAATAATGTAAAAAAAAATTATTGGGTCAAAACCAGGTGTACCGGTATCTATCAAATGATCATTTTCTAAAATGCTATTTACATTTATTATAGAAGTATTAGAAGTTTGGTGTTATAACAAATTGATTAAACGTTTCTTTAAAACGAATGGTTTTCTCTATATGAGGAGCATTTTGTTACTTTCAATGTGAGTGAAATATTAAGATAAATAGGCCAATTTCGATATATTAATATTCAGCCTAAAACAGACCTCAGCACGAGGCTCCGGGGAATAAACCCCACAAATTCTGTATTTATTCCCCAGAGCCTCATGCTGAGGTCTATTGTCTTAGGCTGAATTTTAATATATCGAAATTGGTCTATTCTTTGAGACTTTTCACTTAAAAAGAAAACTATGCACAATACATGTACATGTAGCAGCTGTCAACTGAGCACTTCGCATTCTTTTTGGTATCTTATGGGAAACATTTGGCAATGAGACTACTGACATGATTTATGCACAACAGTTGTCTCGAGACAACAAACATTTTCTGTATGAAAATCCTAATAAATGAAAGACACTTAGTTGTTCCAAGCCTGATGCTAATTCCTGTCCAACACTAAGAAACTGGAAACAGTTACCTCAATTTGTTTCAAAGCCCACTCTGATCCATCTTCCGTCAATGCCTGTAAGATCTCTTCCAAAGTTGATTTGCCAAAGCAGCTATTTGGCAAATTACACATTTATCAGTTTTTGTACATCAAAAGAATTACACATGTACACATGGAATTAAATATTAGTGTTATTTTTTGTATAAACAACCCATGCATTTGACTATTATTTTAACTCGCAAAGGATGTCAGAATAAAATTCAAATAAAAGTATGCATCAAGCCAGTTACCCATCCAACTGGAACTTATCCTGTTTCCTATCACATGAAGTGACAAGGAGTATTTCTACTCCCCCCTGGATGGGATTATTAGTCCATTGCAGGGTTACCCCCAGCATTAAATTCGCCAGCATCCATTTATACACCTGGGTGAAGAGAGGCACTGTGAGTGTTGCCTGGCCGAAGAACACAATGTAATGACCCCAACCTTGAAGCTAGACTGTTCAAGCCTGAGTCAGGGCACTAACCATTAAGACAACCCACCTCTAAGACATCCAAATGCCTCTCATTTATTGCTTGTATTTATCCTTACATGTTTAATTAAGATGTAAAGTCACATTGTAATGTTATGATCAGATTCATGAACAAAATGTCATTTCAGTTTCAACCATTGAAAGCATGTTCAGTCTTCTCTCCATAATTTCTTAGCTTTTGGAAGCTGTGTTATCATGACTTCATTTAAAGATGATCTCCAGTCTGTGCTGTGGACTCTGGAGAGTTTGTTTGCGTTTTTTGTTTTGTTTCATGTAAGACATCGCAAAATGTAAACATTTCACAACTACTTACATGAAGTAAATTCTTTCAACACAACTGCCATTGTGGATGCGAAGCGGTCAAAGCTTTATGCTTTGTTCTTTCTCATACATGTATCACTTGATGAAACAACTTCTCAGATGTAAGAAGCAATGAAGCTGTTGGAAAAAGAACTTGAAAGGCCTCAAAGATAAGGTATGTGGTTTGTAACAAATAAAAATATTGATTTGCATTCCATTGAGTGGGAACTTACAATGTTTATAAACAGTGTTTATAAACATGTTTATAAACATTGTAAGTTCCCACTCAATGGAATGCAAATCAATATAGGGTACTGAGACTGTGCAGTACAGACTGGAAATCATCTTTAAGGACATAGGGATCCTCACATTCAATAATCTGAGATGTATCTCTTCTGTGTTAAATGTAATATTTACCTACCTATTTATTTTGTGTGTAAAGTTTTCTAGTACAAATTCTTTTTGTCCCTCAGAACACTGTAAAGAGATGGGTATTAGTTATCTTAAGTCTTTGTTAAATGTACTGTTTTAAGGATTTTTTGTGGTTCACAATTAGATGATTTAAAATCTCCTCTAGCCAAAGGTAGCCTGGCCTATTCGAAATATAATAAACAATTGTTTTCTGAGAGCATATAATCAACAAAACCCACTATGGACTAGCTAGAGTGCTTTTGATACCAATAACCTAGTGCTTAAATTAGCCTGTACACTGTTGCCTCAAACTAAAGGTGCAAGAAAAGAGGAGTCCAATAAACGATGCTACACTTTCCCCAATTTTCTGATAATTTTTCAAGAGAAAGTAGTGCTGGCAAGGATACTATGTTTGGCAAAACACAATGTGGGATTGAAACTGGGAAATGTTTGAAAAGTCTTTGGGACATTCTCGCAAGTGTTTAAAAGTTTTCAGCTGTGGTCAAGTCATCTTCCGAAATCCTCATACTCCCAGAACAAAAATCTCATGCCCATGTGTGGGAAAAAGTTGGCAGGTTTATAATTATCAGTAGGTGTTTGATGTTTTACCTTTTTCTTTGACTAATTGTTTCTTTTTTGTTCTTCCGAATACAAAAAAATCTCCTATATACCTTTTTATCATAATCATCTAACACATGTTGCACATTGTTCAGTTGTGGATCACTAAGGTTAAGTAATGATGACTCCAGGTCTGAGAGCTGCAAATCAAACAGGGAAAACAATTCAAAATTAAAAGGGCAGTTAAGGAAAAAAACTTGCAAGGATCTTCAAACAAACAGTAAATAGCAATTTGAAAAACATACAATTGTAAAAAGGAATGAAATGTTTAAAGTTGCATTATTTTAAGGTAGACACAATGCTTGAAATAAACAGCCACGTGAAATTTGAATAGATATATACACTTACATGATTGAAAATAATCGGTTTGACAACTTCCCAGCAACTGTATTATTTTTAAGTAGTGTCCAATTTGAGAAAATCTTTCTCAAGGTCAGGTACTGAGTTGTTTTCTTTTGAACTTGTCAAACATGAATGTTTGTAAAGCTGTGTGGCACAAGTTGTTAACAAGTCATCACACAGCCATACAAATTGCTCAATACAAATAGCTGGCTTTCAACTGTTTCCTTTCAAACCTGGCATGTCACAAATCAAGTTATCTTTTTTTATTATTATTTTAATAGTTGCAATGATCACATTTGCTTGTTCTTGATCTGTTGCTGCCATAGCATCACCAAGGAGTTTCAGCTTCGCACATTAATCATTGTTCCAGTCACAGGGATCTTCATATTTAGCAGTTACACTGCCAAAATTAAATTTTCCATTTTGACAATAATTGATTGGTAAACACCTTTTCACTGGTAACAAAATGTGTGGCCACTCCAGCATGTTTAACATCATAACCTTTTAGCCTTTCACCTGAAAGTACACAAATCACATTACATATTGGAGCAAACTTGTCAACAGGAAGGGGATTTCAGGGTGCAAAGAAAACATTTTCCTACTGAAATGCATGTTTGATTATGATAATTAAAAATTAAAATCAAAGTAAAACAAAATCAGATCTCTTACACTACTTAATCGGTGATTTGAATTTTCTCAGATTTTGCCTTATAAAACCTTCACTTGCCTAGGATAGAATCCACTTGTCTAACAGAAATGAGGTTGGGTATTTGGCTAAATTGGTCAAATACCAAACCTCAGTATACAGACAAAGTCATTGATTATGCAAACCATCATTATGCTAACAACCAATTTTTAAAAAAATGGCAACTTTGGGGTCCCATATTTCCTGATTTTGCAACAGATTCTCATGAAGCACTGCACAAAATTATATTTACTAAATTTAGCTAATTAATTATTGATCTATCAAGGTAGTTTTATGTTTATAGGAAAAAATACAAAAAATTGTTGATATTGCATGACACTGGTGCAAAGGTCCATTTATTACTGGTATTTACAGTTTGTTGTTTTTGTTTACATATTTTGTTTGTGGTAGTAGGGGGCTTAACAGAAGATGGATTAATTAAGTTAATTTTATATTTAACAAATAAAGAAGCCTAAGCCGTGTTTTACACTGAGATAAGACACGATGGTCATTTGAAAACACGAGGGAAATATAGAAAATACGAGCCGCAGGCGAGTGTTTTCTACATTTTTCGAGTGTTCTCAAATGACTGGTCAGGAGTGTTTTATCGCAGTGTAATACACGGCTTAGGCTTCTTCATTTGCTTTAAAATATAGGTTTTACGCGAGCAAAACAATAAAACACGCTTTTTCTATATTTTATACTCTGATGAAACATAGGTTTTTGACCAATCAGAGCACGCGCTGGGTCTTATCTATATTTTAAATAGAAATAAAATGTTTTTCTAGGTTATGAAAAGTACATATTAATCACTAATGAAAATTTTTTTGAGCTCAAATCGTTTACCATGAAACAAGGAAATTGATTTTGTTCTCACCTGTTAAAGCAAGATAAAGACCTAACTTTCCTCTCATCCTGGGTAGTACATACCCCCCACCGACATCAGGAAAGAGACCTTTAAAAATTGGAAAATAGTAAAGTTGTTATAGTCCAACTCAGAAAACTGTAAACATAAAATACGTCAGGAATGTTTATTGTGTTAAAAACAATCACAAGTGAGATGTTCAACCATGGAAACCATGGAAAACGGTTGTACTCCATTGGTCACAGAACTATAGATTTAGTTTTTGGTTTTCATCCTGTCCCAAGATACACCCAAGATACATTGGGGGATTTTGAAAAATAAGAACCCCGCAAACCCGTATGGTTACTCAAGCGACAGTTAATATGAAATGGCTATAAATAGGGATGATTAAAGATTTAAACTTTTGGTGGTTTTGCTAACCTTGGTGTCATCTTTGGTTAAACTAGTGACTTGATTTATTTTAGCAAGTAATAACAATCCCTTGGGCCCCGTAATTTGGTGATCTTAAAGACCCTGGAAAAATAAAGATTGACCACAATAAATTCAAATGTTTGCTAATTTTGGAATTGGTTCTGGCTAACAGTAAAGAAATCAATTTTCTACTGTTCCTTCCCAAATAACTTTGCACTAGATTATCATACTACAAAAAGATGGAAGACTTCCATTTTCATCTGTATTACTCATCCCTTTAAAGCATTATCAAAATAATGAAATGAAATCATGAAAGCACTGATTTGGATTGTTTGCCTTCAACCTTTTGAAACAAAACAAATTTGTTCCGTGTCCAATGGAAACTCATCTGTTTTCTGTGGTTTCTGTGGTTGAAGATCTCACTCGTGATTGGTTTTAACACAAGAAACATTCCAGACATATATTTTAGGTGTTCACAGTTTTCTGACTTTGACTGTAATCAGTACACAAAACATGCAACAACTAGCCCTCCAATTTGACACTAAGTTTAGGACTTAGGACTTTTTCTCAAGTAACAGGGATGATGAATTTGGCATTTGCCATCATTGCTTGATATTTCCCTAACTCTGTGATAGGTTAAAACAAACATGAGGTGCAATGGTCTCATCTTTTACTTCACTACAAAATGTGTCAAAACAAGGATGATGCAATCTTCATCAGCCAACTGACATGTACTCAATCTGGCCATGGACGGTTTAAAGAGATTCAATCTGTTGTTAGAAAGTAACTGCTGTACCTTATCATTCATGAGGCTCAGGTTAGGTGGGTTTCTACATGTACATACTGCATTCAAAATCATTAACTATTTAAGAACACTGCTGAACACTACACCTGTTCTCACCAAGCCACCAGCTGACATGTTGGTGACATCAGTAGTATGTCAGAAGTGTCTCACTGGCAAGCTGGCCGACATGTCAGTCATATAACATTAATTACCTTTACAAAGAGTTGAACTATAAACCTTTCCGACATAAAGCCGCAACCCAACTTTCTGTACAACACTCAAACCTGTTATGCTAGTATCATTCAAGGTCTTTTGACTTACAATTGTATCATACATTACCTATTGCTGTTTCTGGCATAGCAAATACTGTACGCTCTGTGGCAACACGGAATCGACCATGGACAGATAAACCAACACCCTGAAAATAGACATGCAGCCAACTCTATAAAATCAAGTTGTCCTTTGGCTAGTTTTCACATTTTTAGTTTTTGGTCTGGATTGATTGCCATGGAAACCACAAATCCAGAAGTATCTACTGGAGAGTAATGCTCTGACTGGTTAAGAAAATAGTGCTGTGAAGAATAGAGTAGTGTGCTGGTAAAATCACCTGTCAGCATAAGTTTGTGATTCATTGACAATTAAGCTTCAGGAAATTCTTTGTATCTCAAGAGCCACCACCTCTAAATATGGAGAATCCAACAACAGGTCGGAAAATTCATATTTTATTTTATTTCTTTTTGTTTCCTTTATAGTTTTTCACCTAGCTTGCACTTGTTTTCTTTGGCCAAACTAGCCATTTAGATATGGTATACCCATAACCTAGCTCTTTCTTTACAACCTCTTATTTGCCAAGATATGTGTATACTAGAAGAGTTAGGACCCTCTAAAATTGTATTTTTCAGACGGCCAAGAAGTAGACAAAATGTATTTACTTCAAGGTGAATTTAAGCTCAGAGAAATGATAAAAATGTAAGTTGCAAACTGTGTAAATATGAAATCCAGGCAAGTTCCCTTCTTTTTGTATGGGCCTGTTGAAAAAGCATCTGGGTTGATTGAGCAGTATTTCGAACATTCATAGATTTCACAAAATTGTGGACTCACTGGAACTTTTAAAGTATAGTATTTTCACCAAAAGGGTCTTTTTGACACAATAAGAGAAAATTCGAATTTTCCCAAATGTTGTCGAATTCTACATATTTAGAGGTAGTGGCTCTTAAGCAATGAATGATAGTGATGCTGTGTAACACTATATACCACATCAGTAATTCACACCATAAATCATGAAAAAAGAGGGTCACTGTTAAATTTTGATATCTACCTTTGAGAAAGAATCTACAAGCCTAGGACAAGAATGATAGACTATTATTAACTCCATGATAAGAACAAACATTTTTGATAGCTTTACAAAAACTGTAACAACTGAAATATTCATGTTTACTTACTCCTCCCATTGTTATTCCATTAATAAATGCAACATAAGGAGTTTGTAGCGTTCCTGGAAATCAATACACAACAATAAAATAATAACGCAACCATAGACACCTACAAAATAAGATCATGACAAATTAGAAAAAGCTCCAGAATCTTCCAAGCACTGAGAAAGCACATGTAACTAAATTCAGTATGTCACCCATACATACTACAACTGCTGCTCGCTAGAGAACAGAACCATTCCTACATATATATATAATCTTCAACGTTTATCACAATATGGCTTACCTATGGCATAATTTAACATGTATTCCTCCTTGAAGAACATTTTAGTAAGCTCATCACCGTTTTTTCCAGCTTCTGCAACTGCTGAAAATTTTGACAAAAAAATTGTTGAGTTTTTTTTTTAAGACTTAGGGAGCTAATCTCATATAAAAAGGACCAGGGTGGTCATTGTACCTTTTAGGTGTTAAAAAAGCAGTTTTGGTATCTCTTGTGTTCAGCTCATAGTGTGAGTTTTTGCAGTACATTTTAGGGTATTGAGTCAAAAAAATAATTATGACAGGAGATAACTGAAAATCAACTTTATTAGTAGAAGGTATTTGAAGCAATCATATTTATTGAATGTGTTGTTTTAGAATTGGTACCTCTTAGGGATGAAAACATCCAAGCCACGCCTACAAAACAGGGTCTTAGTACCTCTTAGGGGTTCTTTTCAAAATTTCTGAGGAGCACCCCTGTCCTTTGTATATGAGAGTCCCCCCCAGACTTGAACCATGTCAGTTCCAGTGCTGTGTATCAGGTGAAGTACATAAGGATAAATATGTTCCAGCTGTTCAATTAATCAATTCCAGCTTACCTCTCACATCGCCCCCTGCACAAAAAGCACGGTCCCCAGCTCCCTTGATCATAACTAAACCAACAGCTGGATCAACATCCCATTTCTGTGAAATAAATTACCTTAATTCTCTAATTAGCAAAACAATATCAATACTAATAATGAGCAGTTCCATTTTCAACAATGTGGCTTCAAGATGGTCGTTCCACTATTATCAGTTCCTGCAGCAATCACATGAAATTCATTCAAAGCTAAATAACACAAAGATGATGTAAAGGTAGGAAAGCTCACACTCAATCCAAACCGGCCGGCTTATACAGTTTAAGTTTATCCTAGGGGGGTAAATTAGCTATACATATATGAGTGCTGTTCAACAGTATGTAATTATTTGACCATTTTGGTCTGAAAGAAGAAACTAAATATTATAATGTTTTTCACTCTGTTTCATTGGGTATGGTGCCTTCATGAACCTGATATCTTTCTCATGAAAAACAAGAGAATTTGAAGTCTTTTACAATTCTTTTTTTTATGAAAATGAAAGCCACCACCAGGCCTTTCCTTAAATTTGGATTTACCTGTAGCCTTGATTTTCACACCTGTAACAAGCTAAGTTGTTGCTTTATGTGTGAATTGTGTCAGTCACAGGCAATTTCACCTGTAACATCAGGGACCCATCAAACATACTCGGCTGTAACAGGTGTTATGGTTGCGGCTCTTATTGACAGCCCTCGCCATAACTCCTAACAGGGGTTATTTTTGGATTACACCACACAAAGGAAGTGATCTGCTTGCATTGTTACAGACAGTGCATGATATAATTGAAGTTTATAACTGTTCTACCAGCATAAGGTTCAGGGGTATCATTAACATCTTCAGCAGGAAGGCAACTGGTTTTCACGGGCGGGTAAAACCTTTTGAACTGAACTTCTTTATAAGAAAAACAAATCACTGAATGGTCAAACTAGGCAGGCAAAAATCATCCTCACAGCCAGTCAATTTTCCCAGTGTCTCATTAAGGTTACAAATTCTGGATCATGTGTACTAAAGGCATCCACAGTTGAGTGTCAGTCGATATCCTTGATCAGTACCCTCTATTGACATCTTGATTGGTACTTGATTGACATCCCGATTGAGACACGGTCAACACTCAGTAAACACTTGAAAAACAGTGGGTCGATAGTCGGCCAAAATGTCAACCAACTCATATGTGTCAACCAAAAATTAGTCAACTGTTCGGCAATTAATTGTCAACCGAGATGTGGAAGGAGTGTCAAGTGTCAAGTGAAGTGTTGACAGAGTGTCAAACAAGTATTGATCGACACTTGACTGTGAATGCCTTTATGCCAAATTTTTTCTTACCTTTAATACTGGATAGATTTGCCTGATCATGTTCAGATTCAGAGCATTCAGTGCCTTTGGACGATTCAGTGTGATCACTCCAACTTTGTTTTTGATTTCAAGTAATACCTCTGCATCCTAAACATTTGAACAGAATTAAACCCTACAAGTGAAGATATCACTGGATGTGGTAAGTTAGAGTTTCAGGTAATTAAATTGGTTAACTGGTTGTAAATTAATACCATTTCTGCGCTGGTAGATGACGTCCTCTGAAATCAAAGAAAGAAAAATATATGTTACTACTTAAACCATATCTAGACTGATTTAGACTGACCAATGACTGAAGACAAACTTTACACATTTAGTCTTTCAGCCAATACCATCATGGCTTTGCTGACGAACCACTTTCAGTGGATCAGACTTATTTACCATCATTGACTGAATAACACTATTCACTTGATTCTGAAGATGACTTCCGATCAGGTTGTTGAAACGTCAGTCACCAACTACAGTTCTTTTCAGAACTACCCTCACCTGGACGATCACACAAGACGATTTAGACTGATTTTGTTTAGCCTAATCAATAGTCCACAAGTCAGTATATCTACATCTACATCTACATTTAATAAAGTCGGTAAATGCCTAAGGGCTATCACACCAACTATAAAATAACATTTAACATAAAAATAGTAAATAAATATGACTATATAAAAACAGGAACATTAATGTATGTTAAAATTCTCCAGGACTTCATGCATTTTTACCTTTGGCAAATGTGCTTTTATTACTTTTACAAATTTTGAGAAATGTTTAAATTATTAAAGAATAACTTTTACAGATTCTTTCAACACTTACTAGATGTTTGCATAGGATTCTAATCCGTTGGCAACCAACAGAAGATGACCTTGAAAGATGAAATGAAAAAAAAAATACAGTTAATGTCACAGTTCCTTCGGGTATTAGTAATAATAGCGACTACGGTAACAAGACAACAGAAGACACTGTTTGGCGTAATGGGGGGAACACCACTCCGCAATCGGCGTGACAGACGACTTCATAGTGTGACTAAAAGCCTAAACTTATCTCCCCAGCGCTCTTAAAGACTCGCGCTGGATCGGACAAATTGTAGGCCGGTACAAAGCAAATCAACGCGATCTAAAGCCTAACTCTCCACGGCACTACGAGCTGAACCTCCGGCCAGCATCGTGCTATAATGGAAAGAGTGTAGGCGGTAAAAACAAGCTCAAGCCTCCTTATCTCCCCAGCGCTACGAGCCGACTCCGCCGGCACGTGCTGGATCGGACAAGACTAAAGGCAGATAAAGAGCGTAACATAGCATAGCATGAAAGAAAACAAAGCTTGGGGAAGTCGCTGCGAGACTTAACCGATAGCGAATACCGAGAGGTGAACCCAAATTTTATTAAATGCAACAACAACCACCTCCAAAGGGAGGGTAGGGTGGGAATAAAAATGTTTCTAATGTAAAGGTACTCCTTACAGTAGCTAAACGAGCTTAGAGAATGGCACTTTGGACCATGCTAGGACTTTATACATAGACAGATGTCTAGAACTAAACCAATGGCGATTAATGTACCATCGAATACAAAAAAGCTTGTTCAATGTTTAGCGAGACATGAATGGAGCTAGTTGTTACTTTTAGCCATACAAAACAAATGATATATGTGCAGCCGCCAGTATTGCAACATGGACACAAAAATGTCACTGTATTTACCAAACTATGAATGTGCATTCATGCCTCGAAAGCCAGAGAGTATGAATGTACATTCATGTCTCGTATGCGTTACGCAATGTAAACAAACTAACGTGACGGTAGAACTAAAGGCTTAACATGTCACGCTCCATTAACTGCGTTTTACAATGCGGTTGTAAAACTCTATTATAATAATTATTTTTCCCCAATGAAAATACTTGGTAGTAATTAATTATCAATAACCACTTACCCGTACTAAAAAATACCAGTAATAATTTTTTTCCCCCATGAAAATACTTGGTAGTAATTAATTATCAATCACCACTGATTCGTACCAAGTTCTCTCCCTATCTAATACTGTGATCAATAATATTGACTTACAGTGCAGTCCTTTGAGAAATTATCAAGGCCATGGAATACAACAAAAGTCCTGTCCAATAACCGAAGACTACTGAAATTTGCTTATAAGCTGCCTGACAACCAAGCTAATAATAATCCTGGACTTCAAGAAATTCTTCAAGAAATGCTCTTGGATTTAGCACAAAATAACTGTGATCAATCCAAATGGTATCTGAAATATTATTTTTCGCTACCTCTACCATTTTAGCAAACATCCCTCATGGTTACATTTCACAAATAGGGACACCCCCACAGAAGGACAAATTGTCTCATGGTACAGTCCTTGTATCAGTGAGGGTTATACAGGAGGGTCTCTGGCATGGTTCACAAACAGAAAAAGTAGTGAATCACGGATCACTGATATCAAAATTTCATTTTCCTGAATCACAACATAAGCAAGAAAGGTACTCAATTTTTAACAACCAGCTCTTGTGTTAGAAAGAGTGTTTGACGAAAACAAAATCGTGAAAAGTAAAGACTCCTCCCCAATTTCTCTGCCATGTTTCGATGTTTTGGATCACTGTCCTTGACCTCCTGTCACATAGAAGTAGACATCTGATACACGATAGGCATGCAAAGCATGTGAATTACACAATGGATTACTATACAAGGTCTTACAACAATTACGACGATCAAGCAATGGATATCAAGGATAGCTCTCTGTTACTTGGTAGTTGCTGATGCATTACAAGACATTTACAATAATTATACAGATGAAATCACATTTGATGTTTTCAGTCTTAATAAATCTTCCAGAGGACTCGTGTCTCACATAGAACAGACTGGTCAAATCATGAAGATTGGTTAATAACAAGTTCTTCACGGGTGATGTTAAACCTTCAAGTCACGGATCACAAAGAATAACTTTTTTAAAATTCACTACCGTCTCTAGCTCTCCCCTACTTTAGCTTAAGGTGGCTCGAAACAATTTCCAGTCCTTTCCAAGTAACTTTTTGCAAAGTTTAAAAAATTCTACAGAGGGGGTTCAGAGCCACCTTAAATTTTCAAAAATTCAAGGTGGCTCTGCAAAAAGTTGCATCTTATTATGCTGATTACAATTCGGTAATAAAAAATGGGGGTCACCAAGCTCGTTTTCGAGTTATAAGTGCCTAAAGGTAAAATTAAGGGTGTTTTTAGCAGGTCATATTGTTGCTATGATAACCTATTGATTGGGCAATTTTTTGATACCATGATTTTGGTATCAACTGATATAGAGTGGTTATAATGACCCATCAAACTCTAAGTCATGGAAAGTACTGGAAACTGATTCGAGCCACCTTAACTACAGTCTAAATAACTTTTCGTCACCACTGGAAACTAGTCTCTTGTTGAACAGGATTGCCACTTCCATTTCAGAACATAAAATGTAGGGGTAACCATGTGTTTTTGAAAGTTAAGTGTGAGTTGTTTTCATATTTTTTGGAAACTCTTATGGTGTCTACATGTTACATTTTTTCCGGTCACCTCCCTAGTAAGTCCAACACTTGCATCTCTCGTGCTTGTTTGGTGTGTGCACTACACAGTCTGCAGGTGCATGTTTACAGTTGGATTTCAGTCTGATAAAAGCTCAGATAACGTTGACACTTACAGTAGGTAGTTAACAATATGCTGCTATTCTGGTGTTCCTGCCGAGTTTTAGTACAGGTTCATTAAACTTGATTTGGCCAGAGTTGTTTAATTTTACTTTCATTTTAGTTGCATACTTGGTAGCATAGTTGATTACGTCATGTCAACCCTAGCGTGCACGTGGTGTGTAAACCATACATTGCCTGATGTGCAGAATGTGTGCACACTAACAAAAGTAGGTACTGTCCTTAAGCACATGTGATTTATTGCCCTCCAAATGAGTATGTATAGATAGCACTCTTATGATTTTAGCAAGCTTGCAGGTCAAAAGAAACTATAATAGCATGCGCTATTGTTCCGTTATTTTACTTTTATAAAAGAAACGCTTGCAGTCAAATTTTTGACACTATCAACATATAGATAGCATTTCTTTCCTTTACTTCCAAACACTTGGAGGTGTTTTAGTGCTAGTGCCATTCTGGTGCCCCTGAATATAATTTTAGCGCCCTGTAACAAGTTGTCAATCAATAAATGAACCAGTGGGCGTTTTTCAAAATCAAAGGGTTTGCAGGCAAGCATTCCCTCCCTTGCCCCGCCACCCCCTGCTTCATCGATTTTTTGCTTTCGCTCCAATTCACACGCGGCCAGAATGTGGAAAAGCTCTTCGTACCAGAACACTTGCTATGCAGGCTAAAATTTAACCTCTATTTTTTGTTATTATTTAAAAAAAATACGTCTATTCCAGGCGAATTTGAGACATTTATGAATCCAGATTTCATCAACATCTAAAGTTTTTGAATTAGCCTGACTGGTGCTATAGGGAAGATATTTGTTTACAAACATTGTTCTTCTTAGTTAAATGCTCAAAACGTTAAACAAAAGAATTCTTTGTTTCAGCAGCCAATAGTTCTCTGGTTTGCATAGTAATAACAATAGGTGACGTCATTGATATCTTTGCTATTATATAAACAATCCGGGCGCCATGCACTGGAAAAATGTAAGTTATCACTAGTTAGTATCACCTGTTTATCCAGCGTTTTGGGAACATCAGGTCTTTTTCAAACAGTTACTACTCCTAAAATGTTAGCTGAAATGTTGCACAAAGTCTCATGGAGATCATACGCTCAGAGGTAAGTTGAACAATCAAACATTTGGACCAGCGGCAAAAGATGAGACGATTGATCTGTTGATGTAAGCAAAAATGTAGTGTAGCACGCATGCCACCTTGCTTCCACAAGAAACGTTTGCTTCCTTTGATGTCAAAAATTTCTAAATAGTTCACGTGAAATGTAAGCAGAAATGTAAATGATAGAGTACATCTTGTAGACCTACCATGTATGACGACCATGTTATCACGCGTGAATCGAAGAAAAGGGGTGTGGGAGTTGTAAACACTGTAATATTAAAGAAGGGGCTGTGAATGGGCCCTGGCACGAGGAAAGGGCGGCAGCTGGGGCGGGGATGTGACCCTTTAGGTATCGCTATGTTTTCACAACTACGTCGTTTACAAGTACATGTAACATCACATTTTGTGTCTCCAATGTACAACTCAGAAGTTAACGAAGTGCTGTTTAGAAAAATGACAGCGTACTCTGTTAACTATGAAAGTTGAGGTCAAACACGACGCGTAAATATGCAAACAACCCGGCTCCCGTTTAGCCTCTTCCGTGCGTTCAATAAATTGCAGTGCAGTCTTAAAACGAGAACGTTGTGCGAAAATAGGAGGAAGAGGAAAGATCATGGGTGCGAGGAGAGAAGGAAGCCTGACGCCTGTGAGCTCTGTTGCTTTCCCCCCCCCACACTTCTCGATAATGCATGCCTAAAAATGTTATCTCTCGCCGTTTACCACACCGCTCCCCTGCTTTATAACCAACGCCTTGCTAAAATTTTAAATCACTCCACTGTGGGTTGCCATTATTTGGTCGTCACGCATGTAGCGCTTCTCCTCAGGGAGAAGATTGCGTGACAGCACAGTCGTTGGTTTTTTTTTTTTTGAAGCGAGGTAGATTTATTCACATTCCTTCGTATTTTTTAGGCTTAAGAATAAGAATATAACTGTTTTCCCCATACAAATCCACTGTTGTGTAACGTTTTTTTTTTTCACTTTATTATAACCTTGTAAGGTTAAAAAACAAATAGGAATTACATATTCTTAATAACACTTAACATAAGTAACAGAAATAATTTTACATGTCCTGATATTATCATAAAATTAAATAAAAACATAAATTGAGTTTCTGATATGAGTTTTATATACGGCTGCCATCTAGCCTGAAAGTTAAACTCTGTGTTGTTTTTCATATTTCTCAATTCTGAATTACACTTTGACAATTTCCTTAAAAGCACTTAGATTGGGAGTTACACCACGTTTTCTACTTATCCAAATATGTATTTTAACAATTGTAATAAAGTAATTCAATATTTCTAATTCTGCGTCTAATTTACCTAGTAACACATCTCGTAGTGTGAGGTCCACTCTTTTGCCAGAAACCAAAAACCAAAAGGATGCAAAATCATTCCAGAATAGGTTTGTGAAAGAGCACGCATAAAATAGGTGATTTGCAGTTTCCGATTCAATTCCAGAAAACGTACAAAGATCGTTTGGGACATAGCCTTGCTAAGCAAAAATTAGTAAAAGAAATATCGTTCAAAATCTTCAACTGGAAGCTCCTTACAAAGGTTTCAGGTGGGATGGATCTCACATTAAGAAAAGCTTTGGAAACAGCTTTGTCGTCCAGGCCAAATTTCTCTTCCCACTTAATAAAACCTCTTGAGACTCTAACTTTTCTCAAAATGAGCAGTTCATAGAAATGTTTTCTTCTCCTTGTTAATGGATTTAATTCGTTCTCATTAAACTCTAAACGTTTTAAATTGGATGAATTCCGGTGCAAACTAAGAAACTCGACGGTTTCAAACCTTTTCTTTTCGCAGTCGGGTGTTATAGCGGGATTGTAAGTTGTGCATATGATCTAACAGCATATGTCGGTAGATTAAGAACCCAGCTTCTGCATAATGTGGATAGTAGATAGTTTTACAAACTATCTTAATGTTTTTATTGTTCCATATAATACACACAGATATTAGAGGTTTTGTAGAAATCTGCCAACCACCGAAGGAGTTCTTTATAAAATGTAGAGTTAATATCATATTCTTTTATATCATAATTACACCTAAATAGGAAAATTCCGCCGAATTCTTTGAGTAAATGATTAACAAACGCCTTCCATGGAGATGAGCCTTTAGCAAAAAGTCTGACGAGCCAATCTAATCTCAATGACTTAACGGAGGTTTCTAAATCTGTTAAATTCAGGCCTCCATATTTTAAATCATTAATTACTGCTAGTGGAGTTCATTATTTTAGGCAAACTGGGATAATGCTAGCTGCAATCACTTTAGATACTATCTTTGCGTCAACATTGGTTAAAGATATTGGTCTCCAATTTTCTAAATAATTCCTGTCTTTCTCTTTCTTATTGATACGAGTGATAATGGCTTGTTCAGTTTGCAAGGAAGACATCTCCTTGTTATCATACGCCACATTGAACGAATCAATCATAAAATCTCCAATGAGTGGCCAAAATGTTTTGTAAAATTCTATTGAAGTGCCATCATTGCCTGGAGTTTTGTCAAGAACCTAATTTTTTTCACATTCGTCAATAGTGATGTTACCTTCACAGTTTGCCCTCAATTGAGGTACTAGGGTTTTCTAAAAAGCGATTAACTGTTCTGATTTGTTTGCTCTCTTTCGTATAGTTTGCTGTAAAACGATTTTTGAGCGTTCATTATTTGAAAAGGATCTGTTGAAATCGTTCCACTAATGCACAACTTACGTATGTGCTTTTTGATATGGTAACGCTTATCTAAGTTGAGAAAATCTTGCTGTTCTTCTCACCATACTCATGCCAATGTGCTCTAGAACGAACAATTAAAACCCTTCGCTTACTCTTATATAGTGTTTCAATTTCCCTTTTAAGTTTATCGATTTCCAGTTTTGCTTCATTTGAAGGGTGTTGCTGAAATCTATTTAATGCCTCTTGATATTTGAAATTAAGTTCCACTTCCCGCTTTTGATGATCCCGGGACATTCTCTTTGAAAAAATTATTGAACTTATCTTCATTTTAAATTTTAACCAGTCCCATTTTATTATATTATTTGACAGATCTTTCCCTTCTTCCATCGAAACAGGCAAATGATTTGTAATCATCTCCACATATTCTGGCTGGTCCTTTGCAATTCTCTTCGATTTCCTTAAGTTCCAGTACTATGGCGGAGTGATCAGTTTTTATCGAAGCTAGAATGTCGGCTTGCGTTGTTGTTGTTTCTTAATCTGGAACCATAATTTCCTCGATTGTGATTGGTTTAAAAAACTCCTATTTTCCACTAATTCACTTGCCTAGTTATTATCGGACAGTTTGTTATCGAATATTTCAAAAAGCCAATCACATTCAAAGTTTTAGTTTAAATCAACCAATCACAACCTTGGTTTCAATCACCATAGAAACAGTATGCAGTCTCCTAACTCAGACTCAAAGGGTGCTTGCCATTATGTCAAACCGACCGGTCAGAGATCAGTGGGAATACCTGGGCAAAATGGAACATTTTCCGATTAAACCGGGCCAACCAAAAGGAATGGCTCTTACCATTTTTTATTCCTTTTCCGATTTCCCTAACTAAGGCAAATAGCCGGTTTGTGAAAAACGGAACGGCGAATTTCGGTTGGAATATTCCGACCTGTCAAAGTGGACTATCTCCAGAGGTGATCCCGAATATTCCGGTCGGAAGAAACCGAAACGGACTTTTCAATTTGAACTCCGACCGAAATTTCCGGAATCTTTGGCATAATGGAAGCACCCAGAGCGACATTAAACAATTTACTCCCCCTGTCAGTCTTTTAATGCAAATTTTCCCTTTCTTTCATGACTTGGCTATTCTTCTTTTTTCGGAAATTTGTAATTTTTTTGACTAATTGGTAATACGACTTTGTGTCGTCCAAATTGGTCTGTGATACACAAATCGGACTCCCGCTGCGCGGTCGTCCGATCACTCGTATGATTACAGACCGAATTGGACTCCACTCAGTCCTCTTACCATTACTTATTTAACCGGGCTGTATGGCAAACTCGCACATCAGTTTCCAAAAGCATCAAAGCACAAATACTCTATCCTTTTTAGAACAAATGTAAAAAAACAATTGCCATTCACCAAAGTTAATTGCTTGCTGGAAAGAACTCCTGCTGCTATCAGAATAAGAATGTAGTCGATTAAAAAGCCCAAAAGATAAAAAAAATGAAATTCGTTTATTAAAAAGCGCAAATATTACAGCTTTCCTGTACATTCCTAACAGGCAAGATATGAGATATATACATCATAAAAAGTAAATACAGCTACGTTATATATATGTTTTCCCCTCTGCTGGTTGGGAGACATTTTACCAAACTTCTTATAACCTAATTTAAAGTTTGTTACACGAATGAATCGCTAAAAATATCGTCTACAATATTAATACTTAGAACAATTATATATATAGCTTGCTTTAAACTTGTGTTACGCACTTGCTACACTGAGAGAGTAACAACATCTGCAAACCATTTTAATATCATACGACTTGGGTAAGAAAATCTTCCAATTCAGGAAAATACTACGGGATACACCAAAAGATATGGGACGTGAATGAAGAACTTGACTACTTAATTTTAATAACTGCTAAAAAGCCTTTAAATACCCAAAGGTGTTTCTACAAGTTTATCTTGCCTCACAGTATTCCTTGTAGGAATTTAAAACGCGATATTAAATCTAAGCAAATTGTCACAACTGTAACTTGTGGGGGCAAGAATATAGCCTATGTTAGATTACACTGAAGACTAGCCACTTTATAGCTCAAAAAATATCTTACATACACATTATTTACTTTAAAAGGTTGAATTAAAGGTAGTACGTGACCTTACTGGAATGCTCATTGTAGCACCTGGGCAGTAAAAAGCCATGTTTTCTTAATATTTTAATAGGACGTTTTGTTTCTATAAAGAAAGTACTACACAAGTAAAAAGTGTCTGGAAAGTAGTTTTCTAAAGGGTTACCTGTAAGTAATGAAAAATTACAAATAATTTCCGCTACTTTCTCAAAAATATTTGTTTTAGAATTCCAATGAACACTCCTGTAATTCTAAACTCAGAGTGTTTGCAGGTAGCTCAGGAATCTCTTTCGTTACTCACTTTTTGAAAAGGTAAAATATTCACTATTCACCACGACTAAGTTGTTTAAGAGACGATTAAAAGTGACCAGGAATAACAAATGGTGGACGTTTTAATTTCTTTTTCAAAAACCTGTTTTCATTGTAATAATTATTCGCGGAGTTTGAGAACAATCTATGTCAAAACTTGAAAAACAATTTATCTATCAATCAAAGACTGAAAATATATTTATCAAAAAAAATTCATAGGAAGGTTAGAAAACTGAAATCAAAGTATTCACACTTTCCTGGACTACATGAAGTATAATCGTGCTTTGAACAACCTGGTCCTGGCGCTAAAAAAGGCCTGCAATAAATCGATCTACTACAACAAAGAATTTAAAACCAAGAGAGGCAGAACTACAAACACAATCTTGATAAAAAGATTGAAATAAAAATATGAATAATATCAAACGACATACAGTGTATATACAAATCTTTTTTACATATTGTACAATAACCTTCAGAGAACTAGGATTAGCGAAGTTTTTATGAAATATATCAAATACAAGAGAAGGCGTTTCATCGTATTTCCGAATGCCGAGAAGAAAGTTGAAGATACAATGTCCAGCAAAGTAATTTGGACGAGGAGGGAAAATGTCGTGTAACACTCGGCTGTACTGAGTGTTAGATACATCATTTCCATCAAAAATGAAACAAAGAAAAAGGACAAAAAGAATGAAACAAAATAATCAAATAATCATGGTTCCATGGTTATGACTTACAACAGATAATGATTTTGAGAAATACAAGTTGTTTAACTATAGCTAATACTACTTGCAATAATTAGTATACTGTACTCTCTCATTTGATAGAGCAATGCAACGTAAATTATTGTTTTAGGCTTTATTTTTCAACTGCCTAAAGTGCGTTTTTAACTATGATGATCTCTCTGTCTTTAAAAATATTTCACTTGTCCCTCTGTCTTTACCTTTCTGGGCAAATGTGTCAGATAAGCTGAGAACTGTCTCTGAAATTGGCAAGCCGAATTGAACCTCAGTAAGTGAGCAATTTACCTCCACGCAGGATCACGATTCTGAATGAAAGTCTCTACTGCTGCTGGGCGATGGGTATATTACTGTTAAAACATACAACACTGGTACAACTTATGTAAGTAACTTGTAAGTAATGTGAATCACAAAAACAAATATTGTTCAAGATAAAAAAAGTGTATATTACTGTGATTACAGTTACACTCTCTTTACTTATAGATGTTCCTGTATCAAGGTTTACTACACCTACAGGGTGACTAGGAGTATTTGTACCCCCCTGGATGGCACGCTAGTCCACGGCAGGGATAACTCAAAAAAAAAATTGTCAGTATCCATCAATATGAACGGGTAGAGAGAGGCACTGTGAGAATAAAGTGTGTTGCGCAAGAACACAACACAATGTCCCCAGCCAGGGCTCAAATCCAGACTGCTCGATGTGGAGTCCAGCGCGCCAACCATGAGGCCACCGCACCTCAGACAAAGTGCCACAGTACCACTTAGTTAAACGCTGTACAAACGGCACTTTCATGGGATGCTAATTCTTTTTTTTGGGGATTTTCCATGTTAAAAAAAATTGAGATGCTTTGTACTTTGTACTGTACTAAAGGACATAGAAGGTTAATAACCTAGCGGACATGTTTCTTCTTACAGCCAGCTTTGGGTTCGCTCCAGCCCAGTGATGTTGCTAGTTTTTCCCAAAAGTCATTCTCTTCTTGTCGAAGGCGATCAAGGTACGTGATATGAGAAAAAGAGCGTGGAATCTTCCCTCTATAATCCTCATCAATGAGAACTGGTATAAGTCGTTTCTCTTTGGCCCCTGTAAAAGAAAATGTGACATTCATAGTCACTGCCATACAGTAAGTCAAATATAATGACTCACATAGGAAGTACAATCAACCTAAGCCAAGACAAAAAAGTGGCATTAGGGGCCAGAGCAGAGAGGTGGTGAATCATCAGTTTTTGAGCCCTTCGTTAGGGGTGGGTCGTTAAATGTTTAGCTACCCATGGGGGTGGGTCATCCTATCCTATCAGAAATTGGCACAAATTTAAAAACTAATTGATGTTTTATTACCAGTCTTGATACTACTGGAACAGTTGGCTACACATTTAAATTTTGTATGCATTGAGCCAAAATTATTGTTAAATAAAAACAAAAAAATCCTAGTCCTCTTTTGTCTCTTTATATAAAACATTACTTATAATATGTGAAACTGAAAGAAAGATAAGAAGTTTAATGGAAGGGGTAGAAATTTTCCAACTCACTATGCTCTTTCAACATGTTGGTCTCCAAGAACACCAAATCATCACCTTGTGTCTACATGCTCATTTATCCACAAGGGTACAGTTCATGCGTCTGGGACTCACACCCTTGGGCCTGGGTCTCGAAGTTTGCAGGCTATGCGAGTTCCAGGACTCACGACAGCCTTTTTCTAGATGGATCACTGTTCCATGCAGAGCTAGGCTTGAGGTCGAGAGTGCAAGGTTTACAGTCAAGGTTTTTCGGAGAGTGTATTTTTAGATGCTAGTGCATTATTGTTAAGAAATATCTCACAAATAAATAGCACCACAAGTTCATACACAAAATGTGATGTTGTTGGATTACACAACCGAAAATGTCATGTTGCATGTCATGTTGTATAGGGGGTGAGTTATGTAATTTTCAACCTTCATTTAGGGGTGGGTCACCCACCCAGTTTTGTGCCAAATGGAAGGGGTGGGTCAGGTGTTTTCTATCCACCACATTTTCAAATGCTCTGGCCCACCCCCCCTATACTTTTTGACCAGTCACTTATTCATTGCCACAAACATACATGTAAAAGCACACATCACTGCAGTCAAATACAAAAACAAAACAATGCAAACAAGAACAAAATGGACTGTTCATTGGCACAAAATTTTAAAGCCTAATTCGTCATTACATGTATTGTGACAATTCATATTCTGTCACCGAAAAGGTGCATTGTCCCGATTGAGAAATTTACAAGACACCCAGGAATTTTTCTTTCAGTCGATTATTCTTTTATTGATTATCTTAGATCAGATCATAGAAGGTTTTCCTTAGAGTGGCTACTTTTCCTTATGGTATCGTATTCCGACATGTAGGTATGTCAATTTGTCACTGTTTTGACTGAAAATTTCTTGAACATATTTTTCAGTTATGAGTTTTCTTTTTGAACACTTCCCCCCCAGAATTTCAGCTTCTAAACTCCAGGAACAGTGCTTACATGTATCAGCATATGTTCTGCATAAGTAATCCAGTTAAGTCACACAGTTAACTATGTCATCACAGAATTTCAACAGAATGACTTTTACTCTTATAAACCTACTCTAAATTATCATTATCATTATTTTGACAAATACCGGTAGACTTGATGTTGCCATGTGTCTGTTCAATAATAGATCACAGATGATGTCAAAATGTGGTAAGAAAATTGTGACACACAAGCTAGTGTTAGGCTAGTGTGTTGCTGGTATTCTTACCACATTGTGATTTCATCTGTGATCTGTTACTGAAAAGATACATGGCAACATGGAATCTATCTGTATTAAATAACAAAGAAAAAAAATGAAATGCTAACCATGTCATCTATGTGTCTGTTGTCCAATACACCCTATGCAAATATGGCAGACCACTCGGACACAATACTTTCCCAGAAAAGTCTTGCTTCGCCAATGATCTAGTCTGTTTATTTCGTTATGTCTAAGATTTTTTGTGTTCCTGAATGTCACCAGAAGGGATAGAAAGTTGTCCCACATTTGCCTCTAGGGAAAAAAAGGTGGATCCATGCAATTCATTGAGACGAAGGATGTGAGTTCACGATCACCACAGGAAGTGAAGTTTGTTTGCTGTATTTTCAGGTTTGAAGATCTTAGAAATTTAAAAATGAAGAGCTTATGTGGTGTCTGCCAGCATTCCAACATGATTTGCACGGCCAGTACATACCCCACAGTAAAGAAAAGCACCTCTTGAAAGAACAAGCAGTTGTTTAGGTCCACCTCTACTTTACTCAGACTGAATCGCACAAAACAAGTATCACCAAAAATATCACCAAGCAAATGAACTTCAATTGCCCCTGTCATTAAAACCAGTGAAAGCACTGAGCCAAATGACAACAACTTGGAGTTAAATGCGATTGGTGATAATTTTCTACAATCATCTAGCCTGAAATGTAGCAAACAAATTTTGTCAGTTCCCTTGGCGATTGTGAACTTGTTTCTTCCGTCGGTTTTCCCCTCAGAGGCAAACGCGGAAACTAATGGACCTCTCTCTCGTGTGGAAGATCTCACTCCCTTCTGGTGGCATTCAGGAACACAAGAAATCGTAGACATATCAAAATACAACAGACCAGATCGTCAACGAAGCAAGACTTTCCTGGGGAAGCATTGGCAAAACAAAACACCAACCAGCCTTGCTTACATGCAACTCGTCCTGGGTGACAACCGAGTGGTCCGCCATATTTGCATAGGGCTTATAGATCATAAGTAAGAAGCAATCAAAGATCATAAGGCAACAATAATTTGACTTACTATATAATGAGCATTAACAAACAAACCTGGCGAAAGATTCATGGCAATCTGTGATTCAAAGTATGCCCAATCACTATGGTCAAAATTTTTCGACAGGATAACCACAAACTTTGGACACCTTTCAATGACCTCAGCAGTTATGTCAACAATGCAGGCACCTGGCAGAATGTCACGTTCACTCAAACAAAGATGTAAATGGTAGGGTCGAGATTCCATTTTTTTAGTCAGCAATTCAGCAAATTCTCTATCATTCTTGCCACAACAAACAAATGCATGGTAGCGCTCACAAGCTAAAGGGAAAAGAGTGTTACATTAAATAAACTATACTCACAAGCATGGATAGATTTTCTCAAACTCATTAATAACTTATCAAGATACAACAAAGGAAATTATATCCATGGATAAATTAGTGAATTAGTGAGGAGACCAGTTGAATTCCTGCCCGTCCTAATTCATGGGTTTTTTAATTGCACATTCGCCAGTGGACAGGAATTTCAGATTGGCTGGGAGTAGAGAAATGTCAAACAAATGTTAATTGCTACCTCTCATCCATCCCAAGAGAACAAATTGTAGCGTTACCCTTGCGTTACTTAGTTTCGGTCACGTGCAGTAAGCATAGAGCATACCTCGTGCTTTAGTTTTCGACGGTGCTCCATTACACGACGATAGCACCCAAAGTTTCGTAGATTTATTGTATATTTCTGGTTTTCCTGTGCCTGTGCACGTTGTTCGCCCCAAGATCGGGATAGAGGTATGTGCATTATGTTACTTATTTGTAATTGTTCTCTCGTTGTCTGTCAATTTATTTTCCTTCTTAATTTTATTGTTTCGGTAGCCGACACGGATTTACCAAATACCTATTTCTTGTTGTGTAATGGTTTTAGCTTTCGCGTCGGCTAAGTGATTTTCATTTATTGTGCCTCGAATTAATTAAGCTATAGTTAAGGTTTAGTTGGTCATTGTATCCTTGTTTCAGTTTTTACGTGTTGGACCATATTAAAGGATCACCTCATTTTACTCAACGTTGTGGTGTTATTCGATGTATGGATCGGCTCAGTTGATTAACCTATCGCCGTTATACAAATTGTTTGTGTTTGTTAGACTGCAGAGTAGCCAGAAGTGTAACAAGATTCCAGAGTGCTTATGGGCAGAATTGCAGAAAGGAGAATGCACAACCCTAATTTACCTTGGCATTGTTTTAGCAGCACAAATGCTAATGGTGCCGAGCAAATTGTGTTTAGTACTCTGTTGGATGAGACTCCATTTTTACATCCAGTTTTGAACGGGTTCAAGGGCACTAATGTGCACTAATTGCCTACTGCATGACCTTAGCACTAATTTCCTTTCAGATTATTTCGTCTTCAAGATTCATGTTAGAGCATGCTCCCTGACTGGCTTACCTAACTGGATCATCAAATGATAATAAAAGTGGGCAACAAATAAAAACCATTCAGAAATGAGGCAAGGTGGGAATTTCACTTGCCACTCACAAATAGCAGCAGCACAACAATAACATGCTGGCTCTGCTACCATAAATGACTCACTCATGAATCCCGCATGCTACATGGCTAGGCTCAATCCCGTCTCACAGACCAGAATTTGCCTTCAACTGGCCTTGTTTCCCAAATGCATTCCACCCTATTTACAGGTTCTAAATGGTTTCCACTGATCTGATCTATAAAAATCTAAGAGATCCTGGGTGTGGTAAGGTGAAGTCTGTGTCCTGCCAAAATCTGCACTGACTTCAATCACTGACGTTACATCTTATTTCACCTATTCACACTTCACAATTTCTGCAGCTTTTAAACCTTTTAGGGGTTGTGTACATTGAAAGTACAACGGTTTACACAAAGGAAAAATCCCGAACATTATGCAATACAAGCAAATTTAATAAGGATTTACTTGAACAGGGAACACTACCTTAAGTTACAAAAGCTTAATACCTAGCCACATGGCACCAAATGTTAAAGGTTAGGAAAGTGGCAACTCTTAACACACACAAAAAAAACATCTACTCACTTGTCATCAGTTTCATGTCGTTTTCTACAAGAAAATAAGACAAAAATATTTAATTTGTAACCAAAAAGCATACAAATATTACATTTGATGAAATCAAACAAGCCATACATGTATTATAATCATGATGACCACCTTCAAATATTAGACACACAGACAGACGCAGACAGACACCTTTAATCAAAACTCAAGCATGACCAACAACAATTACTGGCAATAATGTGCCGAGAGCTACATACCACGTGTCCTCCATCGCTCTTCTATTTGCTTTGGAGTAGGGGTCGCCTCTAAACAAAATAAAGCATCAAGACAGGTCACGCAATATGTCTGGTTGACCACTATATTTTTCACGGCAACAAAAATTGCCAAGCAAATAAGTGACGTTATAAGTTCAGGAATGGATCAAGACTTAAATTATTTCAATCAAAGTGAAAAATAAAAAGTCAATAAAAGAGCATACAGGTGGAAGCAGGCCCAGGTCAACTCATTCACAAGCAAGTCCCATGAATATCCTACACAAAATATTTAATACAGCACAACAAGCTTAGAGTAGCAAATGAGTAGAATAGGGGAAGTTCTGGATCCATTCCCGCATTTCAAGCCACAGAAGTCCCTCAAATATTTATTATATGACTTGGGTTTGTAGCCGATCTAACGCGTGCTCTGATTGGCTAATACTAGGGCATTATTCTCCCGTAATGCCCACGGGCCGATTACGGGCCTGCAAAAGCCAAGCAAAAAGCCATATAATAAACAACTTATTAACCTCGAACGTTCGGTCTTTACGGGAAAATCTCAAACCTCGGCCTTGCCGTATTATCGCTCGGTCAATACTGCAAGTCTCAGTCCGAGATTTTCCCGTAAAGACCTCACTCTCGGTTTATAAGTAGTTAGCACTCACAATCATAAACATAATGACTGAGATAAAGTAAACCTCTTTCCCTCCTGAAAAACCAGTTTTATGGCTTGTAAGCAGTTACTGTAGTGAGTTGATTTATTGTCCTGGGCACTTACTACTGCTATTTACCTTTAGTGGCTCACAGGAGAGTGCTTATTTGAGAAAGGATGCTTATTAGTGGTAGGTTACTTATTTCTTGTTAAACACATACATCTGAATGAGATAAAAAACTTAACGAAAAACAACAGATAATTCAACTAAAGAACTGTAACAACAATGGCTCTGATAGTCAATGTTCAACATTATGCTCAGGGCTGGGTTGCCCAAAGCCTGGTTAAGCTAGAAGAGAATTTTGAGTTTAAATTTGCAACTGTTTGGTGAGTTTTCTGTTTTTAATTGGTTATCTTTCAGTTTTGAATTTGAATAATCTCAAACTACCCAAAACATAAGCAGTGAAAAACATTATTAAACAAGAAAAATTAATACTTCGGTTAACTTTTAATCCTGGGTTAGTGTTAACCAGCTTTCGAACAACCTGGCCCAGATGACAAAGCAGACTTGATAATTTATTTTTGTTATCAGTCTATTCCGCTGATTATACATAATCAGCTTGTAAACTGGCAATCTGGCATTTTTAACCCACTGCCTGTTATTTCAGATTGCCAGTATCCTTATATAATTATAACTTTTAATTAATTTTAATCAATTTGCAAGATGAAGGGTGAAATATAGGATGTTGTTGTTGTTAATGTCTTGAATGGGGTGCTTATTGGATGAGGGCACTTATTATACAAAAGGGCACTCAATGGGGACCGCATATTAGAAAAGGGGCACTTACTGGAAAGAGGGTGCTAAAATCAAATCATTACAAGGAAACAAGTAATGCAAAAAAAAAGTGTTATAAAGATAACAGCTTGCAAACACAGAAAAAAACAATGAGGGCAAACCTACTTAAAATTTCCCGAAGTTCTTCCACCACATCATGTCTCTTCATATCTTCTAACACTGCAATCAACTCAACAATTTTCATATCTCCCTTTTCCTTAATTAATGTTTTTACTGGTTCATTTGTACTTCCTAGATACTTGATACGATCATTGGTATATCCCAATATATCAGCCAATCTTCTATAGTCATTTCCAAGGAGGTCTTTGGGTTGTAAAAGAATAATCAGTCTCTGTTGTCCTTCACTGGGCATATCCTTGAGTCTTTTTTCGCTGTCTGCTGAAGTCATATTGACAGAGATTATATCCACACTGGTTATATCTACAGATTTTAAAACACAATAAATGAAGGAGTCAGTTCAATACTCTTTAAAACATTAAGATGATCACTAGTTGTCTCTTGTACATTTTCCTTTCTTTTCACCTGTTCACTTTGTTTCACTTTATTTCGATCAAACCTTGTGTGAATTCAGAGTGAATTCAGAGCTCACTACTGGCTTTTTTTTCCAATAAACTTATGAACAATCCCATTCTCAGGTTTAAAGTAATTGCTTATAAGAACCACTCAGTCTCAATTAAAGAGAAGCCTGAAGGGATAAAATGGCTACTGGGATTTGTCAATTTTTCCACCTGGTACTATGGTAACTGGGACAGGGAATGATAAACCAAAAATTGAAAAACTTGGACTTGGGTAAAATTTGGGCTGGGAAGTAGCACTGTTTTTTTTTTCAGAATCCTCTCAAACTCCCAGAGCTTTTCGCCAAAAAATCATTTTTCTTACATTTTGGAGATTTTCAGCCTGGGTATAGGTCAAATTAGCTCCACTCTACCCAAAAAGGCATTTGCAACAGGACAGCATACATATCTTACCCCAAGCATCGTGTTTTACTACATTTTTGATTGGGCATGTGCAGTATTCAAAATTTGGAGTTAGTTTTTGGGCAAGAAAGTGACCTACATCTTTAAGCTTTTTGTTTTCTTAAATTGTTTTTAGCCTTTCCTCTTTTTTCTTTTCTTATCTTTTCGCTGCAGTGATCGACCTTCTACTGGGATTGCTTCCAGCGACCTCGTTCCCAGTGTCTCTCGTCTTACTGCCCCCTGGAGTGAGAATGAGGTTGTGCTTCCAGCATTATCAAGATGAACAATTTTTACCATGGAGTAGCTAAGTATAGTCGCAGGAAATTTTCTGCGAGTTTTTCGCTCAAATTTTGGAGCATTTTCGTGCATATTCCAGGCACCATTGAGCCAATCACTCTGACCTGGGTATCACTGGAAATATCTTTTCCTCCTGCAGAACTTGAGTAGAGATGATGCCAATTTTGGTTAAAGGTGATGATGTCAGAAGTGGAACAAAGGCCAGCGCTCATCGCAGCCGGTTACAGACGGCACAGGAGTCAATAAGATAATGCTGATCAAACCTTAAATACTACAACTTTTACTGCTTACCAATTATTATAATTATATACAATGTAACCCTCCAAAATAGGTTTCTTAACCATAACCTTTGTAATCTGTCTCCCTCTTTCCCATTCTTGACCATCATTGATCCTCAATGTACAAGTACCATTTTCATCTCATTTGCAAAACACTTCATATTACGATTTAAATATGAAAAAAACGTTTGACAAATCCAAACTGTGTTTGACCCACTGACCTGAAGTGTTTGAGCTCTGTTCGTTTATAGAGGTGCCTGTAGTTTGATCATCCTGTGGTTTAGGCAGATCCACAGTGGTCTCACAGTTACACATTTCACTACCATCAGATGTCGACAGGGGTGGCAGTTGTGAATTTGAGGTTTCCTTTACTCCACTCTTTTTATCAAGAGCTGTACATCGCCATCTCCTACTCCAAGTCTTACATGTCTTCTCTTTAAAAGTCTGGAACCTTCCTTTTTTGGGTGCTTCCATCCTCTTTTGAAATAAAATGAAAACAGGGAATACAGATGAACTCTACTACCTCAAGCTCCCAAGGGAAATAATGATCAAACAGTTCAAGATAGCTGATGATAAATGACTGAAAAGCATATCAAAGGGAAAATGATTTGAATTTGAGAAAACAAGGCTCGACTGTATCACTGTGCTGGGGGGAGGAGGAGGGGACCCCCATATGGAAAGAACAGGGGTGCTCGTCAGAAATTTTGAAAAGAACCCCAAGACCCTGTTTGTGGGCGGGGCTTGGATTTTTTTCACTCCTAAGAAGTACGAATTCTAGTGACACACGTTATCTCCTTTTGTCATTTTTTTCAGCTCAAAATCCTACAAGGTACTGCAAAAAGCTCCTGCTATGGACCCTTTCAGGCTGAACACTCTCTTTTAACCCCAAAAAGATACGACAAGCACCCCCATCCAGATCAATGTTTATCTTGTCAATGATTTAAGTGCATCGACAGCCAATGTATGGTTTGGCCAATTCCAGTGATGCAAAATAGGTACAAACAATTCAGGGTAAAAAACATAAAGTCTGATATTCTTGTTGACTTAAGACACAGAAGCAATCAAGCATGCTAGACTTCGTGGAGAAGTGGTCGAATGCGAAGGGTGATAGTCTACAGTATCTAGAGTGCCACTACATAGGCACCCCATGTTTGACATTGTTTTCCCAGGTTTTGTTCCCTTAAAATTTCAGTGATTTTGATTAACAAGTGACACATTTACAAGTACATGTGCACTTCCCAAAACTTGATGCTTGTAAAAAAAAACAAGAATAGATCAGTTTCAGATAAAGGAAACGTTGTCTATTTGCTTAATGTTAGCTTATGAGGTAAATATCTTTATTATTCATTCAAAATATTTTCCTGTTTCTGATTGATTAAAACCACATGCATAATTTACCATAACCGGTTGCTGTTCACCAAATTTGGAAAGAATCTTTGCCATATTGAATCAATGACGTCAAAAGTGAAGCCCGCTACAGATTATTGAACCGATGACGTCAAAATGACGTCAAAAGTGCAGCCCGCTGCAGATTATTGAACCGTTGACCAAGAAAACCTGGGGGCGATATTATGTTATTTTTAGTGAGCGAAATGGCGAAACTCCTTTAAGAACGGGGAAATATTTTGAATGTATAAAAAAGCAATTATTGAATTCGTCTTTCGTAGGATATGAAGAATTCTGCAGATCTCAGAGGGTATTATCCACCTTGGCCTTCAGCCTCTGTGGATAACACCCTCCTTGTTCTGCAGAATTCTCCATATCCTACTCAGCCTCATTCAATAATTGCTAATTATGTGATCACGTTAATCGTGATTAATTTGCAAGGATAAAGCATCTAATTTGTGACCAGCTGCTGGCTAGTAAGGCTGAAATTATCCAGAGTTAAGCTGTATTTTCGTTTTGTGTGCAAAACAGAACATTTTGTAATCTGGAACGTTTGCATTGTTTCTGTTCACTTTCAAAGGGAATATTCAATGCGCTAAAAAGGTATTACATCTGGCCATGGAATACGCTGACGGTGATAAATGTAAGATCGTGTATAGTTCGCCAGACGCAATGGTGGAATTTTCTGGGGAAAAAAAAGTTAAAACTTAGCCTTAGTGCTCGTCAAAAACTCATGTGTAAAATTTATATTGAAAGGTCAAGGTATTTTTTCATTAGACGTAAACAAAATTCTCCGATTACAAGTCACGCTAAACTCGCGTTATGCAAAGAATGGTAATCAGGTACTCCTTTTTGCGTATATTTGCTGAAGGGCAGGAGAGTCACGTTTCGCAGGCAAACCGCGTTTTTTTAAAGCGCGGTTTACAACCACACCGTGGTTCTTGTTTCAAATCAGCCTCACGCTTCGCGCTCGTCCGATTTTTAAATTACTCTCTCAATTACTCCCTGAATTATTATCAGTCAAGTTTGGGCTTCTCCTAAGCGACCACTTTGCCGTGCACCAAGGGTGATCGCTAGACTGCAAAACAGTCGCTTTCTGATTTTTTCGGAAGGCGTATAGCGATGTAAGCGTGATCCTCGCATGTGAAGCACGCGAGTCTCACACGCCCTGTAGGCGTGCAAGGCGAGAAAACAACTGTCCGCTTTTCATACAACTAATTCGTTCTAAGTGGGGGTTGTATAATGTCACTAAGGCGTCAGAAATTGCTTAACAGCTTCACCCACATCTTAAATTTTGATACTTTGGATGCCTTAATTTCGCGGGAAATTAGTTGTGTTGTAATGTTCAGTCGTTTTTTCCTCGCTATTGGAAGGCACGAAGTTTTGTACGTTTGATTCGATTGGAAAGGTCGGGCGTTTTTTTTCCTGTAAAATGTAAGACGCGTCCTTTTTAAAGAGAAATCAGTGTAAAATGAGGTTGACTAGCCTAAACGACTCCTACGGTTCATGACATTTTTTGTTGTTTCACTCGTGTTTATGAAGGGCGCTTCATGTTGCGAGGAGTTTTTAGTAGAGCTGAGCCGTTAGACTGTGCTATAGCAAATTTTAGAGCTCATAGGTCTGCGTGGTTTCCGCTGTTATCGGGATGTTGCTTTGCAGAGTTTGACACCTCTGTAATTTGTAATGTGTTTATGCATTGTTTAGGCTCATTTCTAAAGCAGGATATGTCTCCAAGAAATTGCTTTCGAGGTACAAAATATGGAATACATGTATACCGTGAACATGTTGCTTACTTGCATCATATAGTGCAACAACGGGCCCGGTTGTTTGGTTAAAACTGCACGCAAGTACAGCATGTAGATTCTTATCACGGATACCATATTTGTCTTTGAACGTTTTTCTTCGGAGACGCCGTAGCTTTACTTCAAAAAAACTATACGTTTGTCTAGAGACCTTCTTATGTTTCTTGCACATGCCTGATAGACCTTATGTTTCTCGAGCTCTATGTATAGGTTTGTTCATCCTTCTGTTCATTGTGACACTACCACATGAATCAAATGTAGCTGTTTACGTGCGAGTCTGTTTACTGTGTTGCATGTTGTATATGCCACTGTTCGGCTTGGTTCAGGCAAACCATGCAGCGTAAACCATGCAGACCTATGACCTCTAAAATTTGCTATAGCACAGTCTAACAGCTCAGCTCTACTAAAAATTCCTCTTTATGACACAACATGAAGTGCCCTTCATAAACACAAGTGAAGCAACAAATAGGTCGAGAACAGCAAATGTGCAAATGTCACAAACCGTAGGAGTTGTGTAGGCTAGTCAACCTCATTTTACACCAAAACTCATTCATTAAATATGCTTTTGAGCAGACGAATAACAATATTAAATTGTCGAGCGTTCGACTGAAGCATTTGGCGAGTTAGAAACTCTGTTTTTCACCAAAACAAACAGCTGAAATATCAGGCTTTTTCCAAAGCCCGTAGACAGCACACCAAATACATCTCTTCCTTTGAGAAGCGATTCCACGGCTTCCTTTTGCTCCGATTTCAAAACAAATCCTACATCGCTCACAAGCGGATCCAAGTCAACGTTGCCTATTTTCCGAGAATACTGTCTTTACTGTGAAACTGATATGGCGTCTATATCTTTTTGATGAGGCGTGATTGACATTTGATGACAGGTTGTGTCTGAATTAAACCAATGGGAATTTCCCGTTGCTGGAAGAACGGGTAATTTTGAACAAATTTGATACATGCATGGCGGACAGTTTTTAGCGTTTCTCCCCATTCTCCTTTGCTATTTTTACACTCGCTCCAGACCTTTCGATCGAATATTGTCGTCGCTCGCGTTCGCAAAAAATACGACTGTTTTGCAGTCTAGGTGATCGCTTAGCAGAGAAAAAACTGTATTTTATCCTTGATTATGCTTTGTTTGCTGATTGGTCTTTCTGGAAATACTCTAGCAATCGTTTAGGGGAATGATTTTCGAATGAAATACAATAAAAAACTTGAACTTCAATTTGTCGGTCGCATAAGTTTACCAGAAAACATATTTCTCATACCAGTTTCGAAGTACTGGTTTATGTGCGTATGAAATACAAATATTACACTTCAGTACATGAACTATACGTTACATTAACTATATTTTCTTCGACTGTCAAATAAGCTTAATGTTCTTTCACAACGAGGCGAAGCAGCAATTCAATCATTCTCACTGGCGACATGTTATAAGCGGCTTTACGCATATATTAAAACTTCGCTAGAAATGAGCGACACAAGGCAAACACAAGCATGAGAGCGGGCGCATTCATTATCGATAAATAATGAAAGATGGTAAATTTGACGTCGATAAGAATCACCGAGATAAGAGTTTAATTAAGCTTTTACAGAAATTATACAAACACATGAGCAATTGCAAAATGAGGGATCGAGCAGGACTTCGCGCGAATGTTTCTCATGAAACATGCAAGCAACGGAACAAATCGCTGTCGTTCCCGACATTAACGATAATTCGACATTATTCTAACTTCTAGTACATCTCTAGTCGTATTATTTACTTACCTAAAGGGCACCAGGCCCGAAGAACAGGCGATAAGTAAACTATAACTTCGGAGAACTCTCTACACAAAATATGGCAGCTTCGAATGATCTGAGAAATCAGGTGACCGGAACTGGGCCTACGTCATGTCACTCCTTACTTCCTTATTCTGCGGTTTCAGGCTCGCCTTTTTTAATGCCTGTGGAGAAAAGAACTCAGATCGCCGGCATGTAGCGAAAGACATGATGCTTGCAAAACAGCTTGTCGGTCGTTTTCAAGGAGAATTATGTCGGTATCACACCATATGCATATCACGCAAGGAACTCTGCCCTCTCTCCCGCGAACGCGGGCACCGGATTATCATGGATACCGCCCCCTCCCCTCCCCTCCTCCCCCTTTAGAACGTCAGGGTTGCGCAACCTACTTTAGGCCCGGTCCACACTGATATTTTTGAATCCGCAACTGTCCACACGTGACGTATTCGCCTGTTCACACGCATCCGATGGTATCCGGATTCTCCGGATTCACTCTAGAGATGCTAGGTCCACAACATTGCCACTCTCAGAAGGATCTCAGAGGGATTTCAGAGGTAGAAATCGTCGCTCGCTAGCCGCTGTAATTTAAAAGGAAACATCAGTTGTGGAATTAACGGCTTTTTTGTGGCTTTCAAAAAGTTGTTTATCTCACTCCCTGGACCAGAATTAAGATAATTAATCTCCACTTTTTCTTCTTTGCTTAGTTTATGGCTTTCCCCTAACCAAACTTACTTCATTGGTCATCCGAAAAGACGCTTTTCTAAATTTATAACAAAGAACTAAAGGTGAAAATTAAAACGGTATGAAGTAAGCGTTTTCAAGAGCTAAGTGATTTTCCAGCTGGTGCATGATTCAGTAAGCTTCGACCGGCCTTCATCTTGCACAGATTTTCTGGAACTTTAATTTAAGCATTTTTATTGATTCTTATAGAAAGCAAATATAGTTGAGTCATTCAGCGACAAGTTAAATTTCGTATAAATCTTGTAGGAGCCGTCACAATTATCCCTTCCCTCCCCCTAGTGCTACACTATTTTCTCCCACCACAGACTGGTTTTACCGGTTTAATCCGAGTTTAATCGACGGATAGCAACCGAAGACTAAATCTGTTTTCAGGAACACCATTTTTCTCCAGATTAGTTATCCCAGGAATAAGAAATTTAATCACGGAATAATCTCTGACGGCGGATTATGCTTTCGAACAACCGGGGCCTGCAGAATGTTGAATTCACCGAGGGTAAATTCTCGATCACACATTTTGACGTCAAATTTTGACGTCATCTGCGATCAATTACTGAGCAGACGCACAGGAAGATGGAAACTTTTGAGTACTGCAAATAAAATGGCTTACGCACCCTGGATAAATTTGAATTCTTATGCAAGCAGGTTAAATTTGAAAAAAAGCTTCCTGGAGGCGAAACGAGAGGGAACATCTAAAAAAGAAAGCATTATACTCAAGTTTAGAAACTATATTCCCACCATAGTTAGCTACATTGAAATATATGGCTTGGCGTCAAGTTATGTAAAAGATCCTTCAGTTTTAAGTGTCAATTCCTAAAATTCATTCGCCAATCAGTTTGCAGTTAGACAATCCCATACAGTCCACTAAAACTCTCGGATTTCTATGCTCGATCTATCCCGGACAGTGTGAAGGGCAGTCTCAAGTCGAACTAGTCAGAAAATAAATTCCCCGTTGGGGAACTCAGAAAATTTATTTTCGAAGTAATTCGACCTCAGAACGCTTATTCACTTGTTTCACTTTATCCAAGTCACCATTTCACTTATCATTCGACATGTTGATCCTTGCAGTATGGCGGGACATGTCTCACACACAGGAAGTTAGTTTGAGACCTTACTCGCCGCGAGTTCTCCATAGCTCAGTGGTTAGACCTCCAACTGGTGTTCAGGGTTCGACTCCTATTGGGGAACTCAGAAATTTATTTTCTGAGTAATTCGACTTGAGAACACTTCTTCCTTTATTTCACTTTATCCAAGTCACCATTTCACTTAAAAATACATTGTGGACATTTAAGGTAAAACTTATTTTTTTGGAAAACAACTATTTGATGTACATCTAGACTGTAATAAAACATGTACTCTGAAATAAAACTTATGAAAAAAAGTATACTTTATGCTCTGGCTTAAAGAAACTGCTGCACTACACTGCGCATGTGTGCGACTTGATTTTTTTTACAATCTTTTTCCCCAGAGCCCACGCATTTACAACAACAACACAACAACGCTTTATTTGCTCGAAACACTTAAAACTACAATAACTACTGTAACTTAAAAATATAGGTGTGTTTAAAATCGAGCCCGGGGGACAAATGAACCATGGGTTTTCGAGTTATCCCTCTTTACGGTCAACGCTGACTGAACGCGCAACGTTATGTAATATATCAAACACGAGTGACAGTGTTTCATCGGATATCCAAACACCAAGAAGAGAGTTGGAAATACGACGCGCAGTGGAGTATTTTTGAGGAAATTCGAGGTGTTTGGATAGCCGATGAAACACTGTCTCGAGTGTTTGATATATCTTCTCACTCGAAACAAACACTAGGGAGTAAACAGGCAAGTAAAACATCAAAATCTATGCTAATGACCGGGTATCCAATCCAAACCAAACCGGTTGTGATTTTCTTTGTTTTAACTTGATGAATTATTTACGAGTTTGAGAAGAATGAAATCAAAATCTGGACAATTGCGCATGCGCATTATGGTGTTACAGGTACTTTAACCCTTTCACTCCCGTGGGGAAAAAACACATTTTGTTGTAAAATAGTAACTATAGGCCCAAAGACTACACATGATAAACCGTTTGAAAGATCTTTTTTGTGGGATACCATAAATCATACTAAGAGCCATAGAGGAAGCTACAGTTTGAATTGAAAAGCATTCAAAACGAAAAAAGAAGAACTTTGAAAAATGTCTTACTCTGCCTATAGTTGGGTATTCCCCTAAGCTATGGCTCAATTTGTAGCTCTTGATGTGTGGGTTTATTGTCAGACATTAACTTGGCCTTGAAAGTGTAAGAGGAAAAAGTTGCAAAAATTATAGGCGTGATTAATCAACTCTCATATAGGAGGGGTAAGATTTTATCCTTTCAAAAGACAGATCTGTCCAAGACCTTTTTGCTGTTCAAAATTGACAAAAATGGACCAAATATTGAGCATTTAATGGTATTTTGTGCCACATTGCACTCCTGGGAGTGAGAAGGTTAAGGCAAATAATATGGCCAGTATTTTCCTACAACTGTATCAGGTTAGTTTCCAATCTAGCAGGGCAGACTAACATTGTAATATTATTTTAATTTACACAAATCCACACAACAGAACGTTGAAAGTTTGAGAGAACTTGAGAAAGATGTTGAAGCACTTGACTGCTGCTTGTGGTCTCGAAGTATTTCTCATTCTCTCAAATTTCCACACTGAATAATACTCTAGTATGTACATGTTTTACAGATATTTAAAACATTAAGCTGTGATCAGGCGTTCTTGCTTTCTTGGGTGGCAGAAGAGAGAAAAACTTAAAACGGCAAAAACGCAAGGCCTCATCAAAAGTTAGTAAAACATTCTTTAAAGTCACTTTAAAGTAATAAGCAAATATGTGGCTGAGTTAGTGAGCATCTTATCATGTACATTTTTACCTTTTCGGATTGTTACGCGAGTCACAATAGGCCACATTGCGGTAAATGAGTTAAATAATTTTAAAAAGATCTACAGTCAACTCTCCGCTAATGGACACTTTCGTAAGCGGACAGCTCTACTGATGGACACTTTTTCCAATTCCCGAGGGTGTCCGCTTAAGAGAGAGTTGACTGTAGTTTATCTACCATTTGATTTTTTTGGAGGGGCCTCTGGCACTCATTTCTGCGTCATTTTTAGTCTGTCATGCTGACAACCCACCAGTAACACAGGCTCGAGACTGCGCATGCAGAACTTGTTGCCATGCCCGCCAAGCGCAACACACTTTTATACTAGTATACGCTAGCTGAGAGTTAAATTCTTTTGTTATCAAATAAAACCGACATGTTAAATCACTACCTACTCCAGAGCCAGTAATACCAAATGTGGAAGCAAGTAGCTGCTGTAATCATGTCTTTCCATTGCAATCATTGCTGTAACCAAGTGATTTAACCAGTTTCGTCCAAAAGTACTTCCTTTCTCTGTCACTGGTGTAATCCAGGCGGGTGTAAATTTGTAGCTTTGTTGGTATTTCACAGGACTTGTACAAAATTGGTATCAGAATTGTTTTTCTAAGACCTAAAAAATCACAATATCGTAACTTTATTAGCACAAGATAAAGAAGCATACAACCTGCTTCTTAAAGGAGCTGTGTCACAGTTAAACGGTTTGAAAAATTTAGCCTAAGTTTTTCAATTTTGTTGTTTGTAATCCGTGACAATCTTCTCCATCCTTAACCATCCTTGTTCCTTTATGGCTTATTATTATCTCGTTAGTGTTTTCCTATCTTTCTAAAGCATTATTTTCAGGTTTCCTTCAATTTAAAGGTAATTTTGTCGATGGTAGAAATAACTCAAAATACTGTGACGTAGCCCCTTTAAATTGCACTATTATCATGCGGTTGATGACACATGTATATTAAACATATGTTTCTCTATAACACATACTGTACTACTATTTCCAAGCGATGTAGCCAGTTTATCCTAAAATATCCTCTTAAAACACATTAGTGCACTAAATTAAACTTAATCAAAACTAATATAACAAAATTCATGAATCTGATTGACCATCAACAGGCTTAAAAAAGACAGTGTGCACATCATGCTTGTAACTGGACAGTAGCATCATTTTGCACATGCTTTCTTGATTACCGGTAGATTCCTTTTCTGTGAATCTTGTTCAAAGCACACTTGACTCGTACAATTTTTAATTTCCTCAAGTGCACCGTAAAAGATACTTTGACAGCTAAAAATAGTGGGATTTTGTCATCAACACCCTAAGTGACACTAGAATCCTTGATTTATACCCCGAAACACCAAGCATCCCTGGCCTTTTCATGTGGGAGTAGCCCCTGGGTGTGGGTGGGGCTAATGTTCCGAACATCAGCTTCACGAACTCGCTATGCCAATATCAACCTTTATCAACTTCAAGTTGATATATAGCTACTGGCAAGTACAGCGCTTCAGAAAAAGTTAACCACTCTGGCATAGAAGATAAATGGAAAAAAATATTCAAAAATACACCTCACTTCTTGGCCAACATTGAACAAATTGAGACAAGTCTCCTTTAAATGATTACACCGCATTTTAGTGACCAAAAAGGAGCTTAAGAGGTTCAAAATATCCGAAAGTGAAGATTGCTTTTTCTGTAAATCCCCTGATTCCTTGGAACATGCATTTCTGGAGTGTCCTGCTGGCCTAAACATCTTTCAACAAGTTCTTGCATGGTTTAATGATGAGCACAGAGTTAAATTTACATCATGTAAATTACAGATATTACTCAAGGACTATGAACTTCCCCCAAAATACAAGAGCAAACCTAACCCGGAAGTTTGGGATTTTAGTTGTGCACACTCAAAAATATTATTATTCATACGAAATGTTGGAAAAAACTTTCAATTTTCTTCAATTGAAGTCAGCGCTATCTTTGCTATGGAAAGCTGAAAAATGTGAAAGTTAAATTTAATTTAAATTAATTTAATTCAATTTACAATATATAATCAGTCTCAGTTATCAGTTATTAATCAGTTATCAGTGTTATAATATGAATGCAGGTAGGTAGCACCTGTAATGGTATTTTATTGTAAGTAGTGTATGTATTAGCATTGTAAGTTAAATATATAATTGTATTGTTTTGTAGAGTAAGTTATGCAAATTTTAGTATCGTAAGTCGCATCTGTAATTGCATTGCATTGTTAAGTAGTGTAAGTAGTTGTATTACTGTTGTATACAGTTATCCCTGTTGTTTTTAGTAGTTCTACCATTGTTGTAAGTAATGTGAATTACAATTAAAATATTGTCCGACTGTAAAAAAAAAGAAAAAAAAAAGTTAATCATAACTGAAAACTAAAACACTCATGTTTGAACAAACCTGGAGACAAACGAAGAGCAAAATTAACCATGTAGTCTGCATCTGGACATCTGTTAAAGCTCTCCGACAAAACTACCAGGACTTTTGAATATTGTGTCGCAATGGCTTCGACTGCAGTATCCGAAAGTTCACGATAGTCAGTACACACTTTCATGCAATATGGTGGTCTCTCCAACACTGTCGCAATTTCATCAACAAATGCTTGATCATCCTCAGCGGAAACGATGTAAACATCATATGATCCAGAAACTAATAAGAACAAAATAAGCACATCAGAATGGCAAGAAATAATGTGCAAATTATGGGTTATTGACTGTTGTATCCAGAAGGATATTAGAAGCGAAATAAAGGACAAATTGAAAACACGTGTAGTCCACAGCTGACAGTAACTCAACTGTTTATTCAGGTATTGCATCATGCTTCATCACGTGATCTGCGAATACTACATTTCCTCCCTCCTATACAGTTTTTACTAAACCATAAACACAATTTGGTAAGATAAGCTAAAAACGTAATCCGTTTGGAGGCTTGATCACTCGCCCTGATCGAGTGATCACCAGACCGGGCTCAGGTGTGACTAGGTTCAATGGGCCTGGTAATAGCTATGTCGGGACTCTTACACCCAGAATCGTCACTACTTTCCAATTTGGTATCATTTTCAATAGTTGGTACAGCAATAATATCAGATTTGTGAGATAGCTCACTGTTGTCTTTAGATGGAATTTGTGAATTTGAACCGGGACTGAAGGAAGCCCCCTTAAAATCCAAGATTCTTGTTTAACATATCTGGTGTAACCTTTTCTACATGGGAATCCAGGCCTCTGGCATCATCTGGTATCAAGTGGTTGGCATGTACAAAATGACGATCATTACCCGGGACACGTACAAGGTAAGTTTCAGGACCCTTTACCGCCACAATAGTGCCTGCTATCCACTTCTCCTTCCCTCCTCTGGTGTTCTTTACCCTAACTGGTTGATATAAATCAAAAATTCCCCCCCCCCCTGGGGTGGAGCCCATCCCTGTAAAATTTGGATGCCACCTGCTTCTTTTCTACATGCCTTTGCAAGCTGGGTTTAACCAAGGAGAGGTATGTTCTGGGCTCTCTTTTAAAAAACAGCTGAGCAGGGGTCTTGTCAGTTGTGGAGTGTCGTGTGTTTCTGTAGCAGAATAGGACATTAGCCACCTTGTGCTGAAGTGACCCCATGTCAGGACAAACCGGGTACATCCTCTTGAAAGTTTGTACATGTCTTTCTGCCAAACCATTTGTAGAGGGATGATATGGGGGGCACAAAGTGTGTTTAATGCAATTCATTTTTAACAATGTCTGGAATTCTCTAGCCACAAATTGTGGGCCATTATCACTGACCACCTCCAATGGCAGCCCATATTGGGATAACAGAGCTCTCAAGACCTCTATGGTAGCATTTGCAGTGGTGCTCCTCATCAGAAAGACTTCCATCCATTTAGAATGGCTATCAACCACCAGGAGAAACTGTTGACCTTTCACCTCGGCATAATCAGCATGAATTCTCTGCCAAGGTTCAGTCGACCAAGGCCACAGTAGCAAAGGAACTGCCTTGTGAATGATGTACCTGGGTACAGTCATCACAAAGCCTTACCCTGTCCTCTATATCAAGGTCGATTCCAGGCCACCACAAAAAGGACCTGGCTAGTGCTTTCATCCTGCACATACCTGGATGGCACTCATGTAATTCTTTCAGTAAACATTTTTGGAATCTAAATGGTACGATGACATGCCTACCCCACAATAAACACCCATTTTCCAGTGAAAGCTCATCTCTACGATTCCACAAGGGTCTGAGCTCTGGACTCGGGCAAGTGCCTGGCCAGCCAGGAGGTATATTCATATGCCTTTACAAGCAAACTATCTGTCTTTGTACCTTCAGCTACCTCTGCTGCAGTTACGGGCAATTCATCTGTCACAGTTGCAAACACATAGTGCACATCTGGATCCAAATCCTCATCACCAGCTAGAGATTGCAGCGGAAATCGACTGAAAAAATCTGCATTTGCATTGTCAGCCGAATTCTTGAATGTAATATCAAAATCATATCCAGACAGGAGTACAGCCCATCGTTGCAAACAAGCTGTAGCCAATGGGGGAATACTAGATTTTGGACCAAAGATGCGAGTTAAAGGTTGGTGGTCAGTTGCTAGTGTAAACTTTCTTCCATAGAGGTAGAGCTGAAATCTTTTAATTCCAAAGACAATAGCCAGCCCTTCCTTCTCTATCTGGGCATAATTTCGTTCTGCACTGCTAAATGTACGAGAAGCAAACTCTACCGGCGGCTCACTGCGATCTTCCATCAGATGACTCAATTCCGCCCCTATTCCATATGGACTGGCATCCGCACTTAGTATAAGAGGCTTTTGTGGGTCATAATGAAATAGAACTTGCTCACTCGAGAGAACTTCTTTGGCCCATAAAAAAGAAATTTCACACTCTTTGCTCCAAAACCATTCAGTCTTGTTACTAAGAAGTTGGTACAGTGGGTGCACTTTGGACAAAAAAATATTTGATAAACTTTGAGTAATAATTCAACATACCTAGAAATGATCACAGCTGAGACATCTTTAGGTCTAGGGGCTAGGCGCATTGCGTCTAGCTTACTCTTGACAGGGCTGATACCCTCTTTACTCAAAATATGCCCCATTTACTTCACTTGAGCTTGGAAGAATTGACATTTAAGGCCATTCAATTTAACATTGTGCTTTGCCAGTCTTCCAAAAACCTGTTTGATCACTTCCATGTGAGTGGTGACTCCACCTGATGTTGCCACCAGAATGTCGTCAACTCTCACCATCACACCCTTAATACCTGACAGGATAGAATCCATGACGCGTTGAAATTGGGAAGTTGCAGTTTTTACCCCAAAACACAGACGTTTGGATCTAAATAAACCTTTTCTAGTGTTGATAGTTAGTAGCTGAGAGGACTCTTCATCCAAAAATAGTTGGTTGAAAGCACTGGCCAAATCAATGACAGAAAAGGTACCCGGAACAGCCCCATTTTGAGACAGCAATGCAAACATGTCTCGTATATTGGGTAATTTGTACACATCATCCTCTATGCGTTCAGTAATTGCCTTGTAGTCACCACATACTCGTAGGGATCCATCAGATTTAGGGACATGTACTACAGGGCTTGCCCAATTGCTGCTGGATACAGGATATATAATATCTGATTCAACTAAGCGATCATACTCTTTTTCAACTTTCTCCACAAGCGAGTAAGGGACTGGTCTATCCTTCATGAACACTGGTTTGGCATCCTCTTTAAGTTTCAAGGACCCCTTAAAACCCTTGATACCAGAGCCCTGGGTGATGAACAACCTCTTGTGTTCTTCCAATACATCATTAAATTCAGCTGGAAAGGTCTCAGATTTAGGAATTGAAATCTCATTCTTGGTGACTTCTACTTTAACGTTAAACACATTTTTCCAGTCAACCCTTATTCTTCTCAACCAATCTCACCCAAACAATTCAGGGAGATTGCCTTCTACAACAATTAAATCAAGAATGTGTTCCTGATTTTCATAATTCACTGGTACAGTAATTTTTCCCACTACAGGAATCTTTTCCCCGGAATAGTTGCGTAAAATTACTCCCACAGGTTGAATAGGATAATCCGATAATTGAGCATCATAGACATGTTTAGACACTGTAGAACGAGATGCCCCCATATCTACTTCCATTCTACAATTAATCTGCGCCCTACCTAACTGAACATTCACTACATACGTTTTGACGCGATTTACAGACTCAGTGGACAATTTTTCAGTTCCAGTTCTGTATAATCCAAAAGGCCACATCTCCAGCTGTATACATAGGTGTGTCTTTCGCATGATCATCACAGCTTCCTACACTTTCATCTTCAGAAATGCTGTCGCAACTGTTCACCTTTGACTCCTTTTTACCACTTGATCCTCCTTTACACTGCATTTGTGGCAATTGGGCCTTACATACCGGGCGTATATGACCTTTCCTCTGGCAGTGATGGCATGTGGCATTTCTGAATCTACATGATTCAGACCAATGTTGCATACTTCCACATGATTTGCACTTGTCTCCGCTTTTGCTGTTCTGCTCCACATTACGTCCAGAATTGACATGTTGAACCTTCTTGGCTTCACTATTAGCCGAATCTCCCATGTGTTCTATATTCGCTTTACCTGCCATTTCATCTGCAATGCATTTGTCATGGGCCGCCGTGTAGGTCAACTATCTTATTGACAGGAGATGACGTTGGGTTCTGGACATTTTCGGATGTAAACCAGAGACAAGTCTATCTCTTAGGGCTTCAGACAGAAAAGCACCAAAGCTTCATGTTGATGCCAACTTCTTCAGTCTCACCCCAAAAAATTCTGACACGCTCTCGCTTTCTTCTTGGGACGCCGTCCAAAACTTGTGTCTTTCCGCAATCACAATAGGAGCCGGTTCAAAGTGGCGTGGCGTGTTCAAGCCAAAAAATCTTCCACGAGGAGCACAGACATAGCTCCAACTGTTGCCTGTCTCTGCCAGAGACAAGCAACAGCCACAAATATGTCTGCATGTGCAGGCTCTAACATATTATGTTGGCTGTGATGTTTTACTTGGAACCATTGTCTTTCCTGTCGACTGTCTTGGATATTTATCAATTTTAATTTGGTAGCTTGGAAACTCTCTGGCATACTACCTTGGTCTTGTTGCATAATCTTGAAGATTTGATTTGACAGTGTTATTCAAATAGCTGTGTGCACCAGGCTGCAAAGAGGCACAGTGACACTCGAGTGTCTAGTCACATCACAAGTAAGACAACACAGCCAAGAGCAGGACAAAATATTGGGAGGGAGGAGGTAGGTAAAATCTGTATACAAGCCAAATGGCTCATCAGTCTGGTGCTTATTTCCGGTTTCTGTAGATTGAAGTGACCAGGAGTATTTCTACTCTCCCCTGGATGCTAGTCCATTGCAGGGTTACCTCAAGAATTGAATTCACGGATACCCATTTATACACCTGAATTGAATTCACGGATACCCATTTATACACCTGGGTGGAGAGAGGCACTGTAAGAGCAAAGTGTCTTGCCCAAGAACACAACACAATGTCCCCAGCCAGGGCTTCAACCTGGACTACTAGATCCAGAGTCAAGTGCACTAACCATGAGGCCAGCACGCCTCCTGGAAAGGGAGGAGGAGTATGGATGTTTTCTAGAGTAACACACTTTCCAAAAAAATGTAAAATGAGTTCCTTACCTGTCTCAGCCTTGCTATCTTTAGCTGAAAAGAATGAGAAGAGCCATGTGTAAATAAAACAATAATTAAAATATTTAGAGAGGGTCCTCTATCCTGGTTGAATTGGAATTTTGGAATGAACCTCCAGTAAGCAACCACCAAAAATGGCTAGCTATATGGTGCTTTATAGTCAGACCATAGCACAGAGGGTCTACATTTATTTTGATCATTGAAATATAAATTATCTTTGCTCATTCCATCATATTTACATCAACAGCTTACAATGTGTTTTTCCACACTGGTTTTCTCAGTAATCCCCTTTTCTCAATAGATATAGTACTGCACATAGGAACACTTCAGAGCTTTGTAACGACTGGTCACCTCAGTTGTGCACAACTGAGGTGACCAGCAAAACTACCGGTAGTTGTGGAAATAGAAACCCTGATTATGTCATAGTTGTCATGGAGACTTACCAGCTTCAGTTTGATGCTTCTCCCATTCTAGCTGCTTTTCTTCAGGGGTAGGTGTTGCTTCTGAAGTAAGAATACAAATTTATTTTATCACTCTTCCCCTACTTCATTTGACCATAAAAGATGAGAACATTCAAAACACCTAGTGGATATTACACAGCAGCACAAAGGTACAAATTTTATTTTCGAGTGGTAAAAACAATATTTTATGAACCAGCACAGTGAGTGAGTGAGTTAAGTTTTGTTTTTAACACAAGAAAATATAATTCCTATCCTCAAGCCCCCATGTAATTTTCTTTTTGCTGCATAATTATATAGACAAACTGACTGCTTGCAGTTTCAGCCACGAAAAAGGACATCATCAATACTCTCAGTAGAATTCTACTAGTATGCTAATACAAATGCTGTAATCTGATTGGCTGAGCCATTGCACACTATCAGCCATTAGTGTGCAGTGGCTTGTTGTGGTTGACAAAAGTGTAATGTTTTCTCGTTTCGCTGAAGTTTTGAAAGAACATTTAGAACCAAATGAATACACAAACTTTTTGAGAAGACTAACAGGAGAGGATTTACAGCTTCTTGAATGAAAAGCCTGAAAGTTTTGACAGAAACTGATAAGCCGCATACACAACTGCAAATGTCAAATTGACAATAAATTCAGTCCGTGCGAGTTAACTCTCTAAAGTGTGAAGTTTGCCGGTAATACTAAGACCAGAAATAATAGGAATCATTATTTGAAGGAAATTTCAGTTAGAATTCTACTAAAACAATTAGATTATTCGCTCTCGATTTCTTTGAGGTGATAGTTCTCAACTATCACTTCATAGAAATCTCAAGCTCATAATCTAATATTATTGTTAATTGAGGATTAAGAAAGTACACCACTCAGGTCCCAGATGTAGTTTTGTGTGAATTTTGTGAGTGACTGGTTCTTACTTCTGATCGATTCTTTATTGGAGAACAAATAGATCCCATGTTGCTGTGCATCTGTTCAGTAATTTATCACAGAAGACATCAAAATGTGGTAGGAACATCAGTGACACACTCGGCTATTGCCTTCTTTGCCACTTTGTTGTTCTTAACACATTTTGACGTCATCTGTGATGAATTCTGAACATACGCGCAGCAACATGGAATCCATCAGACAGTTAAAACTGACACAACATTTCCAATGTTTACAAACCAGTTAAATTTTGTCTACAGAAATATTTATCATTGTGAGTGCTTATAAAGTGAACTGGAACACTACTAAAGATAAAGGGGGCAAGTTTCTAAAGAAACTGTGGTGCTGCGTCGGTGGGAGTATTACAAGATAATTTGGTTTTATCAACTGGGTTGATAATTTGAATTGTCCACCGTAAAGAGATTCGGAAGCTGACGTTTCGAGCGTTAGCCCTTCGTCGGAGCGAATCAAGGAATTGTGCGTTGTGTGTGGTTTATATACAGAAATGTGGAGCTACGCTATTGGTTGGTGCCTGGCAACGTGAAAAACAACAGAATGAATTAGTTGAATGAAAAGCGTTCGTTGATACCGTGAGGATTAAGAGTGCCGATTTGAAAAATAAATCTTTGTTCAAGAGTTTTGCGGCTTTCTGTGCTTCCTTGATGTAGGGAGAGGCCGCAGACTGCTATATGTTGTTTAGAATGATTCGGCAGATTAAAGTGTCTAGCAACCGGTTTAGAAGCGTCTTTATCATCTTTCTCTACGTCGCGAAGGTGTTCTCGGAAATGGTCGCCTAGACGTCTACCTGTTTCGCCGATATATAACTTTTTGCAAAGAGTGCAAGTTATACAGTAGATGACATTGGCTGAGGTACAGGTAAATTGATCTGTGATCTTAATGGATCGCTTGGGTCCCGACAATTTCTCAACGTTGTAAATGAAAGGACATGTTTTACATCGCGCACGTGCACATTTAAAAGTTCCAGGTTGTTCACTCGT
>OZ026601.1:10182760-10202760 GCA_964020085.1 Micromussa lordhowensis | reverse complement strand
TGTCACGAAGTAAAAACTGATTGAAAGTTACTGACTGCGCTATTACACAACTTAAGGCGGGGGTCCACCTGAAAGCCGTATTTTGGCTTGGTATTATGTTCTTAATGCAAATATCTCGTTTACGTTTCAAGCAATCAAGAATCTGTTCACTCATTACACACATCTATGTTTTGCGCCGTTTTGTAAATTTTTTGGTGATTTTTAGGTTTATTTGGAGACAGATAGTTTTTCTCAAAGGATTAGTAAAATTTATGGAAATAGGAAATTTTGAAGATTTGGTGTTGTTTTAAAATTAGAGTTTGAAGTTAAAAATTGATAGATACACACCAAACAGTTGCGTAACAACCCGAGTGCCATTGTGGGGTCGGGCAACTGTCTGGTGGTGTTCCATAACCTTTTCTCCCCCTTTCAATCTCTCTTTAAACTTCCTCAAATTTCACTTTAATTCAGGTAAACCCCCACCTTAAGGCACAAACGAAGCAGTATTCACAGCGAAATCATTCCTTGCTCATTAACGTTCATCGCTAGTATTGTTTAGTTTTCTTAAGGATTTCAGCTTCCTTTTCACCGATGAAAATAATAAACGTGAATGCCAGTTTCCGGAATAACATGTCTCCTCTCATTGGTCGTTATCCGTAGATCTGGTTTCTGACGAATGTCCGGCGCACGTTCGGGAAACTGCTCGTGAAATCGTCGACGAGCTTCGGTTTTACTCCAGCTGTTCTGCAAATTGAGAAGCGCTGTACTCGGCCTGGTCTCCCCGAGCTTGTTTGATCGAAACCACTTCGGGTTCAACTCACTATCGGTCGAGCCTGTCTTCGCCTGATCGGAAACTTGGCTTGGCATGTTATTCACTATGGGAGAAGGAGGTCGCTTGGAAGCCTCAGGCGCCGTAGCAGGTCTTGATAGCTCGCTAAAATGTTTTGAATTCATGTGATTAGTAATGGATGAATAGTACAAGTGTGGATGGGCGAGGGTGAAAGCGTGCACATCAGAATACTCGCCGCTCGGATGGATCAAGTTGTGCTGTAAGTATCCATCGCTATATTTAGGACCCGTGGTCAGATCTAAGAGCTCTCCGCTCACAAAGCAATTCCCATGAGTCTTTTTGATGGACGTTTCCCTGGTATCTTCCTCTGCTTCGTCCTCGCTGTCCGTCAGCCACAGTTCTGTACCATGTCCCACAATCACCTTTTTCTTCTTTTTTGTTTTCTTTCTTATTTCAGTGCGCCGTCCTTCCAGTGGCCGCGGTAAGTCGAACTCATTCTTGAAATGTTCTTTCTGTAAAATAAATTTAAAAAGTACATGACTCTAAAACAAGAAAGGCCAGGAAGGGATTGAAAATATATTTTGGTGCCATTATGCTCCTTGGACAGGTGGTTAGCACGCTCGTCTCCGGATCGAGCGGTCCGGGTTCATTGTGTTGTGTTTATCGAGCGGTCCGGGGACATCATGTGTTGTGTTCTTGGGCAAGACGCTTTACTCTCGCAGTGCCTCTCTCCGCCCAGGTGTATAAATGGGGTACCGGCGAATGTACTGCTGGGGGTTACCCTGCGATGGACTAGCATCCCATCCAGGGGAAAGTAGAAATACTCCTGGTCGCTTTCATGCTACAGAAACCGTGAGAAGCTCCGACCCGATGGGCCACTTGGCAGACCGTTTTTTAACTCCTCGGACAGAAAACATTAAAGAAAGCTAAGGCGAGTTTGGGCGGCCTAAAGGTGGAGAATAGGTGGAGTCATCCTAGGAATAATGCGGGAGAGGTCTGGGTTCTATCACTGTGTCTTAGAGAGAGACACTGGGTTACACTCTTCTACGCATGTTCAGTGAACAGTCAAGGAACGTCAGCAATTCTTCTTACCACCGTACACTTACCAGTGTATCGCCCTCTCCCCTGGAGATCTCGTGAAAGTTGTCCAGTTTAAGAATGTTCTGCGGTCCGTTACCGGTGAACTGTTCTTGGTAATGTGTCTGCCAGTAGCTCCGCTGTACATTGTACAGCGCGTTCGCCGTCCGGGGGGTCACTGCCAGCGACGAATCTCTGTTAGGGGTGTTGGGCACGACTGACGTGGGAGGAGTGGGGTAGTAGTTTTGCCTCTGTAAGTTCGGGCCCTTTACCAGCTTTTGAATGAGAAAGAAAAGATCAAGAAATAAATCAGGTTAAGCGAGCTCTATCACGAACATGACCTCCTAAAGTCAAAACCAAAACAACATATGTTCATTGATGAAAACGGACAGAGGTGAATGGTCTTGTTTCGTTAAAAAAGGAGTGTTTAAATTAGTTATGCTTGCACAGGCTGTGATGTGAAATTGAAAACGTCTACAAACTTGTTCAAATTCTGCTGTCGTGTCTTCGAAAAAAAATCGGTGAAAAAATTACAATTTGATATCTCTTCAACAATTGGCTTTTATCTACATCTTACTGCTCTGGGAGCTTTTTGTACACGAGTGATGGCACTCGGTCATTATTTTAGCACTGCTTTGATAAACTTCAACGCAACATATCGCAACATTGTTGGGAGCAACAATTGGGTGTTGTTGGCTCACCATTTGACTATTTTCAAACTTGAGCCAGCAACTCCCAACATGCCGCAACAGGGCGGCCAAACGCGCGCAATATGTTGCGCCCAACAATGTTGCGATACGTTGCGTTGAGATGTTGCGATCGTTTTGGTCGGGCCTTTGCGATCGTTTCGTCGGGGCTTTATGCCGACAAAAGCCTTGCCACTTGCAATCAGCCTTTTAAAAGGAAGTGATGGATACCGCACTGTACAAACCCTGATCTGGATTACGAATTACCTTTAGCCTCTTTCTCAAAGCGAGTCTTGGTGCTCATCCTTTCATATGAAAATGAGAATTCATTCACATGCAAATTAAACTCATTTTCATATGAATGGTTGTGCACCAGGCCTCGCTTTGAAAGAGAGGCTTTAGGTAACTCGGAAATGGTCTGCTAAATACCACGCTCTAACAGCGAGAGAACAAGTGCAGTTTTTAGTAAACCTTCGCTTTGGCACTTAAATAGGTCTCGATTCTTGTTATCCAACCAGCGCGAGAATTCTCGAGTTTTCTGAAAATTGTCACGTGACTAACGTGAGCATGACGCAATGAATACGAGTCATGTTGTTAAGCAACCTTCTGGCGCAACAATCAGCTCTCGGAGAAGATTGGTGCTTGTTTCCCGACTATGCGGCTGAACTGCACACAGAGGAGCACAAAAAAACATCACCTGCTGCAAAAAAATTGTCCTGGTTTTTTTTTTTTGGTATTACCTGAAGAAGTTTATGTTCCGGCCAAACCAAAGGCTTCCTTTCTGACTCTCTCTGTACCGACACCATTTCTCTCCGGTCAAAATGACCCTTGGTTTTCTCGAGTACGCTTGGATCTGGGGCCGAGGCTGGGGCAGTGGGGGGTAGGGTGGGTTGAAGCATGACAGCTTGTTTTCCCCTCCTGATGTCATCCGGGGACTCGAGTGAAGGAAAGACTTGGAACTTGGGCATGTGCGAGGTGTAAGGATGCCCTGATGGGAATCCCAAAGGGATTTGAATTTTCCTGGTGGTCGAAAAATATCATAATGATCACAAAACATTGTAGATCAACTAGGCCAGTGGCATCACTGAAGATTAGATGCGCGCTCTTATTGGTCGAGAGGCGAGCTATGAATGATGGGAATATAGACCACGAACGTAACGTAACCTGTGACGAAAAGTAAGGCAAATAACGCAGAGCTTTAAAAACTGTCGAAAATTTTTTTCCAACGAAGCCAAATCAACTGTTATATAAGAATTATGACATTCGGGACGAAATTTAATTAATCTGATTCCCGGATGAATTTTGGCTGATATCGTAAAAAAAAGGTAAACAACATATCGACCACATTTTCCCTTGGTATACGCATTAACAGTACATAGAAATGGCGTCTTAAAAGGCTCGGAACGCTTTGAAACCACTCGCTTGCTGTTGATGGTTACACTTGAGTCTTTTTTGAAGTCACTTCTATGTGCGGACCAAGGGAACATTTCGTATCTTCGTTAATTGACTTACCCCATTTCCGACTTCTCTGGACTTGGAACCCTACAAAGCACAAATGCAATATGCTATTACCTTAAGTTAGATGTGGGAGGCGCGGTGGCCTAGTGGTGATTGCGCTTGCTTCCGGCTCGAGCGATCCGGGTTCAAGCCCTGGCCGGGGACATTGTGCCGTGTTCCTGGGCCAACCTCTTTCCCTGGGGAAAAGCCCTGGGAACGAGGTTGTTCCTGGGCAAGACACTTGACTCTCACAGTGCCACTTGGGTCATATACAGACTTAACCTACCCACCTGTAACTTAGATCTCAAACGGCTTTTACGATCTCGGGTGTAATCAGGGTAATCACGATTAAAAAGTGAATTTCCACTGTAGTGTTTTTTACAAGGGTCAACAGAAACTGAAATTTTATGGCATGGTCTGCGGAAACCCTTTTTTTGGCAGACGCAAGTTGTACCTTCATTTGTTCTCTTTCACTTCACGCAGGTAAAGCCACTGAATTGTACACCCGTTGACACGCGCAAAATAACGCGGCAGAGGAAATCCTGCGATACGGAAAATGAAACGCCTATTTCATGAACACTCTTTGTCCACTTTATAATCTTTCGAATAGAGCTTCAGCGAGTTGTCGTACCGCGGTCCGGCTAAGTATCCTCCAAAGGAAAATAGATGGCGGTTGTACATTTTTCCACAATACCATGCGAGCCTGACACAGCCCGAAAAGTACAAAGAAAGCCACATTTTCGCAGTATTCGTCCCGGTGCTATCGACATTGTGTCTTTTTCGTACGGCGTATTAGAGAAAGGGGTGGGGACGTCATTTCTTATCACGTGCCCCCATTCTCGTCTCCCGAGCCAACTGTCTTTGAAAACCGGCGGGGTCTTGACACGAGGAAAAGATGGCTCTGGAGATTAGCTAGATTATTCATACCCAAAAAAATCCATTGCCTTATCTCCAAGACCATACGACTGGAGTAACTACAGACCTTAAACAGATCTTTTTAAATAAAGAGAATTTAAAAGATATAATATAACATTCTGATCAATGGACTTGTATCCTGGTCCTGGAAGGTCTGTTGGTGTTGTCTACCAACGGTTTTAGGCAGAGATCAACCGGTGAATATTTTCGGGAAGGAAACTACAATTGCAGCGTTGAATCTTAGTCCAAAGAGTTGGCCAATCAAATCCTGTGTCTCCACTCTCCAGAGCCACTGTTTCCTCGTTTCAAGGCCGCGCCAGCTAACAGGCAGAGGCGGCTCTGGGGACGAGAATAATCAAGTGGAATACTCCAAGGACGCTGTTTTTTCCCGCGCTTGCATGCAAGCGGCTTTATCGCCGGCAAGGGGCTTGAGGAGAGATGATTGACGTATTTTGCATTCGTTCTAATGCACACAGTGTTTGCAATGCTACCTGCTATATCACAAACACCGAAAAGATCAGAATGGCGGAGTCGTAACACAAAGGAATAAACGCTTTGATATCGATTGATTACACTACAGCATTTTTTTATTTTGTTCAAGCTTCCAAAAATTTTACTGCAAAACATTGAAATGAATTGGTGTCTCTCACTGAATCAGTCACCAGTTGACAGCTGGAAGACATTTTAATATTGAATATATTTTTGCTTTCTTATTTATAACTGCGGTTGTATTTACACACAGTTGTAAACATAAATTTTTGCAATTTCTTCCACTAATTCTAACGAAGACGGGCAGTGTAACGTAAGCATCTAAAATTTGTTCTAAACAAGTTAGGTTAAAATCTTTCCCTGGTAATCCAAATTACTTCCTTATATTAAGCAGTTCTCAGGAGACCGAGGAATAGAAAGCAAAGAAAATAATGAATTGTTTTGCTACGGACCACCAGTTTGTCGACACGACCAAAATGCAAATCTATTTCCTCAGACATGTAGAAGACACTAGCAACTGCCGTAAACCGCGTTAAAAAACACCTTGTGACAATATTGTCAGTTGTAACATAGTTAACTATGGTTGTAAAGAAGGAAGGAGAAGTTTCATCTTAAGTTGTGTGTATAACTGCGATGATCAGTCAAGTCTTCAAGTTCCATCTTAAACACGTTGACAGAAACGAAACTGAAAGGGTGCTGAACCCTGCCAAGCAATAATTACCAAAATCAAACTATTTATTTATGAACACATGGCATAAAAACACAAAAGTAATAGCTGAAGTAATTTGCATTTCTAAAGCTTCAGAACATGGCATAAATAACCTGAATGAGTTATCATTACAGCCTATTGTCTTTCTGTCTAATGAATTATTCCTGGATTCACTGTTTATTGCGGCAGAATCCTAAGAAATGTTATTATTCATCGAAGTGTTCAATCTCTAAACTTACCGTTGTTCAAGAGATTCAAGTAGTAGGCCACTTGTTTGTGTGACACTTAGTAAATACGTGTTTAATTTAAGTTGTGTGACAAAAGTAACGGTCACGTTTGACTTTGCAGATCTTTTCATGTATGAAACTCCGAGCTTCATACATGATTGAAAAATCCCTGCAATTTGAACACACGGCACCGGGCAAATACAACGCGATCTGCCCGCAGGCTTAATGACATCACAACGCTCATGCAACTCACTCAACTCTCGTGACTTTCGCTTTGTTTGGTTTCGGAAGCCGGACAAACTACCGTCATATTCGGCTCTCGCGTACGTTACTATGGCAACCCTCTTCAAAAGACCAACCAGAAGACATCCAGCGGAGCTAATCTACGTGTCGCTAATATTCAGGGAGTGTCTCGCTGTCGAGATCTGACTGGAACGGTGATTTTAGCACGCAAGTGCACTCCTCCAAACATGGCGGCGAACTCGGAAGAATCAAGCCACGATCTTTACGCGGTACAGCTCTATGACAAAGAGTATCTGAGGCCGCGCACGACTGATGTTCGCGGCCTACAATTGCCAGACAAGCACACGTTTTCGATCCACGTCGATCCGGACATGCTGGACGACAACAAAGAATATTCCGTTCCCAAGCGTCTGGAGAACCTCGAGAAACGACTACATGGAGGAAAGAGCAGGGAAAAGCGAGGCACCTTCCGCAAGGAAAACCTACTGCTTGTCGATCTGGAGAGAACGACCGCGCTCAAAGAACTAATCACCGGAGAAATACCTGTATTCGCTCTGAAAACTTTCAAAGAAAAGGGCGAGAAACGATACATGGAATTTTCACTGAGCAAAAGTGCTTCTGATGACCTGAGGCAGAGGGATCAGCAGAGTAGGCTTGCAGCCGCCATGAAAATCGCTTTCGCTAACTACCTGCACTGGAGCCACGTGTATGAAGAGATCGAAAGCAAAAGCGAGAGATCCGCGTTCGAACAGGCGCGTCATGAAGACCTGGAAGACTACCTTCGCAATCCGCTCGAGTCCAAGGGCGTCGTGTATTGCTACCTTGTGATAGACGAGTCGCAAACTGATGACAAGAAATACCAATTCTACATCGGCGGGGCAGAAGGCGAATTCACGAGGAAGATCAAGGAACACAACACATCTGGAAACAAGCCGCTATTGGAGCTGACCCTGCAAGACAAGGCACTCTGGCCTGTGGAAGATCAACACCTTAAGAGGAAGTTCAAAGAATCGCTGCCGAAATCGTCCGGCAAGAAAGGAGATAAACAAGACGACGATTATGTGCCGAAGCTAGACTACGAACCGAAAGTTGTGGTGATCACTTTGGACTTCGGCTACACGGAGAGCTTTGCCGAAGAATACAAGAGCCTCATCGACAGCGAAGACACCACGGAGAAGCTGGCCCAAAGCTATGCACAGTACTTCGCCGCTAAGAGTCCAATCGGACTGAATGGCTGACTCTCGCTAACCATGTGATTACCAGTTGTAGTAAGTTAAATTAAATAATGCACCAGGATTTTTTTATCATTGCTTAAGAACAATGTGGAATTGTCATTAACGTTACGCTGAGGACAGCTTGTTCTTCTTGAAAAATGTTGATATCAGTTAGTGGCGTGAATTTGGTACGAGTTAGATTATTTGTGCGGTTCTTGTATTCCTTGCAGATCTGATGTTTGTAGCATTTAGTGATAACCCTATACTCTTGGTATTCAAGGAGGTGTTATCAGCAATGCTTCTGGTTCATTCCAGTCATTTCATTGAGTCGAAAACGTTCCGCAAAGGCCGACAACAAAACGACTAACGCGGGTGTGTGTTTTAATGAGTAGTGAGTTGTGAATGCAATATGAACGAGCGAGATGTAGAAACTATACATGTAATTCAATCGCAGACTATCAGAAGCTACACAAAAGAGCGAGATCTTTGTGTCGGCGTGAAATAAATCACAGATAAACAAAACGAAATTGGTCCGAGGTAGTTAACAATCCACGAAATCTCGGTTAAAAGGGCAATATCTTTCGCGAGAAGTCATTTTTAAGTCTGGCTAGCTGATAGCCATTTTGTTCGTAATTCAAACATTTCCAAGTTAGAAATATTTTTGGCGTTTGAAGATTTGTGAAGGTCTCAGAGGGGCGAAATTTTAGTTTAATACGTGACAAAAGAAATTTTAACTGTCGTTACTTTTTTATCGCGGTGTGTTTGAATTGAGTGTTACTGGAAACGTTACCCCGCATTGCTCGTTATTATGCATGTAAACAGTTGGGGCGAAGGCAATTGATATTGATATCATAAACGGTGTTTTTAGTATGTAAACTCTCTCGCTTATCACCCAACAATGTCGCACAAACTGGAAATATCGACGACAAAGGACTCTCCAAGCCTTAATTATAATACAGAGCTGAACTTTATAAACTGTAAAAGCCACACATGATAACAATAACATTCTAAATGTTTTGCATTGATTTCGTCCATCGTAACTACATATTCCCGCGACCAAAAACTCCGTAGCAATATTTTAAACTGTTGTGATAAGGCCCTGCGAGAGTCATCAATCGGATTAGTTGAATTAAAGACTTCCAAAATGACTCGTGAATCCATTTAGCACCCTATTTTCCAAGTTCCGTTTTCCTTTATTGCCAAGAGGAGGGTGTCTTGCACAAGCAAAATGCAAATTCGCAATATTTTGAAATCGCTACATGTAAACATAACATGCGCCTTCTTTGTTTTCTTGCTTTTGAAATCTGCCCTTTTACTGGTAATTAGACTTTTGATTGTTTTGCGCAAGTCAGCCTTTAGCCTTTAGAGACCAATGTTAGGAAAATATTCAACGGTTCGCTCACTCGTTTTGATATCAATTGCAATACCTTTCTAGAAAATACTGCGCAAAAAGCAAAGGAAAACGGAAAAAGGAAAATTGTTAAAAAACAATTATAATAACCATATTTTTACGAGCATGATTTTTTCCCCTTCATTACCATCGTATTAAACGGGAGAGGCGGAATCAATTTGAATCATTAATTTCGTTGAGATGAAAATTCGAGAAGATTGAGCTACAATTCGAGTGAAAATTTTGTGGGTTTAGCCACATTTACCACTAATCCTGACTAACCTCATAAACACAAGATACATGTACTTACAATTCATCGTTTCTTCGCAGGTTACTTTTCTTTAATAAAGTAAGGTCGTAGTACTGTTCTACAGGAATCCCACTAAAAGACAATAATAACATAGACTTCCATTAATACAATAGACTAGGAAAACAGCAAAAGTTGTGGAGAGAAAATAAGCCAATGCTACCGAACGCAATGTTTGTTTTTCCAAGCTGAGGTTGTTTTTTAGCCTGAAAATCACATTTCAACTTTCTTATCTTATCTTCAAGGGTTTCATTTATATCTGTATCTCGCGGAGAAAACAATGAGGGTGACAAAAGAAGGTTTTTAATTTGTTTTTTTTTTATGCAAAAATAACCCGAGAGGAAAGGCGTGAGATGTTACACGAATGTGCGTGGAACGGTATTATGAGGACAGATTCACCGGCGTGGGAACTGATGATACGTTGGTTTACATGACAAGAAAATGTTGTTTTGACGATCGCGTCACACCAGGAAACTAGTCTTTCTCTTCTTGCTCTGAACGCCTACACCTTGTAATTTCCATAAAACAATTCACGGTGTTACAAGACTTTTGACAGCCTTAGGGTTAGGGAAAAAAAACATTTCGTAAAATATTTCCTGCGGTTTGAGCAGGTTTCAGTTGTGTTGACAGTTTGGGGGTGACAACAATATAAGCCGACCTTATTGGTGTGTTGGATTTATCACACGTCCAAGTTACGGAAACTTGCCCGAACGAAATGTAAAACCATGACAATATTGAGTGCAGAAAAATATAACCCATTTGTTACATTATTTTTTCTTGAAAATATTTCAGAAATTCAAATAGTTTGCTACTGAATTATCCAAAGTATCTGGACTAGCTACCTCGAAAACAGCGGGATGGCTAGCAGTGGTTCTCTTCAAGGTCGGCACACACTAGGAGACATGTTGCTGGGACATGAACCCGGGACATGTTGCAGCGACAGTTTTCCTCGCGCGACATGCACGTTTTTGCGAAAATGTTCTGTTGCGGGGACAAAATTATTTTGTCCACGCAACGTGTTGCATGAATTTCGGCTGGTTTAAATTCATGAACCAGGTACAAAATGACCTCGATTCTCAATGTAGCATCACGTGCCCTGCTCTTGCAAACACGCATGGGTCCTGTGCGTACACAGGAAGGGGCTTGTCCCCGCCACAAGTTTCCTAGTGTGTGGAGTGCTGTGGGAGCCCGAATGCGAAAATCGGCAAAAATACAGTCGGAAAAAGCTGTTCGTTTCGTACATTAAAAATCATCACTGCAATAGATCTTTCACAGGTCTTTTTTCGTAATTTTGTTCGACGGTTTCTTCCGTCCTAGTTACTATGTATCCAAGAATGCGTTTTAAACTTAAGTTAAGGTGGCTCGAAACAGTTTCCAGCTCTTTCCAAGACGTAGACTTCGATGGGTCATTATAACCACTCTATATCGGTTGATGCCAAAATCATGGTATCAAAAAACTGCTCAATCATTGGTGAACATGTTGCTGTCAAATTTGTGGCACAATAGGTTAGCATAGCAACGGCATGACCTTCTTAAAACCCTCTCTCAATTTTAGCTTTGAGCGCTGATAACTCAAAAACGAGCTCGGCGACCCCTATTTTTCATTATCGAATTATGATAAGCATGATGCAACTTTTTGCAAAGTTTAAAGAAAAAATTGTGGAGTGGGTTCAGAGCCCCCTTAAATTTTCGAAAATTCTAGGTGGCTGTGAATCCGCCTCACAGAATCTTTTTAAACTTTGCAAAACGTTGCATCTTATCGTGCTAAACATAATTCGATAATAAAAAATAGGGATCACCAAGCTCGTTTTTGAGTTATAAGCGCTCAAAGCTAAAATTGAGGGTGTTTCTAGCAGGTCATATTATTGCTATGGTAACCTGTTATGCAAAATAGATGATTACAACTTGTTAAACAATGATTGGGAGTTTGTATGATACCATCACTGTTAAACAGTGGCAGTTATTCATCATTCAAAGTATAGCTGTTAGAAAAGTGCTGGAAACTGTTGCCAGCCTCCTTAAATTCTGCTTTAATTTAAAAAAAAACTGTAAGAATATCGAGGCGTGACTCTGTATTATTGACAGCTTATGAGAAAAGATTCGAATAAACTAAATTTGAACTAAACTTTGTGTGTTTCCATTCTACAGTCGAACCCCCATTACGCGGCCACACTCGGGGAAATAGAGGGTGGCCGCTTAGCAGGAGTTCGTGTACTTTGAATATCTTTTAGATCGGGTTGATTGCCTAGTGAACATAGAATCACCTCAAGAAGTGTGTTTGAATGTTTCTGTCAGTTGTCACGTCCTATTTCGGTCTCTTAATCGTCATCGCCTTTTCCAAAAAAAGCTAAACTACGTGCATTAAATTATGGGTAGACTGCTGGCAGCCGTTTTTTTCTCTAACGCACTTAGACGAGTGTTAAGTCTTCGCGACCGCAAAAAGGGCGGTATGGTGTTGGTCGAGTAGGGAAGAAGATGAGACAAGGGTGGTATGGCCGAGTGAATTATGGATGGCTGCTGAATAAAGCATGGGACGACCAAAAGGTGGCCGCGACCGCTCAATAGAGCTGGTCGGTTAACAGGGGTTTTATCTGCAGTATTTTACTAATTTCGGGACTTACATGTAGATAACTGGCCGATTGACAAGACATGGCCGCTTAATAGGGAGTTTAAGAAAACCACGACGGCAACGGCAACGGGAACGTCGCTAAACAAAAGATTTAATGAGCAGAATAATGGGTGTGCACGTGCGTTATAATTCTTGGTACATTTCTTTGCCGTCCTCTGCAAAACGACAACGTGAAATGACCAAATTCTGCGTTGTCTGGAGAACGTGAACGACGACGGCTAGTTTTTTAAATTTATTTTCCGAGTTTAACGCTGCGTTCCATATTCAGTTTCGAGTAGTTTTGACAGTGATAAACAAACTGAATGACTTTAGAGTACCGCGAGATTCGTAGGTAAAATATAAATTCATTTTTTAATCGACGTTGTCCTCGGCGTCGCCGTCGTGGTTTCTTAAACTCCCTAATGGCGGTTCGACTGTGTTACAGAAAACGCAAGAAAGAGGGTAAAAAGCTGCGCGAAGATTGGATCAGAGACTAGGGGCGCTCGTCATTTTCCGCATGTCCTCTTAACTAACTTTAAAGTTTAATTTGATTTCTTCTTTTCGTAACTTCGTCGCACAAAGTTTGCCTCTTGCTTCTGCACAGCAAACTACCCACAAACAACACTGTGTCGGAATATATTTCGTGGTCTTTTCTAAAGATCGACTGCTGAAAATGTCTTTGACGGGAAAAGCCTGCGTCCTTCCAAACCCGAATTTCTCTTTTTTTAATTCACACCGCCAAATGTCTTCAAACAAGAAAAAACAGTGGTTTTAAGGAATGGTTAGCACTTACCCCACAACGTTTGGCAATTCATTCCCGCAAATAGTGGACTGGCTTTTCGTGCTTTGAGATGTACGTCTCATAACTGAATTTTAAACCTTGTCTTGAGGTTGTTCAGTTGTTGAGGTAGTAGCAATTTCGAAAAACTCCCCATGTCACTGCCGAAATTTCGTTCAACGATAAGTAGCTTAGATCTCTTAGACACGCTGAGCTAGAATTTCTCAGATCTTCGGATGAGTATAAATTCAAGACCGACGAAAATTTCACAACAGATGAAAATTCTCCGTTTGATAAAGATTTCTCGACCGATCAAAAACGACGCTGAGAAGTTAAGTGCTCAAAGTAGGAGCTTCTTAGGTATTGCCTGTTTAGTTCACACTTGGAAAGAACAAGGGGGAGGATGCAAGGGTGATTACCCCCCCCCCCCCTTGAGTTTTTCAGTTTTTTCGCAATTTAAGAGACAGGGTCACGTGAATTAAATTACTTGCAAAAAATTTCGGACGATTTTAATTTCGGACACAAACAGTGTCCACAAGTAAAACCGTCCGAAATGTGTTTAAGAGTCCGAAATATTCACAGTTCAGAATAAAATTTTTAAGTAGCTCAAAAACCCTTACTTTACTTTATAGAGCAAGCTCTAGTAAATTCGTAACGTCCGTAACGACTTGATAGAATTTGTGTTATTTTCTCGTCGATATATCTGTAAAACACTTGGGTGCAGTAAAACTATTATTTCCACGGTTGTTGTTTCAGTCTTATCCGTGTTTTGTTGGCGCAGATCTGCTTTTGGTACGTTTCAACAAAGTGTCCGAAATTTGTCCGAAATGAGATAAACAGTATCCTTAAATTAAACGTCCGAAATTAAGCAAGTAATCTATGTAAGTTTATATTTCCTGATTTCCAAATGCTACCAACTTTACGAATAAATCGGATGAAAATGTTCTGTAGAGCAAAGTAGTTCATCCAATTTGACTTGGTCACAGGATGCCAAGGAATTAAAATTGCCTTTCAGTTTCTAATGAAATTTTCTTTCGATTACAAAGCAACTTCCCACCATGCTCATTAGAACACGACATATAAGTCGAGACACTGCCCCTGAAATACTATAAGGATTTGCCATCACAACTGTGCCTTAAAATGCCGGTAAACCAAGAAACGGTTCGCTTCGTGTTTTAACATCAACTAATTTTGCTTACCGTGGAAATGGCATTACTCCCCCTCCATAGTGCCTGTGTCCCTTCTGTACCCGGGTGGGGGGCTCCTGCTTGGGCCGATGCTCCTTGGGTAGCTGAATGGGACCGAAGCCTCCATAGCTTAGACTGCGGCCCCATGGCACCTTCGGCGGCCTGTTCGTCCGTGACAGGTAACGGTCGAAGCTGTCAGTGGAGAGGAAAGCATGATTCAGAGGGGGCATTCAATTTAGGGCAAGGTGTGGACTGAAAACTGTCCGAGATAAAAATTTCTCGTTGCACGCAAAAGAAGTAGCTGTTTGCCCCGTTTTTGTCACGCCATGTTAAAAGAGCTAATTGGATTGGATGGACTGAATGAAGCTAGTAACGCAACACTCAATCATTCAATAGTTGTGTGACGGATAATCACGTAATCGTTCACCTGCGCGACAGTCTCTCATAACAATTTTCACCTTGTGCCTTTTATATATAGGTATGATTCTGCTAAAAAAAACGCTGCACATAACGATAAGACACATGAAAACACGTCAAGTATTTGACCTAAGTAAAGGATCCGCCACAACTGTCACGTACAAGAAACATCTGCGACAGCGAGGCGTGTAGTTGCCAATTAGCTCCAATTGAATAGACCACCTGTTCGCACAGCCGGCGAAGAAAACAGAAAACCAGTTGAATGCATCCTCTTCTGAAGTAAATCTACGGAGCTCTAAAACTAACTCTTACTGCTGACATCAGGTAAAGAAGAAACGCCCTGATTTACCTGGCGTGAGCAAGACATGATGTACTAACACAAATAAAGAAAGTTGTACGCGTTCAGGGGCATTACACTAAAAATTACGGCGTTTAATTTTAACAACGTCAAGGTCTTTATCATACATGTATTATTTAATCGTTCACGGTATTTTGTCTGAAACTTCCACTCTGGGTAAAAACAGAAAAATAAGTATTACCCTTATCAGATATTCAAATAATAGCTAAAAGTTTAAAACAGGGAACTACTATAGTTACATCGCACATTAAACAATTTTGTATATCAAAACGTTGAAAGATATGCCATTAAAAACTAACTGAGATGTGTAATATATAATGATACAAAAGCTAAACGAGAAAATGAAAATTTTTGGAGCGCTTCGTACTCTGACATACCACTTAGCAACGTGCTGGCAACGGTCCCGAACGGATTGTTTCACAAAAGCGCCGGGTGACTCGCGAAAACCTCAAAACTACCGCAGTTCGCAGCGAACATAAAGCGAATAAACGATCTGGTTTGACTTCAACGCAAACCGCTTTGTTCTAAAAGGGAAAGAAGCGAAATATAACACCATTTTGTACTTACTGATCCTGAGATACAGTAATCCTGTCATGGTACTGTGGAGTATGAAGAAAATGCGACTCGAAATTCCTTGACAAGTAATCGACACCTTGGCGTTCCTTGTACAGTCCTTGTTGCAGCGCAGTAGACATATCGTTGCCGAAGTCTTCGTGCCCGATTGAGGGAATATTTGTTTCAAACTACATCGCGAGTTTCTCGAATAGTTTCAGTGGAGTTGAAGTTTTGGAAATTCTCTCGCGTACATCCGGTGAGTTCAAAGCGCGATTCATAATAAACATAAATTTTACCAAGGAGACGCCTGCTTGCATGATTGGTTTATTAAACAATGGGATGTGTGGCTATTGTTTTGATCTGATTACTTTGTCTTTCAATGAGGAGAACAATGTGAAAGTAATTAATGCCGAGGATAGTTATCAACTTTAATGCATGCTTGCGTCTTCTTTTATCATGTTAAAAGTTACATTTGTTAGCGCCCAAGTCGCGCACTCGCGCGCAAAATCCCGCCAGCTACGTGGGCTCACAAATGTCGAAAATATATCTCGCACGTTTGGTTCTTGGGAATGACACTCGACTCTCACAGTATCAATGCCTTTCTCCAAATGAGCACAAATGACATACGTTGACAAAGACTGGTTGAGTATTGAAACTTTCTTTCTGTACGCAAATGGGTCCCATGAGAGATCAACAGCCTTTACAAATCAGGAAGTCTTTTCAGGGGTAACAGAATCCGATGATACCAAAAAGTTGTAATCCAACAGCGGAGGAATTTGAACACGTGTTTCCACTCTGAAAACGCAGCAGATATTTTTTTTTCCATACTAAGCCGGAGAAATTCGAAAACGTAACAATCACCTCATTTTGGATTTGTGTTTGAGGAAATAATATCGGGCAGGGAAAAATCAGGTTATCGTGACGTCGTCGTTTTCGAAGCGTTTTCAAATTGAGCGTTTTCGAAAAGATCCGTTTTCGTGACGGATTTGTGTGGACGTAACCGTAAGAAATAAAGCTCCGGCGTAGAGTGGACGAAGCCTAGCCTCGATTTATGCGCGTTTGTATTTATAATTACAACAAATGCAAAACTCCATTCATTTTTCATTGCTTTCTTTAGAATCTTTTTTCCCTTGCACAAAAATGTTTTGTTTCTTTTACAACTCTATTGCGCTTTGAAAAGTCACAAGAGAGTCCGGCTATTGAAAACCACCAGTACTGTTTACTGCATGAAATAGGAATGCTCCTCAGGAGATTAAAGAAGAGGCCGAACTTTTGTTGAGCAAGTTTCTTATTGGCGTGTATAATAACAGTGTAAATAGTTGACATTGTTTTTTTATTCAATTCCTCCAGAGGTCAACACGAATATAGACAAGGGCAGCGCGATTAGTGACGTCAAGCGTCTCGTCTGACTGCACACGAGGCAAGGTAACCTTGGCGAATTTTGTTTAGCATTCGAGGGAAATCCGGCCACAGAAATACGGAATTTTAACACGATTTAACCCGAATTATTCACATCCTTGGCTTCGTTACACGATTCGTTGCCTTGCTGAGTGCCATGTGAGCAGGTTTTCTGTAGTCAGGGGCTGAGAGATGGCCGTCGCTGCGAGTTATCTGTCTAAGTTACAGCAGGAACTCTACCGTGAAAAACATGGCTTTGACAAGCTCTCCAGAAATTTTCAGTCGTCTCTGGTACATGATCCGTTGCACATTCGCCGTATAACTACTTATCCTGACCGGTAAGTCCATACAGAATTTGTAACCTTTCCTAATAGTCCTTATATATATCTAACTGCGGGAGCTCAGCAAATTAAAACTTAAACGAAACGCCGCAAAGTTCAGTGACAAAGTGCGAATTGAAAAAAAACAAACATCCATCTGAAATTTTTAGTGTATATGGTAATTTACTTATTCATGGTCAAAAGGCAGCAAATGTTAGATGTAAGTTACACCAGGTGCAAATAGGCATCCTCCAATGAGAAACAAGGAGTGAAAGGAAATATCACGCAACATGAAACCGTCACGCTACGGTTATGTTCTGGTAATGCTTACAGTAAAACGTTCAGGCCTAAGAAAGACAAATGCGTGACATCTTTTCCCCATTAGTATGGTACCGCTATGTCGTACGAGTTACAAGATCAAAACAGGAAACGACTATTTTTCTGCCGCTAATTGTGCGTCTTATGGATAACTTTAATGAGTAAAGAACGCAGACACGTAATTCGTGCAGAAGGCTAACTGGGCTGTAAAGCAATGACAGCACGCAAAAGGCAAATCATAGGCACGCAATTCGTGCAGAAGAGTATGTAACTAGTAATCTCCATAAATGAACAAAGAAAAAAAGAAAATGCTATGATAACTTAAACAAAAAAAATGATGAGCGCAAACATCAAAGGAAGATTACAATGGAGACAAATGAATTAAGTCCACAATGCTTTCCTGGAGAAAAATTTGAGTTAGTCTCTCCCTCCTCTACGCACTTTCCCTCATTTAAGCACAAAAGGTTTGCACGAACCAAAGTGTGTGGTTTTGAGCTGTTTTAGTTAACAAATAAAGAAGCCTAACGGCATGTATTGCACTGTGATAAAAATGTTCTCAAATGTCCGGAGTGTTTTATCACAGTGTAATATATGGCTTAGGCTTCTCCACTTGCTTTATGATAGAGGTAATGTGGCAAAAGACAATAAAACATGCTTTTCCTTTGTTTTATACTGTGATAAAATATGGGTTTTCGACCAATCAGTGCGGGCGCAGTGTCCTACCTATATTATAATCTGATATAAAAAAGGTATGTTTCTTGCACTGGAATTAGGCATGGGTTTTTAAAAGAAACTGCTTTTTTTTCCATCAACATCAATGACTTGAAGCCCATTTCAAATAAAAATGGACAGAGAAACCACTCCTTGGTGCCTGAGATCAATATCAAACTGTGTAATAATTGTTAAAGATTTAAGTTGGACAGCATCCCTAAAACTTAAATAACATGCAATTAAAAGCTGAAGGTGGAAAGGGTCAGGGGCACCCAACAATGCATTATACATTACAGTACATTATCTGTTTGGATGGCCTTAATCCCCTCAAACTTTAGTCACCTTGATATGAGAATTATCATGTCTGTTGGTTTCATAATTTGATAAAAAATATCATTTTGGGCTTCGAAAAAGGCCAGCTATCACTTTCACAAAAGCAAGAGCTGCTAAGGCTTTCGAGAAATGGGCAAAAAAACCTAAATAAATTTGACAAGACTCAAGTTCCCTTGTCAGAACAGATAAAATTTTAAGGACGGTGCCTAGTTAGAATCATATGCAAATAGTAGATCTTGGCAAGGGCTATTGGAAACCACAAAGAAACGTGGGGTAGCCACACATTTTCCCAAAATAATAGCCTTGAATCTTGAAGAAAAATGCTGGTGTCAGCATTTTTCTGAAAAAGAAGCAAAAGATATTCCTTCACAGATTTCCTTAGAATTCACCTTTACACTCAGAAATGCAAACACATTTATAAAGATCTTTAAACTACATGGTAAATGGTAACAAGAAAACTATAATAGTCCAAATAGCTTTTCCTCACAACCAGAAACTAATCAATTGTTGAATAGGCTTGCCACTTTTTACAACATAAAATGTAGGGTTAACTACACATTTTTAAAAGTGAAATGACTGAGTTGTTTTCATGTTTTTTGAAAACTTTCATGGTGCCCACTACATTTTTCCTATTACCTCCCCAGTCAAACATTTTTGTCTCTCGCACTCGTTTAAAGCATGCACTATGCCATCTGCAGGTATATGTTTAGAGTTGGATAAATTTTTCAGTATAATTTTCTATGGATAACAGCTGGTTTTTCATTGGAAGACATTAACAGTTGGTGGTTAACAATATGGTGCTATTTTGATGTTCCTGGTTTAAGTACAGGTTCATTAAACTTGATTTGGTCACAGTAAGAAAAATATGCTTTCATTTTAATCATGTACTTGGTAGCATAGTTGATTGTGTCAACCCTAGTGCGTGCATGGCTTTTAAACTATGCCTTGCATAATGCGCAGAACATGTGCGCACTAACAAAAGTAGGCACCGTCCTTTAAGCATTTGAGGGAAAACTGTCAATGGGTGCCTTGAGCTCTAATTATCATAAAAATGTGGTAAATGTACCACAAATAAAAAGACAGCTACAGTTTGGAATAAAAATGCCACTGACCTTCATTAACATTTTCTAGGTATTCCCGCCATCTTGAACAAGCCAACGTTCACGTCAAATGTCCCTGGGGTCGTGCTCGTAGCTATGCTGGGGAGTCACCTGTGTGCCTTCCAGAAAGCCATCGGCCCAAATGTGAACCACCAGCTTTACTTCAGAAGGGACATAAACACTTTGGCAGTGGGGTTGCTCCTCATCCAAGGTGAGTTAAATATCAAGCTGATCATTATCTCAAGTCACCTCAACACATTGTCGAGTAGGCTCAATTTCCACCGCTCTCTCGGTTCTGCGTGACTCCTCGAGAAGAGACTTTTCGGGGGATGAACGCGGGCTCATTTCCCAAAACAGCGACTGGTAATCAAGTCTAATTGTTGAGCAGACTGGT
>OZ026601.1:10172760-10177760 GCA_964020085.1 Micromussa lordhowensis | reverse complement strand
TCTCGTACCTGTTTGAAATTTGAATTTGTTGTGACTTGTTCGACATTGGCGATACATTTAAGCTTAGCTTACTATAACTTTTGCCAAGAAGAGGGCGTCACTGTCAGAAATCGTGGAAGTGCCTATTTACAACAGAACCCCCTCAAGGGTTGAAACTAGTCATTTAGAAGAAACGTCCTTTGTCTCAAGTGAAAGAGCAAACGCTCTTATAGAGAGAGCAGGTGTTTGCTTTCAGGAGCGACCAATTGAAAATGCCTGCAAAAATGTCAAAAATGAAAAGAAAAAGGTGACCTACCCTAAAGCAACGTTCCAACTTAGTACTAGTAAACTGTTGCTCACTTCTCTCCTGCAAATAAGTTTAAGCTGCTTCGAACTTACCTTCCAACGTGGACATGTCATCACATGTGTGTTTTTGTATTTCTTTCTGACTCTTTTTCGGAGAGACTGGGTTCGAATTGCCTGCGAACGCACACGTATTTCCGGCTGTCACTTGGTGCCGTCACAAGTGACAGCCGGAAATACGTGTTCGGAACTCGATGATTATCCAGCTTCGCTTTTTCGCCCGAGTAAGCTCAGTTTATTGTTGAAAACTGCTGTCAGCGTTATTTGATCTTTTGAATATCTCTGTGGGGGGTTTTGACCAAATGCTGGCTTCTCGAGGCGTAAAACAAAACTAATTTCAGAGGGAGGGGAGGGAGTATGTATACCTAACATGACCCAAGGTTATCATCTGCACAACATTGAATATTAAGTGAAGTGAAGAATGATCGTCGCAGTTAATTTTCCAATTTAAGCAATTGGAAAGAAGAAGCCTGAAAAAAATCAGGGCTTCAACGGGATTCGAACCCGTGACCTCCGCGATACCGGTGCGATGCTCTACCAACTGAGCTATGAAGCCACACATTGGGAGCGAGGTCAATTTATTGAGTTCATATCTCCCGTGAGGAGTGAATGATGAAAATTATATATGAAATAATTCATATATTTGAACTGCGGTAGTAGATGAAGTGAAGAATGATCGTCGCAGTTAATTTTCCAATTTAAGCAATTTTTCCAATTGCTTAAATTGGAAAATTAACTGCGACGATCATTCTTCACTTCATCTACTACCGCAGTTCAAATATATGAATTATTTCATATATAATTTTCATCATTGAATATTAAGGAAGAAAGTACGTACACAAACATCAAAGAAAACGCAAGTTCGTTGATGAATAGAACTGACCAGGATTAAGGTCAATATCCTCAGGAAGAGAGTTCCATTCATTGATTGTTCGTGGCAAGAAGGAAAACTTAAAAATATATTTCTTTGCTCTAGGAAGCCTTGGCTCCCACGGTTTCTTCTTTCATTATTTAGTTTTAGGTGGGCTTCTTCTTTGACGCATAAGGACAAGTGATCAATTTTTCTGCGTTTACTTATCTTTGTTAGCGAATCCAAATCCCCTACCTTTTTCACTCCTCCCAGAATGCCCCCCCCCCCATATGCATATTCCTTGCCTTAGTAAGGAGGTCTCGCAGCTTGCGACTTTTTGACATTAACTTCCCTGTCTGTTTTCGTTTCAGAGGTCTGCCACTACAACAGTTCTACGACCTGACACAACTCAAGCGAAGTAAAGTCAGGTGGAACGATGAATTGTAAGTGTAACATTGCATCTTATGAAGATTTACAAAGACATCGAAAATTGGTCTTCATAAACCAGTTTAAAGAAATCGGTTGCCTATCTCCAGCTACGCCCGGTTGCTTATAACTAAACCAATCCAGGATTATCTTTTATTATCCAACTCTGCTTCCTAGAGTACAAGTATCGCGCGAAATGAGTACAAATAACAGATATTTGTACTCGCCTCATTTCTCCCGGCCGCGTGAAGTTCAAAACCTTGGCAAGTCAGAATTTTGGGAAAAGAAATCGTTGGATAATAAATCTCTTATTAGACGTTTTGGTGTATAGTATCGCTGTATATTTTTACGAGTTGTGCAGTATTTTGACGAGCCCGTAGGGCGAGTCAAAATACAAACAACGAGTAAAATACAGCGATACTACACACCAAAACGTCTAATAAGATATATGAATACTTCCTTCTTTTTCCCTCGAAGGTTGCCAAGACCCACAACAGCAGCTGTGCAGTGAGTAATGAATTCTATAAATTGCGATCCCTAATTAACTAATAAGGGCGTCAATTTTCTAAGAAAACGGAACCCCTCTCGTTCCTGAATAATTCAGGTGATTTCATCAGCTAGAGAAGTCTTGAAATTTCGAAAACACAATAGCATACCCCCCCCAGCTTGCAATGCATTACCCCTCCTAACACTCCCGAAGGACTGAAGTAATAAATACGTAATAAAGTATCATCTAGGATGAAGAAATTTACTAATTACGTCGAAAGCAACCTTTCAATGGTTGCTAAACTGATTTTACATCATGATATACAGTGTCGTGTCTGGTTGTGTTGTTTGCGTTTTGTTCTCCACGTTTGTTACAGGTTTGACTGTTGAAAGCGTTTCAATTTATTGTGCTTGTGTATCTTGCATTGGTAAGGTAGTTTACAATTACTGAACATGTTCCTTTGTGTTGCACCCATTCTAATGGAAACGGGATCTTGGAACAAATACTCGCGCCAAACACTGCGGTATAATAAACCAGTCACAACAATTTAAACACGCGCGCACAACCGTTGTCAAGCGCGGGAAAAGTGATTACAGGTGGGAGTGTCTTACGTTTAAACATCTTTGCTCTGATTGGCCAAAGCTAACCTTGATCCCAAGGCTCTCTCTCCTTTGCCTCGCTTGTCCTCAACGGAGGCAAAGGAGAGAGGGCCTGAGATCGAGGTTGGGGCAAATCATGTTTCACCCGTTTGTGACGTGTCAATCAGGCGATGATTTTCCGAAGTTTGCACAGAGCTGCAAACTAAAGTAAGTACATGATACTGTGCAAGTTCTGACGACACTAATTCTACCAAAGACGATTCGACCTTACTCTTCCGGCAGGGACATTAACGCCAATCTTATATAACTGAACGGGTTCAGCGATGTCATTGATGGTGAAAATAATCGATCGCTGATTACTTTATGTACTGTTAAAGTTTGATAAAGACCGTGCTCTTTAAAAAACAGTTTCTGCAATTGTTTGCTTCTAAAATTTGTATTTTACATCATATTCTCATTTGTTACTCTTCCTCATACAACAATAAAGTGAAATAGTCCTTTTTTGTCGAGAATCTCTTTCGCATTAAGAAGTCAGGTTGAGAATTTGCTAACATTGTTTTGTTTTTGTTTCCCACAGAGAAGGTCAAATTTCTCTTCCTTTTCCCAAGGAGTCCCCCCTGAGTTCACACATGTCCCGTCAGGCTATGTTTCCCAGTCCAAACCCAGCAGAGCTACACTCCCAAACCAAGATTACATCACCCACCCCTCCCCCATTAATCGTGAACAAGGCCATGGGGAGCTTTGCACGCCGGGAAGTGGTAACACCGATGATCAATTCCAGGACTTCTCCTCCAGCACAGCATCAAGCACGACCTGTAGCGGTATGTGACAAGTGGTTTGCTTACTAAAAAATAGGGAAAGTAAAATACGACAGGTCCGAAAATCACAAGGCAACAGCCTTTCAGTTTTTTGATTCTATAAGAAACGTGATTGCTTGGTGGGTCCTTGGTGAATACCACTTCTGGTCAGAATTTACTTGAATTCCTTCTGTTAGCCCGTAGGTAATCTAATCAACGGCTTTAGACAAATCATTTTGAGAAGGAAAACAACGTTGACTTCCTCAGAGCCACCTTTTCCTCGAGTCTAGGACCCACCGGCTAAGACGGACAGGCAGCTCTGGGGACAAGAATGGATTATCCCAGCCAGGGCTTGAACTCAGGGCCTAGTGAGAATTTTGATTTGAGTTTTGTAACTTTTCGGTGAGGTTTTCTGTTTATATTGTTTGTCCTTCAATTTTGAGTTTAAATAATCTCAAACTACGCATAACAGAAGCAGTGAAAATCATTTACATACAAGAAAAATTAATATTTCGGTTAACGTTTAATTCTGGTTTAGCGTTAACCGGCTGTCGAACTATCCAGGTCTCTTAATCCCGGATCAAACGCACTGACTCTACTGAAGACTTCCCAAACACTGAAGCATTCAGTGCGTCTGTATCAAATATCAAAGAACGAAAATAAAAAGTTTGTAATTTGTTGAATTTTTCTTTACTTTCAAGGCATCGAACAATTGGTTTTCCAAGCATGACGTCATCAACCAGTTTAATACACTCCACCCCAGCAGAACTCCCACAATTCGACTGAACATCCAGAGACGGAGGCGCGCGGACTGGCAACTAGTTTGTTAACACTTACTCCGAACCAATGAGAGCCAAGAACGACTGTTAAAGTGCAAGGAGGACCTCAAACGCTACAAGCTTTATAAATGACCAAAGAGAAAATGAAGTGTTTTCGTTTTAAAGCATAAATTTTTCGCCATCAGGCAAAAAGCGTCTACTATGATATGCTAGTGTGAAACGGAGTGTTCATGATATAATTTCTTTTGCTAACTTGTATTAATTTTATTTGCTGAAATTGTAAGTTTTGAAACTATCGTTTTTATTATAATTTATTAAAGACAGGCAAATTGCATTGTAAAGTTTGAATTTTTGTATTTTGCGCCAAAACTATAGTTACATTACTAAACCTAAATTGAAGCCAGGACGTGACAAATCCTCGCTTTCTTAAAACCGGTTGGAAAGTCCTGGCTATCTCTATTTCTCTGTCTTTAAATAAGTTTAAGTGAAAATGATCACAAAACGACAAAATGGGACTGCAAATAGGACCCCAAACTGAAAGATAGTAATTGTTGAAAATATTGGCTCTTTTTTCGTTAACTATCTTTGGATGTAATATTGAAGGCAATATTTACTTCCAAAACGGCAAAATACCACTAGTGAGTCCGTGCATTCTGCGCAGAATTCTGAGGTTTAAACTCACGTTACCCAAAAATTATTTTAACCCGCCTTAAATATTTG
>OZ026601.1:10150260-10167760 GCA_964020085.1 Micromussa lordhowensis | reverse complement strand
TTTATATAACTAGTTGCGAAATGTTACATTTTGTGGCGTCTTACATGAGTGAAAACAAAAACGATAAACAAATTCTCGAGAGTGTGCAACCTCGTTCCCAGGGTCTCTCTCCTGTGCCTCTCTTGTCGTGGGGAGAAAGACCCTGGTTGTGGCTGGTCACGTGACCACCTGTGACACAAACATTTCCACCGAAGTAGAGGCAACGAATAATTTTGTCGATCTCAACTGAAGGGAAAGAAAGGCGATCGCTGATCATCGCTATAATAAACCACACACGTACAACTACACCTTTGAAATTCTCCAGTCCTATTCTAAGCTTTACACAGGTCAAACGAAATATATTTACATAATACAATCTAGCCGGTCGATTTAGTTAAAACACGGCACATTTTTCGCCACATAAAACGATGTTTTATTTACCATTTTGCAAAATATAATTCTTGACTATACCAAGAAACCGTGTTTAAACGTCTGTCTAAATATAAACTTACATAAACCCAATGCAGATAAAGTATGAGTGCGGGCTTTACATGTCAACAAAACTGTAAATCATTTTGCATTGCTGTAAATTAATCAAATGCAAGACAGAATACTCGGCTAATCGGCCGTGTCACAGAAATACTTTTTAATTAACATCCAAAATACTAAACAAAGAAGAAAATAAATTACCTCCGAATTTATAGATTAAAGAGATTGATCCACTGGTTTCATTTCGATTCGGTACGTGACATTTGTTGTTGTTGTTGTTGTTGTTTTTCACAGCAACAACCAAAACACTCTGCCACCCCTCCCGCCCAATAGATTTTTTTACCACCCAGATTCTAGGTGGTCACGTGAGTAGCCGCATCCTGGGTCTTTCTCTGAACGACAAGGGAGGCAGAAGAGAGAAACCCTGGAAACGAGGTTGGAGAGTGCGCAGTACGGACTGGAAATCATCGTTAATTTTAAGAAAGAAAAAGTGCAAACCATGTAAAATAATAAACTTCTGCAGGTATCTTGTGGGTTCATAATACTGAGTCGGCGACGTGCCCTCAATCACACATGTCCTTTAATCTACCGAGTAGCGGTTTTTTTAATTACAATTACTCAAATAGACCTCATTTGCAAAATTTGAAATTCGGAAAAGGGGGATTCCGAAACCCCTGAAACCCTCCACTGGGTAGTCTCCTGTGTTTGGCTTGTCCAGGATTGTGTAGTCTCAGACATAAGGCATACGCGCTTTTTTCCCAGCAAACAGACAATGAAGACATTACTGCAATTAACACCTTTCCTCGCAGTTGTCAACACCTTTCCGTTGTAATATTTCATGAAAATATTTTTATTTCCGAAATATTTTGACATCCTCTCAAGTCGCGTGTGCCATGGTCCGCCAGGCATGCCTCTGTTATCACCAGCGGATCTTGAAAGTGTACCAAGGGATTTGTTAGTGTATAAACCTTTTCACACCTTTTAGTATGACGTCAAACCTTCGTTCTAAGGGTACCACACCTCAGGGAGAAATCTTGAACAGGAAGTCATTTAGGGAAAAAAATGTTGCTTGATTTTCAGTTTTCTGTCACTTTTAGCTGCATGTTTCATGGCTGGTCTCAAAGACGACTGCATAAAGTTTATGCATAAAGTTTATATATTTAAGAATCTCAAAAATGGGTTGTTTAAGTTAAGTCGAAAACGGTTTGTAAACAAATTATCTCGAATGTAATCTTGCTTATACAAATTACTGTTGCTAATTAATTTAAGGCTGCGCTTTTTTAAGTTAACACATCATGCAGACTTGGTTCTTTATAGAAGGAGGATATCTGTTGTGAAATCATTTCAAGTTTTGGATGTATATAATACCCATGATAATTCTGTTCTAGAACTGAAGAACGAAGATTGATAAGAGAGAAGAAACTGTAACAAACGTGAGTAAAGGCAATAAACACTTTCCTATTTTGGAAGCGACCAGTTTGTGTACTTGATGAGTGTTGATGGACGACTTAAGTACGTGGAGTATTTCAGCAGACAGTTCAAATGAATGTTGGTGATGTTTCACACCAGTTTACTATCGTAACAAGCTGGTAAAGAAAGTTGGCATTTAACAACTTGAGACCAAATACTGACACGAATTCTCGTACTATTATAGAAGTGTCGAAAATAAGTATCTGAAAAATTTGCTGCAATGCTTTGTCTACTTGGAGCCCAGTGAGCATAAGCTCCCGTAATCTCTGAGTATTGGAATTTTATGCCCACTATATAAACTTAAACTATTCAGCACGTGGAAACGGCCATATTTTTAAACCCAACCACGATTAAGCCCTAACCATTGCATTCCTCTTGGGATGGGGCCTTGCCCACGAACTCAACACAACGAGTTTGAACATCTTGGCTGGACAGGAGTTAAAAGCTTTGTTCATATAGGAATTATGCCTAATATTAATGTGATCAAGATCCCAGAACAAACTAAGCATGTTGTTGCGCAAATATTACTGCTTTTATGTTGCTAATCTCGAGAGGTTTTTTGTGAGTCTTGTCAATCGTCCTTTGAAGTGAAAACGTGTGTCTATAAGCATTTTAAACAGTGTAAAGCTTTATTAAGGCGACTGAAACCTGAGCAAAGCGATATGAAGCGTGTTGAGCTAGTCATACTAGCAGAAAAGAAGAGATTTTCTCATAGTATAAGGCCGGCCCAACGAAACTTCGGCTGTTTATTAAATTGACACAGAAGAAGTCCATATTCATTATGACCTGATTTACATTCACACGAACTTGATCTGGCCGTTCACTCAGCCTCTGAAGGCTCCGTGATCCTACACCTAACAAACAGCCACGAAAACTGAAAAATAACCCACGATATTCAGTCAAGAAGCTGACCACCTGTCACTAAATATAAATAAAATTAGAGCTGAGATTAAATTGATAAATGTCAATTGTGACATTTGACATGAATGTTTCAATTTCTTCGGGAGAAATTGAAACTGGCGGCTTAGATTATGCAAATGTCAAGTGATACAGCGTTCCGCCTTCCTTATGTCTTCAATTTAGTTTCCAGTTCAAAATGTTTTGCTTTGTTTCAAGGTCTCTTGGACCAAAAAAAACGCCCCCTCGGTTGGACCATCCTAGGGAATGATAAGATAGGTGATCGTTGCAAAACCTCGAGGTGATTCTGTCTTTAATCTCTGCATGGCAGCGATCAACTTTTACTGTCACAAATAAATTCGTCAGGATATGGCTCATGCAGAACGTCTGAAATTAGTTAACGACTTTTTCCCAAGGAAAACTGTAGAGAATGGACGAAAAAAAAAAAACAGTACATGCAGAGAGGAAAATATGATTGTAGCCTTGACACTTGCCTCACTTGAGACGTTCGATGTTCAATATTTGATAACTTGTCAAATGTATAGAAAGTCTTTTAGTCAGCTTTTAAGTTCAATACAACAAATATAAGTTCAAAACTCAATTTAAACCAGATTCATTTCTTTTTATTCAAAATAGGATTTTTCGACAAAATATTTCGTGCATGCAGAGTGTAAAAATGTTGTTAATTATTTATTCCATCATGTAAGTTTGGTCAACTCCTTTTTTATTTTATTTATTATTATATTTCATTTGTTTACACCATGCGATTTCTATTGGCATGATAATTTTATGGCTTTTTCATTTTTGTTCATATCGGTGCCCAAAACACAACTTTGATTTGTTGGAACTTTTTCGTTCGAGTCTGGAACTCAAACTTATTATCTATAAAGGTCACCACACAACTATTTTTGAACTGAACAAAGTATGATTTATAAATGAGATTTGCGTTACCGTGATGATAAAATATCACTACCTCAACAAGCGAGTAACGAAGAGTTATTCCTTCAATTCAATGCAAGCATTTCCTTTCACGGAATTTCCGCGAGCGACTTCTGCTCACCAAAAACACCTCATGTCTGTTTTGTGTTGTCTCATTGAGTTCTTTTTTTGGCATGGGGAGGAGATTTCACAGGGGGTGATTTCAAAAACACTCTTTAGCTGCTAAATTTAGAGTAACAATTAGCTGGCTCCGTCGTGTCTCCCGATCGAGAATAACTGTAATTAATAAATGATGGGTCTGACCGAGATTTCTCATGCAAATCCTAGATTTTCAAAACAAAGTTCTTATCGTGTCTTCCCTGGGGTTTAATTTATCTTGTGGAGGCTTTGCTGATAATTTGTGGACTGATAGTTTTTGTCAGCGCTTTGGGCTCACTGTATTTTCTTCCGAAGAGGAAATTGTAGGAGGAGAATTTTTTGCAATTCTCAAATTCGCAAAAAAGAAAATGTATGGTTTGAGGGAAAAAAGCAAATTCCTGCTCGACGTTTTGGTTCAGGTTTGAACTCCGTTTGTTTGTTTCGTCTGTTCCTGCAGTAAAATGGACTGAAAAACACTTGAATATTTGTGTGTGTGTTTAATATCACTCATAACTCTCTAGAAGATTGTTGTACTTAAAAACGCTTCTGTGCGTGGGAAACGAGGAATACCGCATACTTCTGAGGGCAAGGTAAAAATGAAAATATTTGAATTACAATTAATTGAGTTAGTTATCGCCTTAAATAAATCGTTGGCTAAAATTCATTCGTCTTTCTTTCAACACAGCTCGTGCAAGCAGTTAGCATGTTAAACTATGTTACACAGGGTTGAATTTTTAGCAAATATACCAAGTCGTTGTGTAACACTGGCTGAATTTCAGTGCCGGTAACAAGCCAAATGCACCTTGGTGAGATTCTGGTATAGAGGAGAAGAGGGGTAGAGAAAGAGAGAGATTAGGCTGGATTTAGATTTATTTGCAAAACGAACTGGTGTAAAGTAGTAATGTCTTGGGTTAGACAGAGGCATGTCTGCAAAGGCGAGTAAGGGATGGGGTTAGCCGCTGCCATCGTCGCTTAAGACGAAGCTTCTGCTATCTTTCAACCGTCTTGGGACGGGGGTGGCGGGGTGTCACAGGGTGGGTATAACGACCGATCATCAAAGAGGTGAAGTAAAAGGCGAGTGTAACTAAAAGTAGCAATAGTTTTTATGCCGGAAATTAGTAAGGTGTTCAAAGAGTTTTGCATATCAAAGTCGGCTTTTTTCATCGATTTATCCTTATAGGATTAACTGAATGGGTTGGCTCTCATGATCATTTGCTGTTGAATCGTCTCTTTGTCCCATTAAAACCAAATGCAAGCACTCAGCAGATTACGTTTGAGATAAACTTGAAGGACTTAAAGTTCGACTGAACTTAGGCGATGAGATTAAACTGTTCGTTCTTATTGATATCCCGCAAAAAAATTGAGCACATGCCAGGAAGAGATTTGGCATGAAGAGTTTCTTTTAGCTTTAATTATCTACAAGTGTCATCTGCAGAAACGCGAGCAGAATCTGCAGAAACGCCAGCCAACAGAGTAGTTAGAAGGCATAAGTTGTCTTAGTCTGTTTCCCTTGGTTCCAGCTCTCTAAGTTTGCAAATTGCAACTGAACTGCTTCGGATCTCTGCAGCTGCTGCTGTTTTACCAGTGGAATGTTCTATTTCTAAAGCAGCCGCCATAACATCAGAGTAATTTTTGGGATTCACAATTTGCAGAGCGTGCGCTTTGACAATAATGGCCAACCTCTCCAAATAAGGCGCTTTTGGCATTTCCTGTAAACACACTTTTCGTTCACTTCGCCTCAAAGTAATTATCGCCGAGTCAGTTTACATGTAAACTTGTCGCGCTAAAAGCTGGCCCGATTATCACTGTAATTAATCTTCATACTTGCTTTCGTTATAGCAATTAGCAGAGGACACGCCCATTTCTCGTGCCTCGACGAAAGTGAACAAACAACTCTGGCAGCCGGAATTGCCTATTTCAATAACGCGGTGCAATTAAACCGCCAGCTTTCTCTGTAAGAAAAAAAGATAGTAATAACCTTAGGGAATGCTAAAAATGTGGGATTAAAGTATGAAACATTTCAAAAGGACTGTGGAGGTTTGTCCGGAAGTGTGCGTTATATACTCAATCTGGGGGTCTGACTAGCGCAGAATAATTAAGTTCTCTGGAAGAGACAAATAAGCGCGTTTTATTTGGTCAATTTGAGTAAACTATAGCACAAACTTCAAGTCGCTGAAAATGAGTTAGAATCACTAATGCAAACTCACTAGACAGTTTTTATCCGGAGTTTTAGGATTTGTTGAAAAGAGAGATCCGCAGTGACAGCAGGCTTGCCGGTAACGAAAGCGTGCGTTCACAATGCTATCCGACAGTTGATCGCCACACGATAGGAAAATATTTTAATGAAGCAATCTGCATTTGAATAGCTGAAGTACCATAAACAAAAAACGAAACATAAAAAGATCAGTATCTTTTGAATTCTTCAGATCCCTCTGGAAGCAAGTCTAGTGTTCCAACACTATATTTCTCTCCTCGTAGTTTGGATAGCGCTTGATGTAATACTGAATACTGTGCCAACGTCATAGCAGTGACGATCCAATAAAACAACAATGGGTAGATAGATTACGAGGAAGAACATCTAATAAAGCAATAACCGAAAGAAACTGCTTTACAAAGGTTAACAGTGACTACCAATTTGCAATGTCATAAAACATTAGAGGTGAAATGTATCTACAAAATGGGGAATGTTGTGGCTACAGCGTACTCTTGCCATGAAACTAACTCGTAAGTGAATGATCTATTTCATTCGGCGAACGATTATTGTGCAGACTGGAACTTCAAAGTAAACGGTAATTTGAATCGTCTCGTCAAAGCTTTTGTTTGAGTCGTGTTTCAATCGCTGCACATGGCACTCTTCACGACAAGAATTTTTAACAAATATTTCATTTCAGCTCAGCTATGTTTTTGCATTTCTGGCGTCTCCGATTTAAAGTTTGTCCAATTGGAGGGATCCTTAGTGAATTCTCCCCAAATTGATCTGATGCCGTGATCGATAGCTTAAAATTGGAATATCGATAAAACAACAATTTTGCAAAGACTGTGATGGGAAATGAAGCAGTAGAAGAGAGAAAGTGAAACCCTTTGCGCGGAGATAAATCCGCCATAAAAGTGCGGTAAAATACCACGGAAATTCTGTGTTCTGGATTCGACGGAATGCAGGAACAAATCCAAAGAAACGCCGCCGCGGAGAAGAGTGCACTATTTGCAATGTGTCTACTTTTAAAGTTAATAAAGTTTAATTAAATGCTGAGGGTTTGTCTTTGTTTGTGTTTCACTCTACGGATACCAAAATGATACAGACAGTGACATGCGATAATGAAAGAAAGTCATTTGAATAAAATAAGGATTTCAAACCTTTTCTTTTAGTAAACATTAAACTGACATGTTACTTTGCTTTACCATTAATTACACTTGGGATAATTTCTGTTCATAAGGGATCGAATTCTGGTATTCGATGCACAACTTATTGATGTAATGTGAATTGCTTACGAGACACGCCTAAACAACAGATTTCTGCGTGCAAAATTTTGCTGCATACGTGAAGGAACCCATTCAAAATTGGATGACATTGCTAATTTCAGATCGTAAAAAACAAATACAGTCTCGCCAATGTTTAGACAAACCTTTCTGGTCAGTGGACAATAAGGTAGATTTCTTACATTAAGAAATGGCTTGATTTATTTTGAGCAAGTAATGTTGACAAGAATCTGGAAGTCTACGAGGTAATAATTAAAATCTTTTTCTTGATTGGCCGAACAACAAGAATGAATACTGCCGCAAATTAACGAGTCATTACTTTTGGCAGTTTTAGTGAGGTCTGAACGAAAGTGGCAGTTAGCCTCTCGCTTTTTGAAAGTCTCCGACTCATTAGCAAAGGAAATGCACGGGCGATAAAATTTTTCGAATGCCTATTAATCGGAGCTAAAGCATTTTTTCGGTTGGAAAAAAGCGAGCAATGTAGGCAGGTGCAGAAAACTCAGGAAGTTGTTCAAAATACAAACACCTCACAAAAAAACGACACGCCACTCATTTAAACGACAGCCAATCAGAACAGGATGCGTCATAGTCACATTGAAATACAAGAGACAAAAATTGTCAGTGTCAGTTAAATATGTTGTTGAAGAAACGAACACTTTAGTGGAAGAAACGTCGTCGTTTATAATTTCCCTTAAAGCTGAACATTTAGCCCCAGGGCATATTTGGAACAACCACACGATTGGCAAACTTTGTGTGCAATGGAAATTGTAAACTGTGCCTTTTTCTGTCATTTCATTTTACTACTTGGCGTGATACAGTTCAGGCCGTCACTCTCATGCGGCTCCAGAACAGGTTATGGGAAAAGAGGCCCCAGAAAACCTCTTATGCTAACGCAGAGTATTCCTGACACGGCCGAATTCAGTCAACAAGCCAGTGGACCAGCTAAGGGGAAGATATCGCGAAATTCGCCAGAGTTCGATAAACTTGAGCCGTGTTATAATAACGGCATAATCTTCCGCGACGAAGAGGGAACTGGCGCAGATCGCTTGATGTCGAAGGTAGGAGTGCTTTCGTTTGTTTACTTTTTATATCTTACCTTTCATCACTTTAAATGCACAGCATGTAACTTCTTGTGAGGTTTATGTACACTAGATAGGTCAGCGTGCGGGGCGCGATGTCCATTCATTCATACATTCACAACAACCATCGTAAAAAAAATCGCGCGAACTTCTCTCATGTTGTCGATTTTTTTCATTAGCGATGCAAAGAGAAATTGACAACGTTGGCAGGTTTAGTGAAAGGAGAATGGCCTACCGTAAAGCTCGTGGTGACCGAGGCTTGGGACGAACAAGACCAGCACTCGCCAAATTCTCTGCATTATGAAGGGAGAGCCGTCGACCTGCGTTTGTCCGACCGGGACAAAACGAAAATCGGTCTTTTGGGACGACTTGCTGTCGAGGCTGGCTTTGACTATGTTTTTTACGAAAGCAGATCACATATACACGCCTCTGTTCGTGAAGGTAAATACTCTTAATTTAATTCATGAGAGCTTAAGTTAACGATTTCGGAATGCCAACTTTTTCATTTATTACTGACTATGTAGCAATGGGAATGTAGCATTTTTGGTCCAATTCTCTTGTGATTTGCCCGCGCATATTTCAAATTTAAGCTTACCTCGCCAAATCCTTTTTCGAGGGCGTGCTAGTGTTGTTTTGGTTTGCAGGAGTAATAGCTTTTGTACCGCCCTTACGGTAACACGCAAATCCAATATTAGAAATACAAAGGAAGCAGGTTAACTCATTCCGGCCTAAGCAACAAAGGTTATTTTTCTTTGCCAATTCCTGCGAAATTCCGCCATTCACCAAAACAAATTTTCGTCCGCCTGTTACATTACAAAAGATGAATCAGTAATTGATGGTTTGTTAATAATTTTTCAAGACAGAAACTATATTAATGCAAATTTGTATTTTTTTTGTCTCTGTTTTAGATGGTTTTTCCGACAAACCGTGGGATGGCTGTTTCAGCTCCGATTCGACTGTGAAACTACAAAACGGTGTTGATCTAAAGGTCAGAAATCTCAAAGTCGGTGATTTTGTGCAAGTTATGACACGGCAAGGAAAGATTGGCTTCAGCGAAGTGGTGATGTTTGCAGATTACAAGCCCGACATACCACATGCTTTGCACGTTTTGATCGAGACTAAAGAGCCCGCCAAACGTCTCACCATCACGCCTTCGCACCTAATCTTCACAAGTAATTCCACAGGGACACAGCTTCACTCAAAGCATGCGGGCAGCGTAATGCCGGGAGATTTCCTTCTGGTTTCAGCAGATGGCGAACTTGTTCCATCGCAGGTAAAGAGAGTTTCTCTGGTTAAAAGAACTGGCATGGTCGCCCCGGTTACCATGGAAGGAAATGTAATTGTGGATGATGTTCTGTCTTCTTGTTATGCCATGATAAGTAATCATGAAATCGCTCACATGGTTTTCGGTCCTTTGAGACTTGTGCATAATTATGCTCCGAGCTTGTGGAACACTGGTGGTCTTTATGTTCAACAAGGGCTGCATTGGTATCCCGAGTTACTTATGACAATCAACAGAGCTTTTGGCCTCGTTAAGCTCTCGTGAATTTAATGTGTCGATGGTAGAATTAATGGCACGTAAAATTATATTCTTTCTAATGAAAGATTTCTTTGTCAGTTTTTTTTGAAATAGCTGCTCTACTGAAAACATCAAGAAACTGCTCAATACTTTTGTCCCTTCATTTCCATATGTTTCAAAAAAAGTCGTACGAAAAAACAGCGTTATTGTTTCGTGTATTTTTGTGTTGAGATGTGAAATAATATCGACAAGGTATTATGCAGTTGATTATGCATCTCCACTTTGATAAAGTCGACTTTGCGGTTTGGAAGATAATTTAGAGTCGCTCTTCCATTTTGTTGTCTTCACCACTTGACTTTTTTCAAGAAATTCGCATTATATTTTTGTGTCATATTCGAAGGACTCAGAAACAACATTTTTTGCTATCACAGATTTATTTCTTGCATCATTTAACCGAGGTTTGGTTTATGATAGCAGTATTTTTTTTGTTTCCAAAGATTTTTTTATACCTAAAGATATTGAGTGTCAATTAAATAGCTTAGTGTGTTAAGTAAACTAGGGCACCTCGAACATAAATTAAGATAAATTAACTATTTATGCCTCTATTGTACAGTATTACTTAGTTTTGTATGGTATTGTATAAACGGCTGGTCACCGATGTACAGTCAGGAACTTTTGGTTTAGAGTATGAACTGAGAAACGAAATATTATGAAAAAAATATTTGTACAAAGTATTGCCTATTGTAGCAGGAATTATGATTTGTTTTACAATGAAACTAGCTCTGAAATGTGGAGTGAAGACTCCATGTTCTTTAACGTAATACACATTTTGTAGACTTGTGGCGATGACAGTTGGAGACTGTGAAAGTCAACTATAAAATCAGATCAAAACAGTAGAAAAACAGCCGAAAACAAAGAAAGATTAGAAATATGTGAACGGGAAGAGATTTAACAGTATAGACGAGGTGCAGTGTTGTTGTGTCTAGAGAGTTCTGGTAATTCTCGAAGTATTTAGATGTATTATTTTAAAGCCCTTTTCCAGGACAGTGATGTATTCATTAAAAACTGTCCCATATAATACAGGGCCTACTTTACAAGAGATTCGGTTGAGTCAAAGATTTTCTAGTTTGCACAGAAGGCTCAAATTTAATATATTGTGCAACTGCCTTGTGTACAGAAGGAAGCCTTTCTCATTTTGTAGGTCAAATTCTTTTGATGCTCGGTTCATGAAAGTTTGTTTTCTAGCTCGCAGAGAATTGCCTTTGTAAGGTTTGCTTCGTGATACGAAGGGTCTGGTGACTTGCGAACCAGGTAGCTATTTCTGGATTGTGAAAACAGGGTGTTAATCGAGAAAAAAAGTGCAAAAATTCCACTGATGATTTAGTAGCAATATTAAAGCAAGTTGCAACGTAAACAGTCATTGTGTTTATGTAATATCTGTTGTGGGCTGTTTCTGGCTTTCGTCCGCTGGGTCAGATCATCTGTTTTAAATCTAGTCCACGTCAAATGGAGTAACTGGGTAGAGGAGAAAAAAAACTGCCAAAACTGCGAACCTTACTTTGACTAACGATCTTGCGACACTCGCGTCCGCGGCGTTTTAAATCCTCTAATGGTATAACCGAATATTGACGATTTTGCGATCAGGATTTTCACTGCATACTGCTCTAGGCGGACAAGGCTGGTGAAATTTAAATTAACACGTTAAACAAGTCCGTCAGCACTTCGATGCAATTACACACGAGCCGTCGGCATTGTGTTAGTGGGCGTGAATTGTTTGTTTTATGTTCCCTGCACGATCTGTGTTTTGGATGTTGTGATCTGATGACTTGAACAAGAATCTTCGTCATCAAAGTTGTTCCACCAAACACAGTGAGATACTAAGTAGTTATTATTTCATAACATTTCTGTCTGTTTCAAGAAAGCAAATCTTAATAATTAATTAGCAAGTGTGTTTTCAAAACAAGATTACACCCAGCGATAATTTGATTATAAACTGCTCTCATAAACAAAAGTCGAGTTTATTTCAAGATATCTTTCTAAATTGATAAAACTGGACAACAAACATGGCACAAAATGCTAGCCTGAATGTTGCAGTACTGGCAGTCTTGATGTTACAAATTTAAGTTCGCTGTCCCAAAGAAACGGCATACCTGTCTCCGAGAATGATTTCCTGTGGAAGATGTCTTCGAAAGGCGTTAAACGACACGGCATCTGAAGAATCTTTTGACGTTGTATTTAAGGTGTTAAGTGGTTTTTAACGCAAACAGATCTTGCGGTTACATCTAGATCCGCCATATGATAAAAGTTGAGCACTGTCTGACAACCACCCGACACATGCTGCGTACTCGAAAATATGTGTTACACGCACGGAAATGGAGTTAAAACCATCGGAGAAGGAAGGTGTTAATTGTGGTAAACTCACCATGACTTGATTTTTAACTAATCTCTGACGCATTTAGATTCTTAACTTGTCGCTTCGGGTAAGAGTCGAGTGCGTGTAAGAAACCACTCGCTTAATGGCAATGGTGGCGGGTTGCAGAGCAGATTTCACTTCTGAAGGCAGACAGGCGAAAAATGACTCCCACAATTAAATGATAAACTAGCAATTATCTGTAACGGATACTTTTACTGATGGAGATATTGTTCGTGGTCATTAATTTTCTGTCTCACGGGTAAAAAAACATGTTTACTGTGTCAAAGTGACTGCTATTAAGGTGTGGGCGAGATTGAAAGAGTCTGGCGTAGTATGAGACAGAATACTGATGACAAACAAAAGCCTTACTACACCCACTCGCTCAGTTTGCGACTGCATCGGCCTGGGAAAATCACTTAAGATCACGGAAGAGATTACTAGGGATTGAAGCATGTTGTTCTTCATTTAAATTGAACTCATGTCAAATGCTCTTTGTACAAAGAAGTATGGAACGTCGAAGTGACAAGTCAGAAGTGCTTAAGAACTTTTAACTAAAAAATATCAGAGAATCTTGACCAAGTAAAGAACTGTTTAAAGAGAAGTTGAGACAAGCTTAACTTAAGCCTTTGAAGCTTTCCTTGTAACTGTTACGTAGGTCGCAATAAGCTGAATCGTCCGCGGATTGTACATGTTTCATCGTTGTCGAAAAACTTGAGTCTTCGCGTACTTCCCACAGTTAATTAAAAGATGTTCGAAATTAAAACTCTTCCATTTACTTCAATAAGGCTCCTCTATAGCTTCATCAAAAAAGGAAGGATCTGAAGATTGAAACACTTTTTAGGTGAGCAAAATTGACGGTAGCCGAAAGGAAAACAAAATACGATTAACAAAACTGTGACTTGCATCTGTATAACTTGGAGGCGCTGACAAGAAAGCAACGCAAGTTATTAAGTTGATTTGAAGGACAACGTCGTGCATGTCGCAAAAATGTTTAAAGTCTATTGCCAATCGCCACTCATTTTTCATGGGCAACAGTGCATTTGTTTTCCCGTAAAAATGGCATTGAAAGAACGAAAGAAGCGAAACGAAACGAACAAAGAGTTTAGCCAAAGGACGTGCAGGTTTAGTGTTGGTTTAGTTGTTGCTCGTGTGAGGCAAGAAAGAAAATAGATTTGTTGCAAATATGGAGTAAATCAGTTATAGAATCGAGAGTAGCGCTAAGGTTTTTTTTGTTCCATCAATGGACAAGTCTGCAGCTAAGTCTTTGAACCGCTCCAGTTTATTTATCATTCTATCCATCCCTTTGTTTTGGCACACGTGGGCCAATGTCCAAAGAAATGCTAAATCCATCTCGTTTCCTTCAGTGCTATGATCAGATAAAATCTTTCTATTGCCACAAAAAGTGGTCGGATGTCTATGGAACGCCTTCTCTTGATATAACACTTAAAAGGCCAGATATCACTGCTTATCTTACAACTGGGCCGATAACTAGTTCGCCAGACTCGCTGCCACTGTTGGAAGTGAGTGTTATTGACACGCCAGCCAACATGGCGTTCTCAGCTACAGTGTACACAAATGAGTTTTCGACGGTGGTAGCGCGGATGAATTTTAACACGATACTCTTTTGTCAGGTTTTCGAGCAGACTCTAAATCAGATCAAATCGTACAACGAAGTTTAAATGGCAGCAATCAATTAGGTTTATATTAGTTTGTTTCTAAACAGTCTTCATGCTTTGTGTTTTCCTGTTAACACTGAAATGTGAAGATGTTTTCTCCTGTACATTTGTGAATGTTTTTAAGAGAGGCACAATGTCAAAGCACTTCCATCTCAGTTGCGCGTGTGTTTGTTTTTGATTGCAAAGAAGGGTTGAAGTTCATGTTTTCAGTCTACGCGCTTTAATTTCCAGTTGCTCAGTTTCTCTGAGTGTATAGGAGATGCAAGTTCTACAGCTCAAACACGCCGCCGGGAATATTCGCGAATGTTAAGAAGATTAACTGAAACAGTTTGGCCTTCAAAATGTTATTAAACAACAAATCTCTTTTTGCATTATTGTGGCAGTGTTATCAACATTCTATTCCGCGGGCTGCAAAACCCCGTTTAATGACTTTTAGTACAATGAACAGCTTTTAAAATTTCCTCAAGGGGCGATTTAGTTTTTTTGTCAGTTTAGACTTCCCGTCCGCAACTGTAAGACTCAACTTCGGCCAAATGGTTTTAGATTGCTTCATAATGCAACATACTTGACTAAAAACACCAGGGTCAAAGTTTTTAAAACAATGGTTCGCCTAAATCCGATTTTGTACTCAAACGATTTCAAAGGCGCCGCTTAAGAGTAATTTTGCGTGGGTGTAGAAGCCAAACGGTTTCACTCCGCCAAAAGATTACATATGTAGGCCGATTATCACGTCCTTTGAGGTTTGAAAGCAGGAAATCCTTTGAAACTTATATAAAACACTTGCATGTCTAATCTGGTTATGAAGTGGGATTTGTTTAAAACAGTTAAAATACGACCGAACGGCTTTGGCTGTAAATCTGATACATGCACTAAATAGGTTTTAAGTTTTTCTAACAGAAGCTTAATAATAAATGGTCTAGAAAAGTAAACCTGCCCGTCACTTGAATGCATCCAGTTGTATTTAATGTAATGGGCTTCGCTTCCTCATTTGCTGGTTAACAATTGTTGCGTTCTTTCGAAAGTTTGATACGAATATAGATTGTTTCATTATGTTCTGGGCTGGACGGTTGATGGGTTTCCCTTCTATCACCGGTTCTGTTTAAACCGATTAACTAATGAAACAAGTAGAGACTATAACGCTTGCCTAAAAAATTCAAATTAGAAATCGGTTGGAAATCACTTTCTAAACTGACTTAAAATCCTCTTTGGTACTACGATGTTTAAGCGATAGCTGCCGGCACAGTTTAGTTCCAGTTTGGTTAAAAATTGATTAAAAATGTCCCGCAGTCTTCAAAAGCGTTTGTTCCCACGAACAGAGCATTTAATTTTAACAAAGAAACAAAAAAAAAACGAGACTTGAATATGCTCTCGACAGGCCACTCACTGTCTTTTTGTCGGGTGGAAAACTGAAGGCAACTATAATACATTTATTATTTTATTATTTAAATTCTACAAAACTTAAAATTCCTGTCCACTTTAAGGCGTCGACAAGGAAATCATCCTTAGACTGAGTTTGGTGCATTATCCCAAGGGAGACAAAATCACTTATGTCGTTATTCATTTCATGACTGGGTTGTTCATGGCAATATTCCTCCCTCGACGGTTCAGTGTTCATTCAGTTTCTTCCTGTTATCGTGGACATGGCGTACGCAGGCTGAATTGAACCTGTAAGAGGAAAGTTGCACGCAATGGCGGGAAGATTTTCGCTACATGTGCGTAGGTAGAGAGCGTGAGATAAACATTCCCACAGCAGGTCTGAGCCACGCTGTAGACATGCTTGTATGCTAAATATCTTAATTTCTGCCTGGATGGTATTGAAGTATCTTTTGGGCACGCACGTTTTGCTAGATTTCAATTATGTAAACAAGTTAGTTCAGTAGTTAGCTGAAATCATTGAACTCGTGACTTTTATTTGAACTTCACCTATCGTAGGTGGACAGGCTGTCCATTGCAAGTGTCGATGGGCAGAAATCTACGGCTAGTTACAGTACTACAGCGGTATTGTTGTACAGTTATTGATAAGGAACTTAAGGTGTAAACCTGAATCGCTTGTTTCGTCTTGTTGATTGAAAAAATTCAGACATCCTTAAAATACAGACAATTTAGAGCAATTTAGATATGTAATTTAGAATAACTTGGGAAGAGGATTCACATACAAAATAATTCTTGATTTTAAGAATTTTACAAACAGTAAGAGGCATGAGCGATGAGGTTTGCTCCAAAGAGCAACAAATAAAATATTGCCTTTGCCACTGACAACTTAGCACGCTTTGTAACTTAGGGCGCGTTCGTTTGGGATATTCCGGAATAAGAATATATTCCGGAATATATTCTGCTTCTGGGAGCAGAATAGCCGGAATGAAAATCCAGGTATTCCGGAATGAGAATAGCTCCCAAACAAACGCTTACTTGCATTATTCCAATTATTCTTATTCCGGATTGATCCCAAACGAACGCGCCCTTAAACTGTTTCAACCGTTCAGTATGGTTTACACACAACTTAAAGAACTTGAAAATCTTTTCTAATTGTCGTGCATGCAAGAATGAAAACTCTAAACAAGACGAACACAGGACAAGTCACATAACCTGTTAAAAGCTTGGCTTCAAAGGTCTTCAAACAACGATATTTCACTGGGCTATAGCGTGTGGTAAAGAAGCTTTTACCGCTTAACTTTTTTCATCTAAAGAAAATACAATATAGGACTGATTTGAAGCAAAACATGAGTGAAAAGGTCTTTTCAATGCTTATAATACCACTTAAGTTCCTTCTAACAGCCTAGTTGATAACTTACTTATTTCATGGTACATTGGACCTGTATCATAACTACCTCTGTTGTTTGCTCGACATGATAACCGGTTAAACAAGAAAATCAACCAGCCTAGTCGCGTGACTAATTGCCACGTGGTAAATTTCCTGAACAAGTCACGAGCTTTTACCGCCTGTCACAGTCGCGTGGCGGAATTCAATGAGCGCTTTGAAAATGTGTGGGATGTTTCCTTCCTGCTGCCGTCATACATTAACAGCTTTATTAGACTCCTGTCGAGTAAGCAGATCTTTTTAATTGTACAACAAGCGACTTCCTTCTAGCGCTTGATTTATTTCGTCAGTGCTTGCACGTTGCATTTGGTGGAAGTTTTTCTCTTGAATAATAAAGAATTTCAACCATAATTAATCAACCTTAGGTCGAAAACAAAGAATAGAAAGCCTACAAGATACAGGTATTTAAAAAAAACTGGAGAATTGAATCTTTTCTAGTTCATCCTGTTTCGGATTTTTTCTCTGAGTGGGAAAAACAGCAACTGTGCAGAAAATAAAGAAGACCGCAAGTTTGGCGGAATCTTACCGCAGCTCCGATGGCAACCTCGTTCTCAGGGCTTTTCCCGTAGAGATCTCTTAGGGAAAAGCCCTGGGAACGAGTTTGCT
>OZ026601.1:10035260-10145260 GCA_964020085.1 Micromussa lordhowensis | reverse complement strand
ATCCTAATTTAATCATATCATCTCTATATATGGACATTTTGTCAATGCAAAGAAACCTATTGTTCCAGATAATTTCATTAATCACCTCGTGAGAAGAGCTTGGTGTTTTGCTATTTAGTTCGGACCAAGCATCTAGACATTCCTTGTAGTAAGCTGGTAAGGAGATTTTTAATTTAGTCGTATCGAAATTACAGTATAAAAGAAAACGTCCCCCAACTGGTGATATAATTTTTCCAAGAGTAATTTTCCACGAGCTTGGGTAGTCTTGCAGAAATTTCTTTAAACACATAACCCGCTTAGCTTTAATCAAAGATTCAATATGTAGCATTCTTAATCCACCATTTTTTAATATCAGATATTGCTTGTGTGGTATATACTAAAACAATTATTCACCTCAGTGTCGGTGAAAGGGGTGGATATTTACCTCCACTTCGGTGATATGCTCCTGTAATTGTTAATTTTTTTTCGAGGGTGACACTTGACAGTATAAAATGCTGATGAACTCGTGGCCCTCAAAGAAAATGTTAAAGTTTTACTTTTCCAGCAATTCTTTCTAGTTCGAAAATAAGTAGAGTGAAAAATGTCTCTCGTAACTGATCTGGATCGGAATTACGAGGCTTCAGGGAACGCCTTAACTAGCCGGCGCTAGTCTGGGAACGATGTTCAGAGACGCTGGGCAATTTGCGGAGACATACATGACGGAAATAACTATCAAAACAAGATGGCGGCCACAGTTCGAAAAGAAACATCTTGGAGACGTCGTTGGAAGCCAGATCTTAACTCTCAACCATGGAAACCCTTTTCCATTTCCGTCAAAAAGTTTCTAGTAAAGTCAATGTTTGTGGAGATGGACTGCTCCTATGAATTTTGTTTGTGGGATTTCAGTACATTTTGGTATGAGAAAGTTGAACATGACACCTTCAAGCAACGAGCTAAGGTCGGTAATAAATAACTGGTTGTTTTTACTACTGGACTTGTCATAAAATGATTTTTTTTTATGAAAGGCAAGGGGGTGAAGAGATTTATGTATGTATTTGCAATACATTCTTTCCTACTTTGCAGAGAGGCGTATAAATTTCTAGGATAATTCAAAAATTCTAGTATGGCTAGGTAATTCTGAGTTAAGTGTTTTATTTGAAGATGATTTCCAGTCCGTACTGCGTAGTTTCAGCACCCTCAAATCACATTTGCTAATAAGAGTGAGTGAATTTCAGGAGTTTGCGTTAGAATTTCATGTTAGGGTAAGAGTTCATGAAAGACATTTTTGGTCCATTTTCTGAGAAGCATGTTATTTTTATTACTCTATCAGGAAAATAAATTTTAAATGCACTTATAACATAGAAGATTAGAACAGAATTTTTTAACTATATATACTGTGTGTGAACATATATTAAATATGTTTAATAGCTGTTTAACAGCCTTTTCACAGTTAACTTTATTCATTTTAGTTACAATCCTGCATGTATATGAGGCAATTTTGTTGTTGCTGCCTGAATGCCTCGCCTCCATGTTGGATTACATTGTAATGCAGATGAGAAAAATAAATCATTTAAAGGGCTATTGGCATATTGCATGCATGATTGTATATAATATTTCTCAATATTCTAAAGTCTAGTCTAGTTCCACATGTGCTTGCATCATGTGACTTAATCATGTGTCTGTAAGACAGTATGTTACCCTTACCTAACTATGCTTGAGCGAACTGGAATACTAATCAGGCTAAGCAGAGTGCTAATTAACGCTGGGGTTGGGGGAAAGGTACTCTACACAGTTTTATTCGTGGAGGCTGTGCCCCAAGGTCCAAGCCCTTACCCTTTTGTATACCATTTCGACAGAAAAGCTACCCCTTTCACATACCTTCTTAAGAACACTGCATCCCTTTTCTAAACCCTTGGAATAACATGAATGAACAATATTACTTGAGAACATCAAGCATAGCCAGAAGAGATGTTAATCAGAAAAAAACAAGTATTTTAGATTCAGTTCAGGTTCACGTTGGACTTGAATTGCAGATTTCTCTACCCTTTCATGCACCTCAACTTGTGAAATTCCTACCCTTTCATATATCTGAAGCCTGAAAAAAGTACCCATTTTGGGCGGAGCCTCCCCATATATGCCATTATAGGGAGTACCCCCTCCCCTGGTAATTGACTGAGCTTTGTGGAGTGCTATAGGGCAATCTCTGCTGACGTCATTGTTGAAATAAAGAAGTTAGAAAGAACACATCATATGAGATATTGAAGGAGATATTGGTTATCAAAAACTGAAAAATTGGGTGACAAAAGTGCTAATCAACCCATACATCTTGGGTAATGTGTTTTTAAATCTACATTGCACAATAACTTCCTGAACTCATACACTGGTCTATATTGCTTGAAATAGTTTGAAAGCATTTCCTTTGCTTTCTGGTGGGACTTTTGAAATGAGAGAGGTTATCTGCCATTTTGGCTCAGGAGCTGCCAGAACTGCTGAAATTAACTGACATGTTAATATCCCAGTGGCACTTCTCAGGCAGAAGATGTAAATGTTGTAGCCATACAACAAATTTAAAAAATACACTGTTTGTTTTTCTCTGTCAACAGGAGCTAAATCCAAATGTGGAGGCAAAACTGTCGTACTTGCTGAAATTTGTACAGAAAAGTGTAGAAGAATGCAACCAGAAGGAAGAACTGACATTTACAATAAATGAGGTTAAACTAAGAAATGATTATCACAATGATAAATTGTAACATGTGCTATTTATTTCAAGGACATCACTTAAGCAGAGTTCAAAAACAACTTGAATTCCAGCTTGCCCTTAGGACAAGTATCTCTCAAATATTGCTTGTCCTGGGCAAGTCTTAGTTTGCTCTTGTCCTGGACAAACAGATGGCACTTTTTCTGAGCCCTGTAAGTAGTATTTTTTAAAATTAAGATTCTACCTAAGCATCACTTTAAGGTGTTTTACAAAATTACATTTTGTAAAATACCATTACAATAAAAAAACCGAAATGGGTGCTTTTTCATTTGACAGGAGGCTGATGATCAATTGATTGTGAAAATGAAGACAAAGCTGCAGGCAGGTGTGCCATTTGTTTGGAAGTTCCACTGTTCAGTTGGACAAAAGGACATGGTACATAATATGTAAATAAGCAAACATGCAAGTATATAAGAATGTTGCTTTTTTATGACACTCAGGTATGTAATGTTACAGTCAAACCAAGTGCAATGTACTCCTCAAGATTACATAAATGAATTGATTATTCGAATATTGAACTTGCTAGCCATTTCAAGAAATACAGCTAATGGGTTCACTATTCAAAAAATTAATTCATTGTTGCATTCTTGAAACAACTAGGGGGTTAAATATTCCAATAATCAATTAATCATTGCATTATTTATACGACTAGCGGGTTCAATATTCAAATAATCAATTTGTTAATGTTATCTTGAGGGGAATGCTTCACTTGGTTTGACTGTAAGTGTAGAATAATTAACTATTATTGGACGAGGTTGAGCAAAATATTTTGTCAAAATATTTGTCAGTGGCAAGCAGAATACTTGATCTGAGAGACAGTGAAAAATCACGATATTTTGTGATAACCGAGTTCAATAATCGTTTTATCATTCAATCTGCCATTTTTCACACAAGAGTGTGGTTACAATTATACATGGCAGAATATTAATTTGCAGCAAAACACATTTAGACAGTACTACACATGAACAGACCATTATTATTCAACAAATTGTAACACTATCCAAATATGGTCATGATGCTCTCGATATCAGTAACAGATATCCGGCGGTATACGTAGCTTCGTACGTGGGAAGAAAAAGTGAAGTGTCAGACGATATTCCGCGCGATTTCGCAGGATAATTGTTAATTATTCGTAGGCAGTTATTTGCAGGTCATGTGGCGGGTTCTCAGCCAATGAAAAAGTAAGAAAAAACTGCATCGAATGATAAAATAAAAGATGTTTCCTCAAATTTTAAGTACCCCACTGATAAAAGCATAGAGAATAAATCTCTTTGAGCTTCTTATTGGTCTGTGCGCTATTCTAGCCCAAATACTTTTTAATCAGCAATAATTTTGTTTGTTGTGAAGGTTGGATCACAGCTAGTGCAGCCAATGTTAGCCATGATTACTGAGTTACAGAGACGCCAGGCAGAGCTGTGCATTCTGTTGAGGAAGAAAGATCAGGAGATTTTGGATTATAAGGATTCAGGAGTTCGTTTGTCAAGAAGTATGTCACATGAATTTATTTCTGTATTGATGAAAACGTTGTTACGATTGTAGAACACACTTCTAGCACAAATTTTCATTTTGGCAGAGTACCAAAATTGCCTCTTAATGAACTGTAAAATTATATCTTGTTCCCACCTCCTCACCCGAGGTTAACATCTGACACTAATTTATATAACAGGGCTTGTTGTTCAAAGCTCGGTTAAGCTAACCCGGGGTTAGTGAGAATTTTCATTTAAATTTACAACTGTTTCCAGGTGAGTTTTTCTGTTTTTATTGTTTATCCTTCAGGTTTGAGTTTGAATAATCTCAAACCACACAAAACATAAGCAGTGAAAAACATTTTTAAACAAGAAAAATTAATACTTCTGTTCACTTTTAATCCTGGGTTAGCGTTAACCGGCACAACCCAGCCCAGAAAAATAATTATCACGTTTACTTCAGGTAGGTGTGTGGTACTTGTTTATTCCGTTTCCCTTTGATGTACAGGAACACAGATTTGCAGTTAATTAGGTTCTCAGCCCTAAATTCCATGACAAGTGCAGTCACAATTATTTGTTAATTTGCACTGTCCAAATTAATTCTTCGTTTGGATAGTGTCCAAATGACTGGACTGAAATTAGACAGTTCGATGTGCAATTTAATCAACAGGTAGTAAGAATGTATCCCTGTCCAATTTGGAAATTGAATTAAAAAGAAATTTCTCACACTACCAAATTGGGCTTGGCCTGTGACCCCAGTCTAATTTTGGCAGTCCTCGGAATTTCATTCATCTAGTGTTTTTCCAAATTCCACAGCATCTGGCCCTTTTACAGATACCAATATTTTAATACGTTTTGTTTCAGAAAGTCTTGCAACCACTCAGTTTGATGAAAACTCCTTCAAAAGCAAAATGGTTCTTTCAGCGGTATGTCTGTTCAATTATTGAGTGGTATTGACGGAAGAGCTCAGTTTTGTTTTCACTAGATATGGTATAAGTTAGCAAATAAAAATGACACTGAGTTCTAACGTTTTGAAAGAAAAACAAACGATAAAAACGTGGTGAAAAATGTCAAATCATGTGAAACAAAATTACAATTGAATTTCAAAAGATCATGGAATCTTTTGTGTAGATGTTCGCATATTTTCGGACAATACTTGGTTATCTTCGGTGGTCTTCGGTCAAACTTCGACAATCTTTGGAACCTTATCCCTTCACTCGAGAGCAGCGTGAATTTTATTCATGGATTAAACACACTGACATAAATCCTGCTAAGTAATAAACGTAAATTGTTGGCTGATAATTTTATGGGACACCTTGTAGATTTTTACATGGCGTGATGCAGTGCTATTAAATACGAGGGTGTTCACTATCAAAGTGCTTTTGAAATGTTTTCATGTTTGCCGCGCTCTGTGATTGGTAGGCAATAATGTCACAAAGTGCTCTAACCAATCAGGAGAGACTTGCTGTCGAGGAAGTTGGCTGCGAGTGACCTTGACCGTCTGAGAATCCAGCTAGGCGGGGACCACTGTATTGAATTGATGGGCAAGGCATTGTTTCTCCTTTTTCCCTAGAGAACTATATATTTACTTGTCCCACTTGGTAAATATATTGTGGGTTAGCCGCGATATACTAGCATTCCATACAGGGCAAATAAACATTGAAGAACTTGCAGTATGTGGGTCCTCTGTCCTGGTCGAATTGGAATTTGCAGATGTTGGTTTTTGTTGAGGGAGGAAAACTGGAATACCTGGAGAAAAACCCTTGGAGCAAGGCGAGAACAAGCAGCAGACTCAACCCGGAATCGAACTTTTGGGATTTCTATCTTTCCAAATGGGGAGGAACATTAGTTTTTCTTGGAAACTTGGGAAAAAAAGACACCTCCAAACATGATATCAAGGATGACTTCCTCCGAGAACTTATCGAATTTTGGGTGGACTTTAATTTCAGAGACTCGTTCCTCTCCAAACACGACTTTTGTAGTAGTGTGATATGGAATTACTCATTAGTCGGAATCGAACTTGGGGGCCATTGGTTACGGTCCAGCACTCCTACTGCTACGACAAAATTTTTAACGAGTCATTTGGGGTATCCCGAAGGGCGAGTCGAATTACGAATGGGTAGTGCAGAAAAAAGCAAACTCGCTGATGTGATGATAAAATAATAGAAGAATTCGATTGCAATTCTGGAGTAGTTTGGCTTTGGTTTCACAACATTCAAGCGTTAAAAAACTCCTTGAAATCAGGTATGTCAGCGCTTTTCCAACAACAGGAAATAATAAAATGAATAACGTATAATGCAAGAGAATCAATGAACGATTAACATCTTTTATATATTGCATTCTTCACTTACGAACAACGTGACCAACTCCCAGTTTGCACCCGTATCGCATAGGTTATGGGTTCGAATCCTGTTCAGGCCTAATTTTTTTTTCAGGCATTGTTTTTACAACTGCTTAAGTTGTGTTCATAAGTGCGATGATCATTCATGTATTTACATTGCCTTTTTAAGCCTAAAAACAGCTTTCTTGTGATTTCTTTCTATTTACTTCTTGCAAATTGTCTTAAAATTATTCTCTGTCTAGCCCGGAAGGAAATTCCGTGTAAATCACTTGCAAGTCTATTTTCTTCTCACGTTCAATTGATTTAGACTGTCCGAAATCTTAAACATCCTTTCCCGTTTTGGCTCGTCTGTTTCAGTGGTGTTTTTCTTCCTTCATGAACTATTTGAAAAGTTTCTTTTTATTTTTTAATCCTTTTATATCTTCTCAGTCAGTTCACTCCTTTTTTCGTTTTTTTGTTTTGTTTTGGGTTGTTGTTGTCTGTTTGTTGTTGTTCTACCTTGGTCAACTATTTGAAATTCTTCTTATAAATTCCAAATCCGCTTAAATTCTCGTCAATCCTCTCCATGCTTATTCCTCATTAGCCTGTTATTGTCTATTTTGTGTTTTTCTTTCTTTCTAATCTATTTTTGAATGCTGATTTGATGTGAAGTATTGTATATTTCCAAAGGCGTTTTTGAGCGACGTACGGTAACCGGAAGTGGACGTTTCTCATTTTTGGGCAGTCGATGCGCTCTAATTTTGAAGTAAATCGTCTCTATACGAGTAACGACACTTAGTATTACAAATGTTGTAGCACCAAGGCGAGTAAAAAGAGAAAACGTCTCATTTCCGGTTGCCGTACGTCGCTCAAAAACGCCTTTGCTTAAGCTCCCTAATAATGACGGGACAGAGAGGGAAGCTCAGGGCGTTGGCCGGGATATGTCATGTCTACGAAAGTTATTTTTAACCCAGCGGAAGTCTGCTTTCCGAGCTTCCGCATGTAGTCTTGCCTCGCTCTCAGGTTGTTAGTGACACTTAGTCCGCCGTTACATGAAATCTTTGCTTTTCTTTCAAACATCAGACTGAGGTTGGCCTGCATGCGGACGTCTCGGAAGACAGACTTCCGCTAGAACAAAGACTTCCGCTCGTCTGAAAATAACTTTCGTGGACATATGACATATCCCAAGGGCTGTACCGGGAACCTCCCTCTCTGTCCCCTCTTGATATTTCTCTTGATATTTTTCCGTTGCACCATCAGGGATTTGAAGAAGCTGTGAAAGAAGCTGCTACGAAAGGACTTGACGATGCTTCGTGTGAGCTTTATAAACAGATCATGATTAAAACAGCATGGTTAGCAGAAAAAGATTTACCTGGTGAGACATCGGTCATTTTGGATTTATGTTTGAAGAAAACTCGGGCAGGGAAATCACATGATTATCGCGACGTCATCGCTTTCGAAAAGCTCCGTTTTAAAATTGTTTTACGTCCACACTAAAACGAAAGCTGGCGTTTACAGATCCTCCGGTTTGGAGAGCGTTTTCGAAAACCTCCGTGACCGTGACGTGATCGTGATCGTGACGGATCAGTGTGGACGGTAGGCCTAACCGTAGAATTAATGTTGCGTTTTAAAATTTATCTAGCGTAGTATGGACCGGGCCATAGTTCTACCTGTACTAGAACTGTTTTATGTTTTTACTTTCTGACGTTGTGGTGACTAACTACTTATTAAGGCGGGGGTAAAGGTGAATTTAAGTGAAATTTTGGTAAGTTTAAAGAGAGGTTGAAAGGAAAAAAAAAGGGTTATGGAACACCACCAGACAGTTGCCCGACCGCGCACAATGGCACCCCAGGTTGTTGGGCAACTGTTTGGAGTGTATGTACCAATTTTTAATTTCAAACTCTAATTTTAAAACAACAACAAATCTTCAAAATTTCCTATTTCCATCAATTTTACTAATCCTTTGAGAAAAACTATTTCTCTCCAAATATACCTAAAAATCACCAAAAAATTTACAAAACAACCCAAAACATAGATATGTGAGACGAGCATAGAGATTCTTGATTGCTTGAAACGTAAACGAGATATTTGCATTAAAAACATAATACCCAGCCAAAATACGGCTTTCGGGTTTACCCCCGCCTTAACCGAGAGTGAGGTCTTTACGGGAAAATCTCGGACCGACACCTTGCCGTATTGACCGAGCGATAGCGAGGTCAATACCGCAAGGCCGAGGTTTGAGATTTTCCCGTAAAGACCGAACGTTCGAGGTTAATAAGTTGTTTATTATATGGCTTTTTGCTTGACTTTTGCAGGCCAGTAATCGGCCCGTGGGCATTACGGGAAAATAGTGCCCTAGTATTAGCCAATCAGAGCACGCGTTAGATCGGCTACAAACCCAAGTCATATAATAAATAGCGGTATTGCCCTGGAGAAATTCTACTCGTGTCTTAATTGGCACAATTTTTGTCTGGAATCGGTCCAAACGAATATAGGTTGCGGTATTCAACAGACGAGACCTGTTAGTATGAAATATGATTTGTCCACAGCTACACATATTCAGACAGGTTATGATTGGTTCTCGCTGGAGTCTGGATGAAATCTTTGCAACCGCTTATATTACTTCAAAGCTGCGACATGTCATATGGTTTATTGTACATTTACACTTCCACATTATAGTAATTCTCTGGTAGCGAGACTATTTAATAATTAATTTGGTTTTATCAACTTAGTTGATAATGTGAATTGGCCACCGTAAAGAGATTCGAAACTATAGAGATTCTATAATGATTTTCCGCGAATGAAAAGCAGTCGAGTGTTAACACCAGTTCAGCCAGGCGGAGTAGTGTTTCCGAGCTTGGTTCCTTAACAGTGCGTAAATCAAAAAAATGTTTGAGGGCTAGAAGACCTTCGCCATTAGGGATGACGGTGTAAAGAGATGTTATGTCCATAGTGAAAATAAGTTTGTCTTCGCCCAGGAAATTGAAATCGCGAAAAATTTGAAGTGCGTGTTGAAATTGAAACTATTTGCCCTCGAAGCTTCGCTTCTCTGGCAAATATTTGTTTTAAGAACATCAAATTTCCGCAGGGCAACTATCAGCCGATAGTTCCAGGACAGAAACAGCCTATTGTTTTAATAAGAGTACGACATGCTTTGTGGCGCACACGCTAGCTTTCCCTAGACAGTTTCTAAGATGTTTTGAAACATGTCTTTAAAAAGCACAACAGAACGAGAGGCACAAGTAACTACTAAAATCACTGCCCTGAACTAAACAACAGCAAGTAAAGTATGCTGAACTGCGCTTTGTTTATTGACTTTTGCTAGAATTAGAGGAGGATGATGAAGACGCTGATGATATTTTCGGCTCAATAGCTGTTGGAGGCGCTGTGGGGGGTCCCAGTGCGCCTTCATGGACTGATGTGCCCCCACCCTCCCTTCTAGGAAAGGACGGCGAAACCTTAACAACGTCCCCCAGGGGCTCCCCCAGGAAAACGCCTGTCACATCACCTGCAAAGTCGTCTGGGATGTCGTCGCCTGCTAATTCACCATCAAAGGTAACAGGATACAGGAGATTCTCTCGATGGTTGAGGTGGGAGGGAGGGAGAGGGAGGGGGCAGGGAAGGAAGAGGGAGGGGTGGTTGTGGGAAATCACTTCACTCGCGCCCTTTATTAAGTCTCGCAATAGGGGCCCGTTTCTCGAAAGCTCCGGAAACTTTTCGAGCCCGTAAAGCCATTTTTGGTTCATCTGTATCTGAAAACGGAGAGGTGTATACGCCTGAAATTTCTTTTGCGAAGAGAACCTCTGTTTATATTAATAATACGTGAATAAAACAGCTCTGTAATCATAAGCTTCGAGATTTTGCTATGACTTTCCGGATGCGAAAACTTTTCGGGACCTTCGAGAAACGGGCCCCAGGTGTGTTGGTTAGACGAAATGTCGTAGGGTTACTGGGAAAGGTGATCGAAAGATTAAATTTGGAAAACTAATTTTCGATGGCGCAGATTTTTTCACAAATAAATTACTGAGCCATTCAGAACTAGAAACGATAGCATGCTAAGCGCAGGGAGGTGCCAGTCAGCCGCGTCTCGATTGATGTGAGGTTTGCGCCTGATTGGTCGAAAAATTGTTATGTCTGTTTCAATTGATCAGAAAGCGATTCAGTTGTTTTCACTACTTCTAAGGAAATGAAAAACCAAACAAAAAAACCTACTAGGGTCTCTAAAAGGTAAAAACAGTCTCCTGTCCACGAATTATCAATATTATTTTACAGGACGTTGAACTTCAAAGACGAGAAGAATTGCAGAAGAGACTGGCCGAAGAAGCTGAAAAAAAGAAAAGGAAAAAACGCAAGATTAACCTGTAAAAAGACGTGTTTCGATTTGGCCTCATGTATGCTGTCACTAAAAGGTCTTCATGATTACCTACTGCCGGCGACCTTCGCTGATGGTCAGTTCGTCCTTTACAAAGACAAATTAAGTCCCCGACACAAAGGAAAACAGAACGCGACAAGAGTAGAGAAAGTTTTTAATTCAACGCATGACATGTTCTCAAGCCACCGGTTAATGACTTTCGCCCTTTCGCCGTCACCTAGAGAAACAACAAAACATAACATTTCATTATATATGTTTACATTGAAGAGAAGAAGACGACATGTGTTTAAAAGCAGCATATAATACATTATCTTTAGATTTCAAAAGATATTGTTAGGCCTACATTACGTATACCTTGAAAGATTTTAAAATTTGCGAGAAAGAATATGGTGGAAAATCGTATTGTACAGCTTCCAAACGTTTTATTCGATTACTTTTGTCAACGTCTTGTCATCTCTCTGTCTCTCTACGTCTTCCATTTTCTTCGACCTCAAGTGAATTTTGGATATTCAAATTTTCCCCAACTGTCATACAAGAGAACCCTATTTGATCACTGGCTCTTTGTCACCACAAAATAAAGCTTCAATGCCATTTATCAATTGTGAGGTTTGACTGGAAAACTTGTCTTCAACCCTCCGATAATTTGCGCTCAATATAAACAGCGCCAGATGTTCAGTCTTGTACCTATTTGAATAAGAAATTTGAGGCAAAAGCTGTCTTCATAAGCAACACTATTATTGTATTACAAAGGTTTGCGGTTTAGTGCCCTAAAAGATGGCGTGAGGCAGTTGAAAAATGTTTGTAATTGAATGGTGTTTCCACTATCGTTTGTCGTTTTCTGCATAATTTACAAAAACGGCGTTGGCTGCTGCATAACTAAATGTGCGGGACTGTATGTTTTTCAGTCACGATTCTATTAAAACAGAATTATATCGCAGTTACATTTTCGATTTTGTTCTTGATCATATTTAATAGCTACGCAAGCAATATTCATTTAGCCGGGAAGTTAAAACAAGGCTTAAACTTTAGCCAGTCTAACTCGGTCATCACAAAGCAGTCTTTACCCTTTCTCGCCACACCCCCAAATTACAATTAAAGGTCTTGGAAAAGCAATAATCTACACGATTCTCAAAAACCATTTTTTGGGTCGGAATGCATAATTGCTTAGGGCTTTGGTTCTAGATGAATTCTTAAAGTTAAAAGGGAGAATTCGTTTCTGAGGACGGAGAGGATATCGCGCCACTGAAAAAACACATTAGTCACCTGTAAAAAACATGTCGCGACTGATATCACCAAGCAACATAATTTCTCGCAGGTATTTATTGCCCATTACCCAAAACAAAGTTACGTGGGTGGAAAATTTGGAATTTGTTTTGTAAAATGCCGGAAGGATAGAAAAGTAGTTTATTACAGTGATGTAGAACGAAAGGCTTGCTGCAAGAAGAAGGCCATTATTTGATTTACTCACTGCGTTTTGTTAATTATCATTGAAAATGTCCACTTTAAAGCATCAAAATTGCCAAAATTTGCATTAAATTCACATTTTTCCACCAATAATGGGCCCATGCTCCAATTTGTCTACAGTGAATACAATTCATCTCCGCGGGAACAAGGAGCAGGTGCAGCGAGAAACGTCAGGTCTTGTCGTCTTCATGTCTGCAGTTGTGAAAAATGTTGACAGTTTGATGTCTACCAGCGGAAGAATAATTCATTTATTCAGCTTACTTCTGGTTATCCATTATTGCGAGTACAAAAAAACGACACCGAATGCCATTCAAGTGTTCATTTAGTGGCATGCTGTCACGCGCGCGTGCAGAAATCTGCTGTCAATCTTAGCTTTCAATTGGTTTCTTTAAAGTGTTCTGCTGGCTGGCCGGTCGATCAATTTAGCGAAAAAGACGATTTGAATTCTCGCAACACGAGGCGCTTTGTTACGTTTTGCAACTGAAAACTGGTATGTACAATGCTTTTTACGGACTTCTTGTTTGTAATCTATTTAAGCTCAATTTAACAAGATCAGTTGGAAAGCCATCTTTAAAGAATCGTTATATTTAGCTGCAAATTTAAAATACATGGAATGCGATTAAACGGTGTGGCTCTTGAAGTAAATTTATGGTATTAGATTTATCCTAAACCCATAGAGGTGGTGATTTAAAAACTGACAACCGTACAGTTGATTTAAGGAAAAATATTTTTACCCCGACTTCGATTGGTTTTCATCGTTCAAGTAGTTAAATATGGTGTCTCGAGTTTTTATCAAAGTATTTTCAATATTGTATTGGTGCGAAAACGCTGGTGTATCTCTCGTAAAACAGCAACAACCGAAATATCGCCGAATTTTAACTTGTAATCAGTTTTAAAAACACGTGGTAGTTACCGTTCTACGCAAAAAAATAGCAACAAAATTGATATTCATGACCCGTTCTTGAAGTTGCTGGGAATCGTATTTTTAAGATCTCGAATGCAGTTTATTGCATGGCAGGGCGCTAGCTTTGCGCGCTAAAAAGAGCTTTAATTTTACATACATATTGTTTATAGTGGCTAGACGGTTTGTATTTAAACAAACTTGTTCGAGCAGCCGGCTTTACCATTAAACTTGACAGAGATCGAGTTTAGCGATTGTTCTGACCTAGCTATTTTTGATTAAAACTGTTACTTTTGTTTTTATTTTTCATTCTATCAAGCTGAGGACTGTTATAGTATTGTTTTATGTCTGAATTTTCATTGCACTATGCAATCGTGATATAACGAATTCTCTCGGTCTTTCCTCGCGGAGTTTCTTTCTCTTAAAGTTCAAACATGGCCAATTTCTTTCATGTAAGGTTTTTTATATTTATTTTATTTTATTTTTAATAAAATATCAACATTGTCACCCAGACCATCACTTTGACAAAGAAGTGAATCTGCCCTATTTCACACTTAACACAAAATTACTTTTTTCAAAGAGGTTTTAGGGCAAACTAGTAACTGGCAACTGGCAGTTTCGTAGCATTTCCCACCGAAAATATAACACATAACCAATGCATAAACAAATAGCATTAAAAATCGTTCCATTATATATGGGATACTGGAAAATGTAACAAAAAGCTGCAAACATCAGCCAATTTAATGCTAAAAGCGGCTTCAGGCGATAGATTTCACCTGTAAGGAAAAACTAGTGGCTAAGTGCGTATATGAATGTTGAGCCAATGGGCACGAGAAAAAAACATACACCTAAATCACTGTAACAAAATAGAAGTACCGGATGCTGTCATTGTGCGAGAGGGTCTAATCAACTGTAATTGATAATGAACCAAGAAAAAAACGACTAATTAGAGGGTATAAAAACTATATAACTTAAATTCCAAAATTTTGAAAGGCAAGAGATTTTTCTTCAGATTCTGACAAAGAATACCCTGCAAGAAAGGCCATACCTTTTATTTTGAATATTGACATTTTCATAATATATAGTTTCCATGTAGTTTCTTCGGCCTTGCGTTTTCCCAAGGCCACTATAATGGCAATAGCCACTTCCTAAAGACTGTTTCTCCCATTAGATGCCGACCATGGTCGTTGTTGGTTTCAGAGTAACGAAGTTCCCGCGTGATCGCCTGCAAATCCAAATCTGCAAAGCGCGAATGAATATAATCGAGATTCATAGGTCCAGTTGTTTATGCTAGCCGAGCTGAGTAGAAGTCGAGAGCCGGGTTAAAAACGCAAAACTCACCGGTCATTTTGGATTTGTGTTGAAGGAAAACTCATTCAGGGAGGTCATATGATTTTCGTGACGTCACCGTTTTCGAAAGGCTTGGCAAAAAGCCGGCGTTTTCAAATTTCTCCGGGTGCAGTGTGGACTGCGCATGTACTGCGTGTAGGATGCATTGCGTGCTTAGTGGATCGCCATACATCTCGCATTGATGGTTTGCGAAAAAAAAAGAAAGAAACTCAGCCGAATCAAACAACCCGTTACGATTAATACTCAATTTGGACTGTTCGTGGCCTGTTCACAAAGCAACAACTTTGAAATTACTTCAAGTATTTATTGAAGCATCTCGGAAACCTTTTTTCCTTTTGTCAACTGATATGATAGTGAGGGCTGGAATGTGAAATATTACCTTCACTGCATTTATTTTGGGACAGACGCGTTTTAATTAAATTCGGCCAGGGGGATTTGCCACCAAAGTCTCACTCGTCCGAGTTTTTGTTGGATTTATTACCGCAGTTTTGTTGAATATACTAATTTTTTATTACTGAAAACCCGAGAAAATAATTCAACAAAGATCAGAAGACTTAATTTCCACTTGCTCCCTCTCATCATTTTGATCATGCTTAGTTTAATAATGTTGCGTCTTACTTATTTCACGCTGAATTTCTCGACCACACTTGTTTGACCCGAGGGATTAAAGAACCCCATGAAAAGTCTCCATTGGTATGTGAACGGGAAGTCATTTGTTTCAGTCTGACATTTTTACAAACCTTTAATTAATGATAGGTGATGTAACTCTGTCAAACGCAGCAGGCTCGACTGTGGTGCATGCGCAATGTAGTCTACAAAAGGTCACTGCACTTAGAAAAGTAAAAACCGTCTTTTTCGCAAGGAGATTTTGATCTACGACAGCAGCCATGTTAAGGCTTAAGAACTCCACTTGTTTTAAGATTTCCACTTGTGCCCTTGAAGTAAGATTCTCGAACCTCGAAGATCAGTTTTCGCGGTGAAGCAAAATCGACAAAAATGTTACTGGATTGCGCGGTCTTCTCTGATGTTATTGCTTCACGCTGAAAATAATACCGAGATAAGTTTTCACTGTTTTTTTTTTAAGACGGCAAGAGTAGCTATCTCTTCATGTCCTTCGTGGTTGGTGTATTAAGATTAGAATTGTTGAAGCCACCCTGCACATGCTCAAGAATTCTAGTTATTACACAACCATCAGGCATTTGGCCAAACCTATGATATGAAGAAATCTCTCACGACAGAACTTTTAATATTGAAGTATATTGAAGGAATTTCATACTTAAACATAGTTTCTTCAACAGCCCTCAGGGAAATACCAATAAAATCTTGAAAACACTCAGGGAACACTTGAAAAAGATTGAAAGAACTTGAGAAATGTCAGGAAATCTCGAGTTCCCAACCAAACTCACTCGAAATTTTAATCACGTTATCTCATGTTTTGTCAACGTTAATGAACACAAACCAAACATTTACTGTTTATATTTGATAATTAGATTACGACCCCGAGTTTTCTATGAGCGATTATTCTCCGATTCTTATTGGTTTAAATTCATCAGGTGACGTGATAGTGTTCGTCCGAGACATATCAGCCCTCGACAGAAACACTCTATTGTTTAAATAGTGCCCGTTTGCGGAAAATACCCGGCTGGATACTCGTCCGAGCAAAATTTTTCTGTAAACAAGTGGCCTTGTAGAAAATAGAATTGAAATTGCATTAAGTGGGGTCTGCCTGTTTTCTTTTTCAAATGTTGGCTTTCATCTAAAAAAGTTGAAAGTCATTTAATATGATTTTTGAACTAGCGCGTGGAAGACAATTTAGTGGCGAACAATAAAGACAATAGAGTGTTTGTGTCTCGGAACTATTGGTGTGATAGTTGCCCCTTGGAAATTTGATGTTTTTACAACTAGCACATTTGCCCTCGAAGCTTCTCGACGAGGAGAATTCAAGTTGACTATCGCTCATGGAAAACGAGGGCGAGCAGATTAATAGCAAAGCGCGCGAGCGACGTCATAACTCAGACAAGACTCGGACAAACAAACCGGAATGGCGGACGATTTTCCTAAAACAGTTTCTAAAACAGCCGGTGTTCTTAAAACACATTTTTTAAACGAAAACTTCGCCTGGATTCCCTCTAGTTCTCTCAGAATACGCTGATGTTGTATGAGCGTCGTGGGGGGTATAATCATTTGCATTCTATTTTTAGTCCTCGCGCGCTTCGCTATTGATTTAGTAAACATTCTAAAGCATTACAGCACAAAAAACCACAATTCAAAGCCTAACATTCCTGGCCTAAAATTAAGGATAATTATCAGTTACAAGAGCGTGGGCGCGATCATTGTCATTTATCCGCGATTTTAAAATAAATAATAGTAATAGGACTGAGTGGGGTCCAATCATACAAGTGATAACAAAATCAAATGAACGCGTAGCGGGAGTCCGATTTGTTTATCACGAGTTTGATTACAGACCGAATTGGACGACACCAAGCCTTATTACCAATTAATCATAATAATAAATTAATAAATTGATTCATGTCGCTCTGAAATTGAGATTGGTCGATTTAAACTACAACTTTGAATATGACTGGTTGGTATAAACTACAACTTTGAATGAGATTGGCTTGTTGAACTGTCCGATAACAAACTGTCCAATAACAAACTTTCCGATAACATCTTGGCATTTCCGAATTACCGTAAGCCTCTTTCTCATAGCGAGTCTTAGTGCTCATCCTTTCATATGAAAATGAGATTTCATTCACATGCAAATTAAACTCATTTTCATATGAATGGTGGTGCACCAGGCCTCGCTTTGAAAGAGAGGCTTTAGGTAACTCGGAAATGGTCTATTAGTGGAAAATAGGAGTATTTTAAACCAATCACAATCGAGGAAATTGTAATTTTTATGATTAGTCGAATTAAGGCCCGGATACACGGTGCAACATTACGCGCAATATTTGATGAGCGGCTACCAAGCTCTCATGAGATCATGTTTACATCACGTTGCTTGTTTTGAAAAGGCGCGAGTCCTTGTTCCATAGACATCGATCGGTTTTCTTTAAAGTTGTGAATTATAAGTATTCGTTCAGTTGATTGCTCCTTGGTAAAACCAGATATAAATATACACAGAAACGAAACAAGCTTAAGACTTTTGCTGCCTTTGCGCGCGCTACGGCTACTCCATGCCACCACGCGGGTAATGTCAAAGCTGATAAAAAAGTGAATGAAAATATCCAGAACAAAACGTTTGGATTCTGGACCACAGGTAAGGCTTAGGAAAAAGATAACTTACCTCTGTAATAGTCAAACCATCGCTTTCTTTTTACGTGAAACGTACGATGGGCGACATTTGGGTCAGCGGTTGAATTTGAATGTGAGATTTGATTGGCTGAACACTGAAATTTACGTCACACTATGGCACGAAATGTTACAGATGGTGAATACACGAATAAATTTGTTGCGCGCAATGTTGCAGAAGTAGGACGAGACTTTACTGCGCGCAACAATTTTAGGGGTAGATACACGATGAAATGCAGCCATTGCGTGCAATATTGCACCCCCTTTATTCTCGCATTTTGATTGGCTCTTACTTATGATCTATTAGTGGAGGACAAACCCATAGATGACGTCATTAACAAGTTTTTGTTTTCTTTATGAAATAACACATGTAGATTCCAAGATTCCATGTTGCTGTGCTTCTGTTCAGAAATTGATCACAGAAGACATCAAAATGTGGTACATCAGTGACACACTCGAAGCTCGGCTATCGCCTCGTGTGCCACCTTTTTGTTCAGTTACCACATTTTGACGTCATCTGTGATCTGTTACTGAACAGACGCACGGCAACATGGAATCTATTTTTAAAATAAAAAAAGATGAGAGAACCAATCAGATTCGTGGATTTCCGATAGACTGCTGAGTGGCTACTAAATCGTTTTATTAAAGTACTCAAGACAAAGAAGTGGACTTTAGCAACTAGACCCCGTTTTGTAATTGTACTTCAAGTTTTTCTGTTTTCCAGGAAGCCAGTTTTAAATTGTCAAAGCTACGAAATGAGTCACCTCCCTTTATAATTCCTCGCTTTCTGCGTAAACACCGGGTTTCAGATCGATGAAGAAAAGATTTAAGCCATCTTTTACCCTCCCCGTCCCCCGCCTTCCTGAAAAAGCAAACAGCTAGCTTAGACTCAACTGTGACAACTGAACTGTTCAATCGTCAAGTGATGTCCCCGTGGCGAGGAAAAGTGAAAAGTGCCACTTGTCATATGCTTGTGGATGCCTTTTGATGTCTTTTTTTTTTTTCATTGCAAAAATTCCACCTTGCTTTCAAACTCCGGGGTCACTGGTGTGTATCCCTAAGAACAATCTTCAGGAACAAAAGGAAGCTTTAGATCAAAACCAAGTAACAGTGCTGATACAAAGAAATTCTCAAGTCCAAAATCTCTGCAAGCAGTAAGGAGATTTCCTATTTTGGATCGCGAGCCTGAAGCGGCTAAATGAAAGAACCAAATGGATCAAAGCATTGCAATTTAAATTGTAAGTAAGTGAAGATTTTGTGGCGGCTAACGTTTCGAGTTTCAGTTGGAGATCTAGAGAAAACTACGTACTAGGGAATTGTGGGTAAACTTCAGGTGGAGGTACGCCATTGGCGGAAGTATGACGACGGAAACACGTGACTTGACAAAGTATCTTTTTTTATCACACTGGATTTAGTGCCATTTAAAGAATCTTTTATCCATTATTTTTGCGGTCTCTGCTACGGTTTCAAGTGAATACCTTCTTTAATTAATGTTTTCAAGCAATCCTATCGGAAATATTACTTCTTAGCTAAGGATTTCAAAGTATTGTTGTCATTGATTGAAAAAGTTCGAACGTAACACGCCAAGTGAAACAACAAGCCTCCGGAAACACTCCTGACTCGACGCCTCCCTTACCACAGCAGCGCCAAACGCTGAAGCACAGCGCCATCTGTTTGTCGCGTGAATATCTATTCCTGTACCCCTTTCTTTTATTCTCTTGTTCAGTAAAATGGAATCCTTTTTAGCTGACGCATTTACACGCTTATTCACATTGAGATAATAACCAATTTATGTGGACTCACCAGTCAGTCTGTCGCCTTCTCAAGAGTAGCACGTTTGGTCTAATACGATTTAATAGGCACGCCCTTTGCCTAATTGCATTTAATGGGCGAAAAGTTAAACAAAGCAACGACATGGATGATAGAAATTTTCCCTGCACTATGATGTCAACCAAAAACGGAACTATTTTTTATTTTTCTTTCAGATTGAGTCTAAACAGACAGGATCTTGACAAAAACCGTTACTTAAGGTCCTTGTCTGTTGGTGCTCAATTGACAAGCGCGAGTGTTCAAATATAGTAAGTGATTTTTCTGTGCTGTGAACAACACAAAAACACTAATTATCATTTTAATTATAGAAGCTACAAACCTAAAAATTGCCTCAAGAAAAATATCTAGACGCTTATAAGTCGTCCCATTAATCACTGTCTCAATTGAATGTAGATGAGCTTAAACCGTAATGGATCGAAAATTCTCGAAATAGATTGGATGGTTGCTCTTCAAATGAAATGGCCTTTATTCACCTGAAGAGAGAAGAAATAAATTTGACTTTAGAAAGCTTCAAGATTACGTTCCGAGGAAAATATTATCTCATAAGTTGTCATTTTACAATGGAAAATAGCAGGCTACAAGCTATGATCAGTGAAAAGTATGAAAATAGATTATTACAAAAAGATACGTTCATTCTGAGGACAGATGAACTTGATGAATCAGGATATTGGCTCTTCGACAGATCGAGGAGAACAAAGCACGAAAAACTTTGACTTCGAAAAGTTGGAGGTATTTACCAACCTTCCGATAAAATTATGGACTCTACGGAAAGAACTGGCTCCTTGTCTTAGGAAGAATCGCAACTTTGAGGTCAATTAACGTTTGAGGGAGAGGTTTGATGAACTTGACTACCCTTCAAGTATAGCTTTCTCAAATATTTCAGTCTTATCGCTTTTATCATAGCCTTGGGACTAAAATCAGTTTAATTAAGAGTTGATTTACGGTTCTCAAGCTATGGAACAGAAAACTGTGCACTTGGTTTCCATCACTAACTGAGCGGCAGTTGGTCGCAGTTTTCTCGTCTTTCGAATTATTGATCGCTATTTGAATTTCTTTGGCTATACCCAGCACAATATGCCTCCCTTCTGACCGTTTTCAACCAAGTTGGAATTTTGTATTGATTTTCACTATCAGCGATACCAAAGGTACCAATTCATCGCAAAGATGTATTTTACGACCGAGTGTTCAACCGCTGGTTCTAAAACAGGTTACGGCGGGCGGGTCGGGAATTTCAATGTTGCAGAGCTTGACTTTTTGTTCCAAAGTCATAGAGTGGAATTATTTTTTTCGTTTTCTTTTTTTTTTTCATATCACACTCTCGCCTTTTCATTATTAGCTACTTTGAATCCATGCACCGACCAGAATTTGTTATTGAATTATTCTTCCGCTTCCAGTTTTCACGGTCGCCAAGATTCTCGATGTTTTTTAGTTTATACGTGTTTACTATAGATAATACTTGAGTGTGAAATTAAAACTGACTGGCAAACGTTACTCTGTGGTTTGTGAATACTACAACGCTTGCCAGTAACTGCTTTAGAAGATGTATTCAGGAACTTGGCATTGTTGCATGTTCACTCACTCTCCCGTGACTCTCACATGATAACTGCCATTATCAGAAAACGCTTCTTTACTGGCGTGCTGCCAACAACTTGATAGTTTAACTGAGCTTTGTGTACTTGTATACAATCATCGCGTCAGCTTTGAAAAAAGGTCATAGGTAACCCTTAAATCCACTTTCAACTGTAAGACGTCAGATTTTCGTGGCCCTCTTAACAATTAGACCCAGTTCCGTATTATGTTTTCACACAAATGCCGCCAAAATAACTTTGATAAGTACATTTTGTTAAGCCGTTGGTGTGAAAATCTTTCGCGAAAGATAAACACACGATTTTAAGAACTGTCTGCAATCGGTAATTTTTTGGTGGGGCTCAGTTAATCCGTAAAAATTGAGTAATTGAAAAAAATAAGATCAGGTTTAAGTTTGGAAGTGTTTTTGGGTTATACCAACATAGACCAAGGTGAGCATAACTTACAAAGCATGAGACAATCTTTGCCAAAGACATATGAATTACTAAAAGAGGCTAGCCAGAGAAGAAATTTGTAATGTTAATTGTTCATTAATCAACATCTTATCTAAACTCTTACATCTGAGAGGCGGGGAGAACATAGAAGCTTTCTTTCTGAGAAACAAGAGGACATACACGGTTATGTAGACCTTGTTTTGTGGGGCGTTTCACTTAAAAGCTGCGGGAGAACGCAACTTTTTGCGCACCCTATGGTGCCGAAATTCCAGGCTACAATGTAGTTGAGAGTGAAAAGTGAAAGATGTGCCTGACTCGTATGACTTCGAGTCAATCAGTTCTATAAATATTTTGATAAAGAAACTTGACTCCGCTTGAAAACTCTTGCATATACTTCTCCATGTCACTTCGCTCTGCATGTTTGTCGGTATTTTCGGAAAGAGAAAGGACAGTTCGGTATTCTTCTTGTTACACAAAGAGTGCCGTTGTGACAACGCAATCGTAAAAAATACCACTGACATTCCAGTTTGTTGACAGGCTGACCACTGAAATGAAACATATGAAGTACAGTACACAATTTTCTCTCCATATAAAATTATCGGTTTCACTCTTCCTTGAAATTTTAAGTCTAACTGAAATTAAAATCAAGAAAATCGACAAGCAAAAGATGGAAAAATCGAGTTGAGTAAAAATTAGAGACACAAATTCTAAATTCCCAAAATGTTGGTTGTGTTTGCAGTGTTGCTGGACTGAGATTTCACTGAAGCCAGGCTTTCGCCCTGAATTTTATCACTATCATTTGCCGTTAATTTGACCCGAGGTTGAATTTCCCATGTCTTGACCTTTTAATTTCTTCGTTTTCTATTTTTGCCTTGATATAAGACATGTGCACATATAAAATGCTTTGCTGTTTACCGACAAATTTATTCGAACTGTCACAAAACTGATTTAATTCAGTCATATCCACAGCGCCATATTCACGAGTTTCGCCTTGTTCCTCTCTTGTACGCTAGCAATTGATAAATGAATTTTAGTTGCATAAATCGGAAAATAAATAAACCATCATTTTTGAAGAGACCTAAATTAAATCAAATTTCATACATTTTTCCTGCAGTGAACATATCAATTACACAAGAGCCATTCCGAAAGATAACTTTATCCATGGTACCTTGTTTTCGTATGACCATCGCATAAGACAAACACAAGGTACATGTACGAATTGTCTGCGTTTAGATCAAACCGACAGTCCCGGGGGAATGATGATTGTAAGCTACCAGCGTTTGAGACGAGTAAATTCTAAAACAAGATATGTACTAAACAATGTTTTCACAATTTTTAATCAATCTCGTACTGTTACTATTTTGTGATCTGGTTAAATAGCTTAAAACATCGCGGAAAAACTTAATAGGGGACATTTTGACTACATTTTGAGTGCCATACACTGTAGTGCCAAATTCACTTTCGATCCTTTTGTCCAACGCCAAGATGAAGTCCAAGAACAAATTCTAATTAATTTTCCGACACCAAGACCGAATTAGAGAACGTGTGTCAACCTTTCCCAGTTTGACTTCCTTGTGTTCGCATAATTCATTGTAACATCCCTAGTGTAGTTAGTACACTCAATATATGGTACTGAATTTTCAACGAACCTTGGCCGTCAATTTTACTTTTTTTCATGTACAGTGCTAAGTCAGCAAACACTGGACGAAATATTTTATGATCGTTTACGTTTTTACGACCTGACTTACAAATATTTTACAATCTTGGACAAAAATGGAAAAAATGGCGCGTTTTGGGTTTAGCGCCAGTTCATCATTGATTCGAGGGAGGGGTGGTTTGATTTCTTATTTTATTTTGTCCAATTTGAGGGGCCTCCTCTGTCGCGGCCGGAGGAAGGTAGTCGATGGAAAAAAAGAAATGAGATGAGATGAGAGATGAATAAAGTACAAGATAATACAAATGACAAGTCTGAGCAGTTGTTAACGATGCCCAAATTGCCAGAATTATACTCGCACTAAATTAAAAACAATATAAAACTGAGTGGTAAACAGTTATGTATAAAATAGAATTATAAAATGACGTTAGGAAAAAAAGACCGCAATACTGACCCGAGACTGACTCGAAAAAGTGTGGTTTCTTTTGTGACCAGAGATACACTGTGGAAAGAGAGAAATAATTGCATTTAAAAGGCAGGATGTAGAGATTAAGAGATTTGTGGCTGAATGCAGCCTCCAGCTAAACAATAAGTGGTTGACATGACGTTAAAAGGAAACCGCAAGAGGACTTCTATTGTGTCAGTTTTCCTTTCTAAACGTAGGAATAAACCAAGTGTTGAAAAGGAAACCTATTTACGGTACGTTCTCCCTGTTTAGACTGTGCGAGTTCTTTTTGTGAACGCCACGTGAACGAACAACTCCATGGCTCGACAGAAATTACGCAACCGCAGAACTTAACTATAAAAGGGTAAATTGATAAATTTATTCACAATCAGACGAGATGCATTCGACCGCGCGTAGAAATGCGTTCTATTTATGTATCTTTGATCTAGATTTGTATCCATTTTGAACAGTGTGTATGGTAAAACAAACACACAATATATCCAGGAGTTCTTATCACAAAGGATTTGCCCAAATGTGCTTTTTATCTGGGAACAAAACACTTCGCACCAATTATAAATGCGCAAAAGCTCCACGAGTAGAATCAACATGTTAAATGTAAGCCAACAATAGGCCTATCAAAAATCTAAACCTGCTCTTTTTATCGAATCGCCTCGGGCTAAAGATCTTTGGAAGGTAAAGGAGTGACATCAGAGGGCCAGTGAAAAGAATAAACACCTCAGAAAAACAAATAAACACAAACTTGAGCCTTGGAATTCAACATAAAAATCTAATAATCCAGAACATTTCGATTTTAGGGCAGCGCCGTGTGTGAATTTTTTCATCTTAGTTCCAGAGTTGATATTTCTATGCAAATAGTTACTTTTTAGGCAAATGCACTAAGAAGTTCTTTGTCAGGATCTGCACATTAATGGCAGTTAAAAATATGGATGGATTGTTATCGGCTTGTTTGCATTCCTCGTTTATCTTATAGCTTCATTACATCTTCCATCACACGCCATCAACATCTTTGCGGCGAAGACGTTAATCCTATCCCAAATCGAAAACCAATTTTAGACGCATTTGCGCTCACAGTTCTGACAGGTTGTCACTTCTTAATCGAAAAGGCAAAGATTCGTTTGTCGCGCGATCATGTCACCTCGTAAATCCAAGGCTGTGAACTGTCACGAAAGTTGCACTCGATGAATATTCACCGCCGCGAGATAATATTCCCATTCGCATGTCATCTTCGCTCGATTTTTTAGCGCGTTATTTGGATATCTTGACAAGAAGCCAACAGGTATGGCCAACTTCTCCTGAATTGACAGGAAAAACTCGAGACAACCACGTTCACGGCAAACACACTCTAATTCTGACTTGTCTGAGAATTTTTGAAGTGCGTCGAATGCAAAGGTTGCAAAAAGCAGGAATTGCGGTTTTATATTACTTTCTCGAAGGTTTGGGGGGTGAAATTTCGAGGACGATAAACATTCGCCTGCGGTCGAATATTCGCCTGCAATCGACAACGCTTGCTTGTCGATTTCCTTTTAGAGCTAACACGTTAAACTTCCTCTAATCCACATTAAAGAAAGTACAGTTTGATTCTAAATGAAGCAGACAATACAAAACAAACAAGAGTCTAGGTCATTTTTTCACCCTTCTGAGCTGTCACAACATCCTGATTTTATCCATTATCCCGATTACAGCTCACAAACCCAAAACAAACTGAGTGGGTTTCTTTACAACACTAAGCGTCACACGTCGTGTTGAATACGTGGCGCTGATTGGCTAATTTTGCTCGCAACAATTTCCCGCTAATTGGCCGTTTGATGTGATTGGTCGTTGAATGGCTCAGTTTGAGAGGCGCATCTTTGCGATCATTTCTATAACACTAACCATGCACCGTTTGATATTCTTTAGACTGGAAAGTACTCGACATAGTCCATGCAGTTCTTGATCTGCTCCCGACAAGATGTTCGTGCTCTTTAGCACACTGTGGCTCGCCTGTGCTGTTCTCAGAGGCCAAGGTACGCTAGCGCAGCGCGATTTCGTGGTTATTTTCAACAATATTTCTCGTCTCTCCGTGTGTTTGGTCATTCATCCACAATCGCGGGTGCGCGCTTCACAGGGTTTCTTGTCAGCTTGCTCGCCTTTCGCATCGCCTCATCTCGCGCCCAAGTCGGCGCTTTTGTGAACTGGTCGTTCTGTTGGTTTTAGGTCGTTAGAATTAATCAGCGTTTGTGGATTTAACAGAAGAAATAATTAAGACAACCACGCGAATTCGAATGAATCTTCTCGTATTGAATTGAATGTAAATTTCCGGTGGCTCGAATTTGGGCTGCGGGTTAGTCGGGATTTACGTCAAATATAAAGCCTCGGCCGTCACAGTTCGTTAGTGGAAATCTTTGCGAGGCTTTTACGACTGTAATGCTTCCGTTGTTTTATCTTTCAGCCATCAGTTGCTGTGGAAATGTTGGTGAATTCAGTGCTTGCGAACAGCGCTGTAATGAGGTAATGTCCATGCTACATACGATCTCTTTTATCTTGCCCGGCGGGACATTGAAGTTCAGTGAAACTGGAAAGGAACGTTGCATTGTTATTGACTTAATACACGTTCATTTCATTTGGATCACTTTACAAAGCAGCGAGTGTGAAGTTTCGCTGTACATTGTCAGTGCGAACCTATTCACACGTATGCAAGTTTATTTTAGACCGTAGGCAAATTGGATTCAAATGCCTCTTCGCTAACATCTGTGTATGTTGTTTTGATTCTTTCTTGTCAGTTGGAGTCCGAGACAGACGTAAGTTTACGGTATCAGAAGCTACGCGAACTTCCAAAACACTGCCCTGGCCATTTGGTGAGTAAAATTTCAATTTTACATTTGTTCAGCATATTTGAGCCAGAGCTTTTGTGGCTTTGTGCGAGTGTCTCGGCATAATTAAGCTGCAATGCCCTGAAGAAATGGAAAACATAACCGGCTATTTCGCCGCCCAGAACACTAATACCATTTATTGTAATCCTCTTCTTTCAGATTTCTTTTTGGCGCTGCCTTAATGCTTCCAATCCAGGTGAGTAGTTTGTAGGAGTAAGTAGCGGTATCTGCTTGTATTGTCAATGTAATTTCCACTAATAACTTCTGCAAATAAAGGCCTTGCTTCGTATAATAGGCCAATTAGCTTCGGTCTGAGTTTCGTCGCCTCTGCTAAAAACGCTAAGAGACGCATAATTTTTAGGAGCTTTGTGTACTTTACAAGTTCACAGACTTAGCTGTCGTTTGCGCTTTAAGCTAAACGAGGTGAGAATTACTTTTCAAGGGAATCAAGTCTGCAAAGGTCGCGCCATTAGGTTCGATGCGTAAGTGAGTGGTTATCCATGCGTTCAGAATTTATCAAAGTTATGCTGGGTTTAACCGCCTCATGTTCTCCACTCGATTATTGTCATTGAAACAGGGTTTCAGTCATTTGGATATGACGGATTATTTCGAAATGGTTGAAGCTAAACCCCACGTGTTAAAAGTGCGTTTTGCCTTATCATTGACTCGCTGTTAATAGCAACCTTTTAACATGGCATCATCTTCGATGCAAAGCGAGCTTAATGGAAAATTAATTGGGCTGTTGTATTGTTTTTTCCTTCGATAGTTATTTTTTTCGCTTCCTCTGAGACCATCGAGCATTCAAAAGGATTGCATGATTGTATGTGAGGCATCTTAGCGTTCACAGGTATCGCTTTAGAAAGGGCAAATTAATTTCTTTCTCAAAGACAGAAAAACGTCATTCTCAATTTTTTGTGCCGGTCAGGTTGAAACAAATGGCTCTGGTTTCGAATTTTTGCGATAACACAAAGTGTGTTTTTGGTCTCCGCCAGAGGCAAAATGAATTATTTATCTTAATCAACAAAAAAATGGACATTTGCACTCTTTCGAGAAGGCGTTTTCGTCGAATAGAATTTTTTCTGTGTGTTCTGTGCGTCTGTTTAATGTCACGCCGATCGTGTGCACATTCTTTTAAGCGTTGTACTCTATCTGTTTTCGCAAGATTCCCCCACTGAGCTGTTTGGCAGCGACCTTTTGTTCCAGTAGAGAAAAGAAATTATGCGTTTTAATTGGGTGTTAATATCCTTTTTCTAATGTCCTTACACGACAAACAAGCTTAGAGCTAAGCATTTACTCGTGATCTCGGAAGTGTCCGCGTATCATAGGCCGATCTTTTTGTTCTTGTTCGTAAGTAAGTGTATTTGGGAAGGCAGTGTTTTTCGTCGCCTCCTCTAAAGGAATTAGGTTTAGTCTAAGCACTTTAAGTTGTCAGATTATAACATAGCAATGATGTGGCGTGTTGCATTTGTAAATAAGGTTGCCGCAAAAAATGGCTCATTTGGCGTGAGGAATGAGCAGGAATGCGTTTTTTACCATTTATCAGGTTTCACATCAACGCTTTGCCAGATAATATCGCCAGTATTATTTTTCAGAGCCCAGATCAGAACAGAGATTTGTTGTAAACCGAAAAATGGAAAATCGACAGTATTGCAAAAAATAAATATTAGTTTATGTATGAATATGGCTGTAGCTAGATATTTTTTCTGTGTCGTGTTGATTTAGTCTTTTTAGCGTTTCCATTTATTTGGCGTTTGAGGTTTCAAACGTTCTTTGTAATGCAGTTGCCAGATCTTGATATTTGATTCTTATTTAAGGTTTTTATGGAAAAAAAAGAACTAAACAAAATATTTAAAACTCTCTTTTTCTTCATCAATTTATGTAATTAATTCACAACTTGCATATGTTTAAATTTACCTGAACATTAATTTGTCTAATGTATCTGCCATTTTATAGCAGCGTTTTTGCTTGAAACACGAAACTATGACGTGTGAAGACAAGTTTCAGTGTACATTAGTTATGTGCAGATTAGAAATCTGATCATTTTTTTTGGCAGAGCTCTTTGTCTCTTAGGCTTTTAAAAAACCATTAGCGATATTAGGGTATTAGCCCACATAAGCTTTTAAGTAGTAAAAAAATTAACATCTAGGGATACACAGTCTGCTGCAAAATCTGCTTGGAATTACAAAGAGAATCTTTGGTGATTAACCCAAGTTTGAGTTGGAGGGATTGAGTTATTTCTTCAGAAAAGAAATTAGTATACACAAAATTAATTTAAATCACAAGATCTCTTTATTTTTTGACACACATGTACACGTCAGAGGCTTGCGATTACAAGCTGTGGTGTGCCACCATCATGATAAATCCTCATCCCTACCCTTAAAAGGCCTTTAAAATCAGGAATAAAAAGATTTACTAGGTATTTCAAAACTGGCAGTGCAGAAGTATTGCCTAATAGCTTTCATTTGAATGGCCACACACTAGGGTTTCAACAACATAATATAAGCTAGAACAATCCTAAGAAATTGCTTGACTTTGTGAGGAAAATAGTTAAAAGCCACTATGGAGGGAAGGTTATGTGATTCTGTTTAATGTTCCAAAAGATGACGGTTTCTGTTTCAAAGATCAAAAACAATTCATGGTCTCAGTTATTTAATTTTTTTGGAATAATACATGATAATGCATGGAATGATACATACTTACAACCAAATATCTAGTTGCCGTCATTCATTGCCATTCTAAGTTCTTCTAAATTAAGAAGAAAAAAATAGTTAATTGAATGACTCAAAATTCTTTATTTCCTTACAAGGTGTAGACTGTAATTTGATGTTGTACATGTATGTAGGATTAAAGAATGTTCCAGAAACTTTGAAATGCCCCACTTTTGAACTTAACAGTTGAGGAGGCACTGTGTTGATTGATACTATAAAGTAACATCTATGTTTTTGAAGAGAGAAAACCCGACTTATTTTCTTCTTGTTCCACTAATGTTGGGCAACATGACTGGAATGAATTTTTTGTTAGGCAGATTAATGTTCCTTGCATAATGCAAGCTTCAATGTTACGGACTTTTTATGCCAAGTTGAACAGATGTAGGTGATCTCTATCACTGACAAGATAACGAGTACTTAAAAGTAAATCAGAATGCCACAAAAAGAAAGCATTGTGTGAACTTGCAGCCCAGTGTTTTGTATTTGGTTGATAATCAAGAGCCACAAAATCTTTTCTGGAAAGAATTATAATACTTTATTTGACTGAAGGTTGTGATGTTTTTCTTACTTTTGGTCATGTCCACTGTTTTTGACTTGAACAAATTCAGACTTGTCCTAACAGTTTTACAGTTGAATGGTTGAGCTTGCTTGTTCTTTTGGCAGTCTGGAAAGTTTTGTAATGCCTAAACTTTTGTAATATTATTATCGGTCTTTTCACAAATGTTCAAGGTTTTGTGAATTATTGCGTTTTCATGCAAGGAACTTGAAAAACCGTTTTGTTCCAATAGTCTTTGATTGTATGCACATTTAGTGTGGTCACTGGTATTCTTGCATATTTTGCGCTAAAAAAGTTTGCAAGTGAATTAAGTTGTGTTTGTAATGCAGTCATTACCATTTCATGTGGTTTTGATTTACTAAAGGTGTGAAAGATAGATCGAATAACTCCATTATCTTCCACTGCAGGTTTTTATCAAAACTCAGTTGAAACCAATGTATTTCTTTGCTACACACATTTCTAATAATTTGTATTGTTATGGTATACAAAATTTCGTGCAGAAAAAATTATTTAGGCTTTAAACTGTTTCTCTTGTAATTATAAAATATATAGTACCCAGTGGATTTGATTAAAATGCAATATTTGTGGCGCTTGTATGTTTGCAAAGGGAAGTTTACTCTGTTGGAAGAGAAAATGAGGTTGTTAAATGCAAAAGCATTGTTTGTTTATGTTGAATTTCTGTTGTTAAGATTAAAATGATTTTTGTATGTAATTTAGTGTGCGGTACATTTAGTTTCCTTGAGATTCATAGTCCGTTTACATGTATCTTTGATATGTACAGCTGTATGCTTTAATGGCTATTATTAAATCTTAGTTGATTATTTCCTAGCAGTGAAGTGTGACTGTTGCTGTGCGTCGTTGTTTGCCTTAATAGGTCTACCCTGGGAGCTGTGTTTGAAGAGTTTAACATTTTTGAAATATTGGCTTGCTGTTTCAATTGTTCTAGAATGCAAAAAAAGCAATTTACACAGTGGGGCAGTGAATGCTCTGGACAGCTTTGTGTTAGGTTGTCAAACCGATCTAGTTGACCATCAATCATGCTAAAATCAACAATGTTGATTTTGCAGTCTACTTTTGTCTTAGTAATTAGTTTGTGGAATAATTTACATGAGTGTGTAGGTAGCCTGTTTTCAGTGTTGCTTGGGGTGTGATTAGGTCTTTCATTTTTTTGTTCAGGCGAAAAATTGGTTCAGTAATAAATTTGCCCATTATGAAAAGGTCCTCCATTAAAACATTTGTAGCTATTTCATGCTCTTTTGTTGTACTTTGTCTAATGTTTCAAAGTCCAAATGACCTCTTGCTGTTGGCAAATGGGTGTTACAAAAACGTTTTCCTCTTTGTCTTGTGATTGTCAAAAGAACAGCAAGACTCTGAAGGCAGCTCGGTGGGAATAATGTGTTTAATAATAACTTGCAGGAGGGCTTGTTTTGTTTTCAAAATAACTCCATTTAGGTTGAGGAAATTATTTTGCTTCCTGTGTCTGCATCCATGGCAGAAAAGAACGATGGATGGTTGCGTAAAGGAGTGAATTATGGTTGTCTTAAACCATTTTAAGCTCCTAGTGATGATTTTCTATCATGTTTATTGTTTTTTTTATTTGAGGTGTTGGTTGGGAGGAGGAAGTCAGCTGTCTACAAAATGTTTATGCATGGACTTCTTATATAAAAAAAAATCAGTTCTCATATGTGCAAGTCAATACCCAATCTTATTAAGTGCAACAAAACTTCTGTTAAATATCAAGGCTGCTGCCTAAGAAAATTTTAAAGGGGCCCTCAGAGCTAAACGCTGAGAACTTAGGAGCCCAACATACAGTACATGTATGAAGTGAAAGGTGTTGCTGTGAAAAATTAAGGTGCCCAGAGCTATTCTTTGGGAGCCCCAGGCTACCGGGCTCCTGTTAGGCAACAGCTTTGAATATACATGCATTGTACTTTTCAATCATTGTTTCTAGAATCTAAGAGAAGGTATCCATTCCTTAGAAATTTAGCCCATGATATGTAATAATGTTCCTTCAGTTTGTTTTCTTTTTCTTTATATAATTGGCATGCTAGCACATACCACTGGTAATAGCCACTCATAATGGCCACGTGATTTCCATGAGGGGATTAAGCTGTTGCTTTGTTGTGTCCTTTCACCATTTTTCCTTCCAATGGATTTTCAACAATCCTACTAACTCTTTGTGTAGAAAGGAACTGTTGGAAGTTCTATATATGAAACATTGGGAAATAATTATTGGTTGTCTGTATAATGCTTTGAACACCATGTATTAGTGTGTTAATAACTGCACTCGTGGACTTTTTTTTTATAACAAATCATTGTTACTGAGCAGAGCACTGGTGATCTTAGAAGAAAGAATAGTCCATGAGGGTCTTTTTGATGCACCACCAATTTAACACCGAAAAAATGCAAGACATTATCACAAAATGTTAATTTCTGGTGATGTGATAAATTATTCAGCAATTTTTTGAGTGGTCTTGAATTAAATCTGCACCTTGGGCAGAATATGTCAGAGTTTGATTTATGTCTGCATGAACTGGCTCGTTAAGAGTTTACACACCGCTAGGTGGTCTTTTATAATTAATATACAGTGAGTATCTATTTAAACTATTTTATAGTCTCATTTCTTCAAAGGCTTTTATTCTTAATTAGCGACCGTTTTGAGAGTGGAGATATATATTTAAATGGGGATTGCATTGTGTCAAATTATGATTTCTTCAGTGACATTTTGGAAACTAGTAGATATAGGATTGTTTGCTCAAGGATATTATGTAGTCCAGAAAATATCCATTTCCTCCCACAGAAGGAATTGGAGCTTCCTGGGGGTGAGGTTTCTAGCTGCAAGACAAAAAAATTAAAGAAATGTATGAAGCTTGTTTGGAATTCCCAGAGGGGAGGTATGGAGGATTTTTGTGGAACCACACATTTTGTTGTGTGGTGGCATGTTAAATTATCAGCAAACGTTGAAAAAAATAATATAGAATTGTCTTGATTACATACCTGTGGGCCGAAAACCTTGATCTTCACTCCAGCTCATCTTTGTGGACCAATTTAGTTTGTGATAATTCCTAGCTGGAAATTGTGAGCTATGAGAGCTTGAAGTCCTGGAATGCCCAGGATAAAAATCTCATGCCGCTGAGGCATTTTCTAAGGCTGAAAAAAATTCTCTAAGTCTACGAGATAACTATATGTAGAGAATGTAGTGTTTGTTTGGTCAAAAATGTAGTATTATACAGTCACACAGTTCCTTTTATTCTGCAGTAATAAGCCTGTATATCGGAACAAACCCGTCCAACATTGAAAGGACCTGTTGTCTTCTTCCTTCATCACTGAAATGCCGCCAAGCATGTCGCAAAGGACAACCAGAAGACTTGAGGAAAAACTGCCCAGAAGTAGAAGAGGTACATGTACATGCATACTAAGAATGTTAAATTAATTTAATCAGTCTGTAATGCATGCTAGTTTTTCTTTGGCAAGTTTCTTCATTCAAATACCGTGCAGATGTGTCATAGAAAACTTGTGCATTCATATTTGGGCAGGTCTTGGCCAACAAAATGATTTCTCTCTTGTAATGTCCTGGAAGTATCATGGAGAACTTATCAATATTTATATTGTAATTATTGATATGCTGATCACTTCTTAAATTTTCTTCTCTTAAGGGTGCCATGTTCCGATGTGTCGGCAGACATCAAGGTAATAAAACTTCCAGCTGCAACACAAGCAAACCTTTCATCTAGATGGCCAAACCAGGCATGCAAAATTATCTTCACAGCCAGTCAATTTGCCCAGTGCCTGGTCCCTATTAAAAACTGTTGACGTTTGTGTTGCCCCAGAAATATCCATACCCCCCAGTGGTTGATCTCTGAAACATCCCATCAGAACAAAGTCAATTTACTTATGGCAATATCAGCAACCAAATATACAGTGTACATGCATTAGCACTTACAGTTCTGTCGGTGAATTCTTAAACTTGTGGTGAAAATCCTATTTATTACAACTAAGTGCTTGTTCTGTGTGCTAATTTAGTATTTCTTTATAACAGCATCCAGAAATTGCTGTAAAAATGATCTTTGGACAAGCTCAAGATGTATCCGATCCTGCCAAGTGGTAAGTTTACGGGGAAATAATTTTGCTGGTAATCAACTTGAGCCTTGAAACCTAACCTTTAACACAAGGTAAACAGAAGGACTTATTCAAGAGTCCTACATATCAAAACTTTTCTTTGAGTTACTTGTGCCAGTACCTTATCAAAATCAACTGTAACTTTACACCTTACATCAGCAACAACACTAAAATATTTATTACCCACACCAAAATGTTAAAAAAGATCCTTTGCCACCCCAAGTGAGGGGGAGGGGAGAGGAGAGGAGAGGAGTAAGGCATTCAAACCAAAAAACCTGCTCCATATTTTCTGGAACAACACAATACTCTTACCTACTTGAAAGTCAGGTATGTTGAATAACTTTAATCTATTACTTAGCCCTATTTATTTAATTATTTCATTTAGATAGTTATTGTTACTCATATATACTCTTCCTTTTCATTGTAATTAATCTAACCAGAGCTTTACATAATTAGTTTTTATTAACTCTGTGTAACCTCCACCCACTTATAATTGTTCTGTGGTAGCAGCCAACTCAAACGCTCTGTTCCTCTGGCTGCTACACACTTTTACCTTTGTTATGTTTAGCTCAATGTATAGTTAGCTCTGTTTTTTTTTACTTCTTTTTTATTCTTTATTGTTGTTATATTGTAACTGAATAAGTGTGAATAAATGAACTTGAACTTGAATCGTAGTTGGTTTATGTATATGTAAATGAGCGGCACTATCCTGGGATGGCACCACTACCCCTTCCCCTCCCCACCAAAAAAGGTAATTAATCAGTATTTTCAATCTTGTAGGTTTTTGCTTCAGAGGATGTTCCATCAATCCAGGCGAAGGACAATGTACGACGGTATTGTTCAAGAAGCCACAATGTGGTTTCTTGTGTAGACAAGCTAACTGCTAATGTGCAATCTTGTGCAGGTTAGTAGCTCTTCATATCCAAGGTGGCTGTTATAGTAGCCTGCGAACAGGCTCCCGGTTGGGCTTAGTGCGAGCTAGCCGAGTGTAGTCTAGGGCGAACGGGACGAGCCGAGAGCGTCCTGGTGATGAGGGAATCACAGGGGAGCCTGTAGACATTCCATTGATGCCGCTGTTCCATGATACCAGCTCCTGGTATCAAGATCTGATTGGTGGAATCGATGACTGTTGACAGCTTTGAGATAATAATTGACAGATCTTGACAACTGCTTGTAAATTTTGCTTGATTCTTGCCGAGACCGACAAAGATGGCTTCTGCGTGCAGTGCACAGTTCACTGACGTGGATTTCGAGGCCGCTTTGAGCAATTCTTTGCAACAGTTTCTTCATATCTCTGGGTTGAAACATGAGCAGAAGTTATGCCTGGAAACTGTGGCACAGAAGCGCGATGTTTTTGGAATTCTACCGACTGGTTTCGGGAAGAGCCTTATTTTCCAATTGCTGCCGCGTTTACTGAAAGACTTGTGGAAACTAGAACGTGCTTGTGTATTAGTTGTGACGCCTTTAGTTTCAATAATGAAAGACCAGGTTGAAGAGTTAACAGGTCTAGGCCTGAGAGCGTTTGCCATCGGCTTAGGAGACGAAAAAAGCGAGAAAGAACAACTGGTCGCCGGTGGATTCGATGTTGATGTGATCTATGGCATTCATTACATTTTTTCCCACGAACTTTAGAAATTTTTTTCTCAACAGATATTTACGGCGCATCAGAAACAATTCGACTGTGTTAAAGAGAATTTTTTAAGCTTTCCAACGAATCTTGAATGACAATTTTTCGCCGTTTAGAACCAAAGTTATGTATTTTTATTCTTACGCGCTCCTGTAGAACCGGCGGCATTCATTACACTTTTCCCACGAACTTTAGAAATTCTTTTCTCAACGGGTAACGGCGCATCAGAAACAATTCGACTGTGTTAAAGATAATTTTTTAAGCTTTCCAACGAATCTTGAATGACAACTTTTGGCCGTTTAGAACCAAAGTTATGTTTTTCGGTTTTTCGCCGCTCTTTCACAATGCGCGGTATTAATTACGTTACGGAGGCACACTTTGTAATTTTTTTTCTCAACGCATATTTACGGCGCATCAAAAACAATTTGACTGTGTTGAAGAGAATTTCTAGAGCTTTTAGCCGCATAGGGGAAATTATCTCCACGGTGTAAACAATTTCTTAGCTTTCCAATTTCGGCAGCCAAAACTACACTCTCTTGACCAGAAGCCGCAATCAGTTCTTTGTTTTTCAACCTGTTAAAAACTGACACCACCGGCACTCTTTTCCCTTGAGGCGGATTCAACAACTTTTTGCAGAAACGGCAAATACGCTCCCGGTGGACTTGCATTTCTCCGTTCCGCGAAACCCGTGTGCGGTAGAATGTTATAAAAAGCCAATGCATCAGCGCGAGAAAACCCATCAATTTTGACAGGTGATATGACTGATATATATGATATGTAACATGCTAATCACCAAGGGGCGGAACGGCGCTTGAAAAACAATGTCTACAGGCTCCCCCGCGTCCCACTCGCTTCGCTCGCGGATTCACGCTCCGACTCCCACTCGCTTCGCGCCTCGCTTGCCGAATTCTTTTCCCCCCCTCGCTTGGAGCCTGTTCGCAGGCTACTGTTATAGTTAAAGTAAATTTATGTGACTTGAAATATAAGTTAACACCTGCAGGAATAACAATAATGTGTAGTTCCAGAAAATATTTTTTTTAAGACACCCCACTCCTGGAAATTCCAATTAAGCACTATACATTTCTTTAAATTTTGTGGTCGTACAACCCCTCTTCCTCCCACCCCCAGTAAATAGACCATTTTACAGTTGTCTGCTTGTTGACCTGGGGTCTGTTTCTTGAAAGCCCCAGAAACCGAAAAGCCATTTTCAGTTAATCTGTATCTAAAAACAGAGAGGTGTATATGCCTGAAACTTCTTGTATGAAGAGACCTTCTGTTCATAATAATACTATGGGAATAAAACAGCTCTGTAATCATAAGGTTTGAGATTTTGCAACGACTTTTCGGGTGCGAAAACCTTTTGGGACCTTCAAGAAATGGGCCCCTGGTCTTTGAATGGCAGCAAGGCTAGAGGTGACCTTGCTTTCATACAGACCTCTCTGCTTTTGTCATGTAAATAGACCTACAATAGTTAGCACTAGAACAACGTGATTTACACTACAAAGGCAAGGAGATCTGTATCAAAACAAGCAGGGTTGTCGCTAAGCGCCGGCTGCCGGTGAAATTGTCCGGCTGAGAAAGAGGCAATCGCCAGTTGGATTTTGGGGTGCGATCACTTGGTAAAGAACAACGAACGGTTTTTAGGTTACGCACGTACAATCATTTGATATCTGAACCACATCTGTTATCAAACCATCTAAATCAACCCAGTGAAAAGTTTGAGTTGGAATGTCGGCGCAACTATAACGAATAAAGTAAATGGAAAAAATCTTGTTTTAAGTACTTGTTTAGCGTGTTCTCTTTACGTGTACTGCGTCCGCCATCTTGAACGCGCAAAGCTTGGTAGCCACGCATTCAAGGCATTGCAAAAGATTGGGGACGAAATTCTGTTCCAGGTCTCTCGCGAAAAATGGTGACCGGCTCAATGAGAATCTTAGCCGAGAGACTCTTTTCTTAGCTACAACCCTGAACAAGGTCACCTCCGGCCTCGCTGCCATTCAAAGGCCAGGTCACTGAGCAGACAACTGTAAAATGAGATTTTCTCGACTGAGTTGATAATGTGAATTGGCCACAGTGAAGAGATTTGAAAGCTGACGTTTCAAGGTTAGCCCATTGTCGGAGCAAATTGATTTGCATTATCACATTTTCAACCCAGTTGATAAAACCAAATTATCTTGTAATACTCCCACTGACGCAGCACCACAGTGTCTTCAGAAACTTACCCCCTTTATTCAACTGTAAAATGGTCTATTGCAATCCCTTCTGTCGTGGGATATTTTCTTGAACAGCACAATAACAACTTAAGGATGATTTAAGGAAGATTGAGAAGACAGGCTAATGGGTGAGACATAGCTAGAGCTACATATTTTTAGTTTATATCAAGATGGTTTATATATTTTGTAAAGCGCTGCTGGATTCTGAAGAAGCAGTGCTATATAAGACTAAATTTATTATTATTACATTGTTAAGATAGTATTTTTTAATTTTTTTTCTTTTCAAAAGACTTTATTTCATGCATTTCTACAAGCAGAACAAATTTTAACAAATTGAAAATGTTCTTCATATATACCAAATGTGTATTTCATAACACTGAGCATGCAATTTTGTATCTATAGACTGTAGGTTGTGGTACACTTTCATTTCTGATGTTTCCTTCTTTTCTCTAGAACAAGAAGAGGATTCAAAACGTAAATCTAAAGGTAAATCTGTTGGTTTCATTTTGATAGGTTTTAGTTTTAGCCATATTTATTTGATGTTTTGTTCATGAGTTTTGGTTGGAGAGCAGTGGTATGGCGAGAGCAATTGCCTTCCACCAATGTCGCCGAGGTTCAAATACCAGACCCCGCATATTATGTGGGTTGAGTTTGTTGTTGATTCTTGTTCTTGCTTCTTTTATATCTTTCACGACACCTGTAGCAATTAGCTTGAAATTGTTCATTTATTATAGACACTGTCGAACACACATTGTGTACGTGATTTTCATTGCACCTTCTTGTATTGTTATTTTAAGCATTGAGATGTTGTAGAAAACTACGTGCTGATGATTCAAAATGCAAAAGAACTTGTCGACAGGTACAATGTTTACTAGCTGGCATTTCCTCGAGTTTTGATTCTTTCTTTCCTTTAATACAGATCATCAATCTTGACTTTTCCCTTTTTTAGGATCTTCAGTCACAGAGAAGTGAAACAACACTGATGTCAAATCTTGTTAAAGCATGTGGAGAACCGTTAGCTCATAACAACACAGAGGTAACTTACAGTAACTTTTATCTGCTTTAATTTCAGAATATTTTCAGGTTTTAATTTAAATTGTGAATGATTTTGTTCTTCAGCGTGATCAGTTTTGGACTTGCCTTCTGGCCAATGCAGCTCAAAACCCTTGTAAGTGATTTGATTATCATGACAATTATTTCTTTATTTCTTTTTTTTCGCAATAGTACAGTTTATTACTTATTGCAAAAATACTTAAATTACTTACATAGCTATCACTACGTACAAATTACAAATTACAGTACCAGTCAACATCGGTTACAACACTAACAGTATAACAACCTCTTTAACAGGAATTAATACAAATAACAATGAAATTACTAATTATATTAGTTATTAGTAAGGATGAGCGAAAAAAAAAATATATATAGGGCCATGAAATGCTATGTCAAAGCTGTTCAAATGAAAAGGAGAACCTAAAGATTATTTAGTAAATTTATTTCTTGTGAAGCATTGATTTCAAAAAATATCCATAGCTCCCACAGAAGGGATTTCTGCTATATACCCCTTGAACTGGATTTTCCAAAATTGGTTGCCCTAGATATGTACCCCCTCCATTTGGGACTCTTCGTGTATCTGAAGAAAATATTTCCATCACAGAATAGGCGTTTACACTGTATGTTCAAATGAGTGTGACTATTAAGAATGACTTTTGATGTGTTTAAAGCATGCTTAAATGGGAAGTAATGTTTCTATTTCACAGCAAACAACAAGAAGTGAAAACAATGATTAATGAGTATGAGGCTGCCCCCTCAGAGAATATTTCCCTTGATGCACCCCTTCTGTTTGGAATTTCCTGTGCTGGTGACTGTTCATTACCCTCCCTCCTCCTGAAATTGTGATTCTGTTCAGGGGTTCAAGCTTTGTTTCGTCATGATTCTCAATTTATTTGCATTACTGGCACCATAACATTGGCACATGTATATAATTACACCCTTTGACATTGAAATTTTGCTATCCTCTGTTCAAGGACAGACTGACTTGCTCATATATACTAACAATGGATGGATAGACCCAACATTTCTAGTGAGAACCACTTTCTTACCTGTCTTTTTTTTCACAGCTCCAGCTTGTCCAACCAATCCGCGTCCATTACCAGGTATAGATACAAATTTATTTCTTATGAAAATGCTGCTGCAAGTCACTTTTTCAATATATTTGTTGGTACAATACATATACATGTTAAATGATTTATTTAGGAAAATATTCTCACATGCGACATTTTATTTTTGAGATTCAGGAGTTGATTTTGCAAGGGTCCAGTGCTGCTCAAAAGCTACTGATTCTCGTTGTTGGCGCCTGTGTGTTCAGGTTTGTACCAAACTACCTTGCTGGATATGCAATGAGTTAAAATAATAAATGCGCTGCATGCTTATTTCAGATTTTCCTTGTAAGAATCAACTTAGGCTAAAGCATGAAATAATATTGCAAAGATGTATAGTTACATACATAAAAATGTCTGTGATTAGTTCCGCACAAAGTTCTTGAGTTTCCATGGCATGAAACAGCTAGTAGTATTTCTACTTTCCACTGGGAGGCTGCTAAAAACTAAGAGAAAAGCCAATAGACCATTTTACAGTTGTTGGCAAAGTGACCTGGCCTCTGACTGGCAGCGAGGCTGGAGTTGACCTTGTTTTGATACAGACCTCTCTGCTTTTATTGTACAAATCAAGTTCTTCTCATGCTAACTAGTTTACATTTACATGAGAAAAGCTTGAAGGTCTGTATCAAAGCAAGGTCACCTCCAGCCTCGCTTGCATTCATGGCCAGGTAACTAAGCACACAACTGTAAAATGGCCTATATAAGTTCACCTGATAATACTTGTATTTGTTTTTAACAGATGTACACCTCAAAGTGGGGAAAGAGTCAGAACTGGCAGGCTTTTGATGCAGAATGTTCATACAATCCTAAAGAGGTGCAGTTTGCATTTGAACTTATTCATTTATGTTGCATTTGTAACATAGTGATAGGGAGCACGAGTAACGACTGATACACAAATGTAGTCACTGAACTTTGGTAGATTTCTGCTTGCCACATCTTTGAGTGAAGAACACCTATCCTTAGCTAGCATTTGGTGAAAGCCAAACTTGGCACAGTTGACATTTGTGATGAGCATGGCAAATGTCGGAACTGAACACAGTAGGAATGACAAAAACGAGAGAACCCTGTCAAAACTTGACTAGGGGGCTGTAAGTTAAACATGTTTGTGGCTTGTAAAATGTGACTTGTCAGTAGCCACAAGGCCTGTGAGTTTTTTTTACAAATATTCATGTAACTCTCAAGCCCTGAGGAATTAAAAAATGCAAAGAAATATCTTTCTCATGTGAATTTTAAACATTGCTTTTCTATAGATCAGTATGATGAACTGCCTTGCTGATGGTAAGATTACATTGTTTTGTTTTTGAAAATATTAGAAAATTATAAAATTAAAAAATTAATTAAAAATAAAATGTGAGAAAAAAAAATTATACCCTCCTTATTAGCTTTTTGCTGCTTGTGTGACAGCGTGACCCTTCTACTGTGATCCGACTAATCTAATAAGCAGAAATATTTTATTTTGCCTTTGCAGTGACTGAACCTTGTCAGCTAGGATGCTCTGGTCTCAGTTTTTGTACAAACTTCAACAACAGGTGGGTGTTAGTAGCTCACTGATAACTTGGCAACTTAGGGTCCTCTTGTGTGGGTTTTAGTTGATGACCTACCATACCTCTTGTCCCTGTACAGATAACAACAGCACTTTGCAGAAAACAAGTCTGTCATAAAAGGATTTTCAGTGTAGATCACTAAACAAAATAACAGTTAAAAAAGTCCTAACAAAAAAATAATAAAGATGTAAATAATACACTTTCTATAAGGAGGCAATTGCCCTTTGAAAATGATATTCCTGAGTTACAACTGTAAATTTTGCCTTCACTACACAATCGAACACACTCAAAGGTTGAGGCATGGGCCCGTTGGTCAGCCAGGCCCAAGATATGTTTAATAGACCTTTTTACCGATACGGCGGCCATCTTGAATTCCGAGGAAATATGGGATGCCCAGGGGGCAGATGAGAAATAATTAAAAAGAATACTGTGGCGTGATAACTTTTCACAATAATTTTTCGATAACCATAGGAACAACTGCCAAATATCGTGACGGAAAGATGTAACGCTTGTAATATTTGTTATGGAATATGAGAGACAAGCAGTAAAAATTTATCCTTAAAGCTGTGTATACGATAAATTTTCCAGCGATTGCCCCCTCGGCGGCCCATAATTTCTCAGTCAAAACAATAGAATTCAAGATGGCCGCCGTATCGGTAAAAAGGTCTATTACGACAGTAAGCTTACAACAAAATGGATAAGATACATCAAGTAACGTCCTACATGCGCCAAAGCCGGACATGTAGACCCCAAAAACCTCTTGTTAGGAAAAATAGGGACCGTGTACCCCCGACCAAATGCAGTGGCGCTACCTTTGGGGTTTTAAGGTTGATCTATAAACAAGAGAATGAAAAGCAAATCATATGACGCTAAATTACACAATAAAAATAAACCTAAATGGGAAAATGCTAGTGGCAAGGCTGACCGTAGAATGTCACAAGTTTCTCAACCGTCTCTTTTTACAAACGTACTACCCATGAACCCTAGCATACTACGCTCGCACCCAGTTCTCTGTTCTGTGTCGGCAAAATATTAATTTATGTCAATACCGATTATCACAAATTACATTATCCTATTGCAAATTGCTTGACAAGTGTCACACTGTCATCTACAAGGTCAAGATTTAAAGTCCTCAGGTCCGGGTTGTTCGAAAGCTGGTTAATGCTAACCGAGGATTAAAAGTTAACTGGAGTATTAATTTCTCTTCTATAAAAATGTTTTTCATTTATGTTTTGTGTAATTTGAGATAATTCAAGCTCGAAACTGGAGGACAAACCATATGGACAGAAAACCTCACTGAAAAGTTACAAAACTCAAATTAAAATTCTCGCAAATCCTGGGTTAGCTTAATCGAGCTTTGAACAACCCGGCCCTGGTGGCTAATGTGAGATAGACCTGGGCTGGGTTGTTCGAAAGCCATCCACAATAACCCAGGATTAAGATTTAACCAAAGTATCAAATTTTTCTTGTATTAAAAAGGTTTTTCATTGCTCATATGTTGTGTAGTTTGAGATTATTCAAACTCAAAGATGAAGGACAATCAATCTGAACAGAAAACCTCACAGAAAACCTACAATTTAAATTCTTGCCAATCCTGGGTCAACTTAACTGGGCTTTGAACAATCTGGCCCAGATTGCTTTCAGTTAAGAGAAAGGTTCACAAAATGAAGTTAAGCTCCTGATTCTCCTTAGATTGCAGCAAAAGGCCTCTTTGCATCCCACATGAAACTGATTGCTGATTGTTGTGAATGGTATTTTGTTTGACAGGCACACAGAACTGTTTCGGAGCTGTAACAGCAATTCAGATTACGAAGCCAAGAATCACATTCAGGAGTGGAAAAAAGGATTCATTCAAATGCCGAACATTTTGATCCCAATTCAAGACATCAAGAAATGCCTCCCTGATACATGGAAGGTATGTCCCTGAAAAATTCAATTATCCACTGTGTATAATTTAAGCACTTTTCCTGTGAGCCTAGTAAGTTTTCTGACCTGGTTAGCCGAGATCTCGATTAATTTTATATAAACTTTATATTGTGGTGTGGCTGGGACTAGGGAGTAGGAAGTGTCCAGGGAGCATATCTGCTCCCAGCTGGATGAGATGGCATTGGAGTGTTAGCACCCTGCATATGGTTTGCTGGTACCTTCTTATACCCCTGGCCCCAGTTGTTCAAAAGCTGGATAAAGCTATCCACCGGATAAATTGCTATCCAGTGGATAAGTACTGACAAAACAAACCGCGCTATCAACTGGACAGTGATTTATCTGGTGGATAGCGTTATCCACCCTTTGAACAACTGGGGCCTGGTTGGAATTAGGCATAGCGAGAGTAATAAAGCATCTTGCCAAAGGACGTAAAACAATGACCCCAGGCAGGTGTTGAACCTGCACTGTTGAATCTGGCCTGGCTTGTTTGAAAGGTGGATAACAACGCTGTTCACCAAGCCCGGGTTGTTCCACTGTCCAGTAGATAGCACTGCTCGTTTTGCTAACACTTATTCACTGGATAGTGAGTTATCCAATCCGGTGGATAGTGTTATCGAGCGTTCAAACTACTGGGGTCTGGACTCCAGCACTCCACTCCACTGTACACTTGAAATGGAGGTTGCTAAGAAATGATCTGGACTTATCATTTTGTTTCGTTCTCAGGCCATTGCTTGTGTACTTCAAATTAAGCCATGCAGTATTAAGTCTCACAGGAGCACCATCTGTAGGTGAGTAATGATGGAGACCGTGCATTTATTTCTGGTCTGCCCGTGATCTTCAACTTTGCCATTTTCTTTTCGCACTAAAATACTTGTTGTGTTCCTTTCCAGGCCTGATTGCGTTCAAATTCTACAGAAGTGTCGCAATTCCAGTGCCCACCTGGCATCCAAATCGGCAGAAGAAGTTTGTGATGAACTCTCTCCTCCTGAGAAACAAGCTCCTTGTATTTCCCTCGAAGAATACCTTGGTGTGTACTCAATATGACACTTGCATGTGCACTGTAAAGTTAGCTGTGGTTACAATAGGAACACACTCATTGTAGTGCCCTGTCTGTTGTAGATGGATGTGTCATCATATAACTTGTATTATGTTTTTTTGCAGTACCCAGCAAGTATACTGATGTGACAGATGAAGGTAAGGGTTAATTGATTTCGAAATTCACTTGTGAAATTCCTGTTTTTATGTTTTTCTGCCCACATCCTCCCTTCAATGTTGATAGGAACAACTTGTCTGCACAGAAATTGAAGGACAACTTGAGAGAATTGCACACATGAATACATGTATTTTGACCTGATGCGACATGTTCTCGCTACTCACTGTGATGAGAATTGTAGCTAACTAGCTTTTATAGGATTGCATTACTGATGGGACTCCGCTCATCTTTGTTTTGTTTTAGTAACTCACCCTTGTAACCCAAACCCATGCAAAGAGAATCAAGTGTGCGATATCAACAGAAGTTGCTATGGAGCCCTACTCGACAGGTGTCAATCATACACTTGTGTGCCAGGTAAGTATCTTTTTACAGCATGTACATGTAATGAAAGTGTTTTTTAGCAGCAAGTTGTTTGGAAGAGTATCATCGTGGATTCGGAAAACAAGAGAGACTATCTTGGGAAGAACACACATCCTTGGGGGTAGGAGTGAAGTCACTCTAACCATCCATCCAGTGTTAGATGGCGGCGGGATACACAAAGCAAATTACTCAATGTTTGTCCACCTCAAACGTTTAGGGAATGCTCTGGTAACCTAACACAAGACTTACAGCCAATTACCAATACCATCACGGCTTAGCTGATCACTGTCAACAGACCAGACTCGTAACACCATTGACTGACAAACACTTTTCACTTGACTCTAATGATGACTTCCGCTAAGGTTGTCAAAACGTCAGTTACCGACAACAGTTCTTCTCAGATCTACCCTCACCTAGACGATCACACAAGAGGACCTACATGTACCTACTGAGACTTCTGAGTTCAAACCGTTTTCTAGGTCTAGGGTTCTCAGTGCAAATTCTAGTCAAAAAGCCGCAAGGCCTTTGTCCAACAGTTTTTTGACAGGCGGTACATGGTTCTCTATGGGAATAATTAGGTTTCAGTTAAAATATTTGCCCTTGAGATAGCTAAATGCCTCAATCTCGTCACTAGTTGTTTGAAATTGTTTTACTAAGATAATACATTGTTCATGCCGGCTGGTAGTAGTTCAATCAATATGTGAAAAGTAACATTTTCCATGTTGATGATTACCACAGGTTGTCCACTCGGTGATGCTTCAAGCTTTCTTGTGCGAGTGGGAGAGTATGCGAGGGTAAGTGTGTAATGGAACCTGAACTTGCCGTACATGGTGACGTTTGCCCACATGGGTTTCGCCATCTTCCCTTTTGGCAATCATTTGCCAAGTACTGTGTTAAAAAACTCGGTCCAGTAATCAATGTTGGGTTTACATGATCCAGGAATGTGTTGCAGTTTTTTAGAGTCATGTGCTTTGGTTCTTCATGGCAGGTGCCAGTTGCAACTGGAAGGGAAGGCTGCTTCAGGATCTGCCATTGCGATGGTACGTCCAGACTCAGCAACTGTGTAAACCTGGACTGTGTTCAACGAAAGCCGTGCAGTCTGAGGGACAAAACCAAAAGTAAGTTAAAAAATATTCGGATGGAACTGTTCTCAAGTGACCGTAACAAAAACAACAACGTTTTCGGGTCACTCACTGAAGTCAAATAATGTTAGAAACCACTAGAAAGCAACTACATACAACTGATGCCAAATGCGGGCAAACGCGCGACCAGTGGACGCGTGGACCCAAAAATCTTCTCTTCGATTGGTTAGAGCGCATTCTACTTGTCACTTACAAAACTCGGTAAACCCTAGTTGTAGGCGGCTTAAAAGTACCATGTTCTCCACACAGACACAGTCTCATTCAACTGTCAGTTCTTTGCTTAATTCATGTTTACTTCTTTTCTGCAGATGATGGCGAACTGTTTATGGACGGCTGCAACATGTGCACGTGTTTTTCGGGGGAACTTATTTGCACAAAGAAGCATTGTCCCGAGTCCGTGTTTTCACCGGAATACAATGCGAGTAAGTACAGAGCTCTTACACTGGAATTTCTGTTTGTCCCTTGAATGTCAACTCACATTGAACCCCATGCAATATTTGCCGCTAGTGTTGGAACATCGCTGTTCTGTGTTGACGAATGTCGAACGAGTCGGAAATACACCCGGATTTTGTGCCAATGATGCTAGAGAGTCTCTTGGGCCATCAAGTTATTCGATTTCCCCTTTTATTTTTTAGTGATACCAATTTCTGTTTGCAATCCGAACTAACTCAGTCGTATTTTGCTTGCTTGTGGTAGGCCGACCCAAGCGTAATCAGACACCAGACAATGAATCGATGGATACAGATGTGATCTCAACGCTGCCCTGCGCCTGTGAAAATGTTTACCATCCAGTGTGTGGCAGTGACGCCAAGACCTACCCTAACCCTTGTGTGGCTCGGTAAGGAACTATAATTCAAGATTAGTTCTCTAGCTATTGTTGGTCTGCAAGACTAAGTGCACACGTAAGCAGTCATGACTAACTAATCTGAACTCGAAAGGAGCTGAAATGTATGGCAAGTGGCAAGGTGGAAAGCGCGGGAAACCCATAACTGGTACACGCGCGAAGGAAAGCGCGCGCGGGATAAGAAGTCACCGGTGAAAGCGCGGGAAAAGACGTAACCGGTACACGCGGGAAGAGCTGAATGAAAACTTGTTTGGCTCCTGATTGGCTAAAACGACCACAGGATTTGTTGTGATTGGTTAAGGAACAAAGCGTGCCTTAAATAACGTAGACGAGGTTTGGAACTTCCAGCGTTGAAGTGCACGGATTTTAGGGGTGGACCATTTGACTTTTGATGGGGGCGTGCAGGGGGGAGTGATTTGTCTTGGTGATGAATTGTTTTTGTTCTTTTTTTATCACTCCCCTTCCTCTAAAGTCAAATACTTGGCACAGGTGAAGTGTCACGTTAAACCGTGTGTGTTGTGTTCATCAACAGGTGTATTGGACTAACCTGGTCTAAGCTGAAGAAGGGAAATTGTGCTTCCATTGATCCTTGTCAACCAAATCCCTGTGCAGCTGATGAAAAGTGAGTGTATTCAACACACAACATTAGATGTCAGCTTGTTGTGCTCCTGTTGTCTGCTGTGAGACAACCGTGGAAGAAAACCACTTTTGACACTTGAAAAGAGATAAGTTTGCACCCAAACGAACTTGGAATTGCGGCTAGGTTTTATACATTTATCGTACAGTTACAATTTTGTTGCGAAGATTTTACGATGCCTTCCTTTTATGCCACTTAGAAAATTTAGAGAGAGGTTATCCGTAGCAAAAACCAGTCGGGAATGGCGAAAATTGTGAAAAATTGAGATGGATAAAGAGTTAAATCAAAATGTTCACGTTGCGTCGATTAGCGAGTTTTTCTCGTGCGTTACTATAGAGATGATCGGCACGCTTCGCTTTAACTTCCAGCTCAGATTGACGGTCTTGTAAAGGATTGAAGGCCACATTTGGCATCCCGAAAAAGCCGAATGAATGAATGAAAGAACGAATAAAGGAACAAATGTTTTTAACGTGGATAAAAAGAGGGATCCCTCTGCTTAAGTTAGAATAAAGAGAACCATGATGCTAATGTACATGAGCGATAACAGGGTCGCGCCGACTTCATTCATTTTAACTCTTTTCTGTAACCATTTTTCTTCCAGGTGTATTGTTGAACGGAAGACCTGTCTCTCAATTAATGATCCCTGTAACCAGTATTACTGTGGTAAGGAAGCAGCCGGTTATCTTAAAAAAATAGTATCATTTTAGTTGTTGCAAGGGAGATTTCTCAATTGATTTGTCTCTGTATTCACAGTCTCAGAAGGAAAATACTGCAGCGATCTTCAGTTGGACCCAGTCTGCGACTCGGACAACAATCAGCACCCAAACCTCTGCTCTTTGCAGTTCAACCGCAAGAGCCTGGCGTACAGAGGTTTCTGTAAGGTTAGTTAAGCGAGCTGAGGTGATGTAGTGATCGCCCATGAACTGCGATCCCTAAATGTAACAAGGGACGCAAGGTTTTGTCACTGTTGTTAAGAGCCTTTCCAAGTTCGAAGTTTCGTTCGGAATCCTTGCCACCTTCGCAAAAGATTTGAGAAGCGCAGGGAAAAAGAAACTTGGAGACTTGCAATATGCTGTCTAGTGTTTTAGTGTTAAGAAATTAGCGCCTGAAGAGAGATGGCCGTTTATCAAAGTTAGGAAACAGAGTAGAGCCTTTATGCTAAACCTTACTCAGTTCGTTGTCAGAGATTTTGAAAGCGTTCAAATTGATTGTTTTGCATTCTTTTCGCGTTACAGGAACTATTCTGTTTTTTTAAAGTGCGCGCAAAGTTAAAGGGATGCGTTTCGTGTCGTTTCGAGATACTAAATGTCATTTGATTTTTGTTTCACAGGATGAATGCAAACCACCTTCTCCACCCGTGTGCGGGGTAAATGGGGAAACATACTCCAGCACATGCGCAGCTCATTCAGCGAGAGTCATCGTTGATTATCAAGGCCAGTGCAAAGCTGTTGGAGATGGAGATGGTGAGTGACAGCTGTCATTCAGCTCTTTTTATTGTTACATAGACTTGAAAGGAAGCCACTGTCACTGATCAAGCCCTCGTCCATTGAGAATGAGGATGATAAAGATCGCATTTTTCCTCATTGTGCTGATACATTTTCAATCAGCCATGTGTTAAGAATAAAGATTCCCAGAACTGACAACAGGACATGTGCGATCATACTGTTTGAAAATTTCCAGATTTGTTCAGACAACGACAGACTGCTGCTTCCAGCACTATGACATAAAGAAAATTAATTGAAATTACCAATAAAGGAGAATGAATACTTCGATCTCCTGAAAATATGTTCTCTTTTTCTTCTCCGGATTCTCGGAGTGCGAGAAACCGTCGTAAGCTGAGAAAATAAATCATAGATAACAGTCGTTAGTAACCTAACTATAGAAATCCGAACAGGTTTGTGAAACCAACACGTCAACCTGGTCGCAGAAATGCTATGTTTTATCTTGGTATAGTTCCAAAGTGCCTCGTAGCTCATCTTGTCAATTCCTAAGGTCTCGTACAATTCTCTTGTAACATTCATCGAACGAAGGAATCATTAGCATGAAATAGTGTGAATCATCGGAAATGCGCGAAGTAGGACAAACAGGCTACTCGGGATAATTTTATTGCTGGCTGGGCAGAAGTAAGTAAATTTTATTTTTTTCCAGACGATGAGCAAATGTGTGAGAATGTCACGTGTCCAGCGCTGAAACCGCCTCACTGCAAAGGAATTATTCCACCAGGGGCTTGCTGCCCACACTGCGGTAAGCAAAACTGTGCATGATCGTAACTGTTCTGTAACAAAATGTACGTGTATTAGCATCGTAACAAGTCGCACTTACAGCGGTTGTTTTGGTTGCGGTGTCTCGTGACGAGGCGAGCGGGTTAACCAATTTCATTCTATTCTCGACTCATCTCGTTCTTTTGCCTTATATAAACAACAGCTTCGCAACTGAGTAATGGTTTTGTTTGTCTTACAGCCGCGGAAGTTCGAATTTTGTACATTCTGAAACAGCTGGAAAGAAACCGAGAAGGCTTCAGTAGGCACGAGTCTGTCACACTGGAGGAAGTATTCCGGGTTCTACGGCGGCACATCTCCACTGTAAGCATAAGTCTTGTTGCTTAGTAACGTTTATATCGATAACCGCAAACCCAGTCAATCGTGGGCGATGGTATTTAGACTAACCCTGAGTACCAGAGGTTAGTTTATTCATATGCGCGTAGGTGCCGCGTAAGAATCGCTTCCACGCGTAGGTTTAGATCGATTGCGAGGGTAGAAGAAAAGCCTCCAGCACTCTCAAGTGGTCTCTTGGTTCGTGTCGCTCCCGATAAAGAAATAAATGATTACTAAAGGTAACTTATATCAGTACAGTTGAGTTTAATTAAATATTATTATTATTATGTTCCTTCAGACCGAGTGTGATCTGTTCGGTTACCACAGCCTCGAACGCGACGTAGTTGTGTTGGTGATGGCTGTCACACAAAAGCCGACAAAACTTCAGGTATGATAAGCCGTGTTTTTTGTACTTTAATTTTCATCCAATTAGCTTTTTTCAGTCGCACGATTGGCAGCGTTTAATTCTTTTGAAGTTATTAGTTTCAATGTGTCTTTCCTTTCTTCTCTGTCAAGGTAAAAAGCAGGTTTGGTTTATTTCATCCAGTGGTTAAATATATCTTCCTTCTTCAAGTCGACAAATATATGTTTTTGTATTTGTTGAGGTGAAAGTGAAAATCAGGTAGACGATATCAACTTACTACTGCTCGGGCCGTGATTGGAAGGGCCGAGAAGGATCTGGCTGAGAGTGAAGTGGCCGAGGGGGAAATGGGGTGGGGTGGGTCCACAGGTTACTGTTCAAAGTGATATCATTTCACATTCAGCGTAGTTATGACAACTAATTCGCCATGTCAGTTTCAGGGATTTTAAGGCCCACACGTGTACGCAACGCGGACCTATTCTTAACACTAGGCATCTTTTGTTCGGTCTCCATAGGTGGAAGCTTGTAATCGTGAAGCTCAAAAGATTGAGGCGTTTATAAACACAGCAACTCCATCGTTTACATCAGACATAGTGCTGTCAGCACTCAAGGGAGCACGGTCACGTGTGCCCTCATTATCAAGTAAACCGGACAAACCGGTAACCGGCCCTCGTCACAGCAAAGGGAGTAGGGTGAACAATGCGCTCGTCGCTACATTACTTCCTATCATAATGTTACCAGTTATGCTTCGAACAGGTAGAAGTTAACACTTAATGTTCCCCAGAGTAGTATTTTTATGTCCGCGGGATGAAATTATGAATGTAGAGATAAATTATTGTATTTTTGGAGATAAAATTGTCAGACACGATAGGCGGCGGACGTGGTTGTTTCAGTGCATACTCTGCAGTGAACCGTACCGTACCGCTATCACTCAATATTAAATATTAGCGAGCTTAAGCAAAGACCACGACGACGCCTAGTCAAAAATGAATCTCTATTTTACCAGCGATCTATTCTATTTTGGCTAGATCAGTTCCGTAACGCCAATGGCTCTAGAAACGTGCTCAGGCTAAATATGCAATGTGCAGCGTTCAACACCAAATGGAAATACGAAAATTAGCCGTCGTCGTTCGCGTTTCTCAGACTACGCAGAACTTGGTCATTTCACGTTCTTGTTTTGTAGAGGACGGCAAAGAAATGTACAAAGATATTTAACGCACGTGCACAGCTATTGTTCTGCTCATTAAATCTTTTCTTTGGAGTCGTTCTCGTCGCCTTTGTCGTCGTGGTTTGCTGTAAAGGCTGTGACGTTTAAAAAGCCAATAGAAAGTGGGCAAAAAACTGGTCAAACCGGTGCGGTTCGTTCACTTCAGTGACTGGTATGGACTAGTGGGTGTTCTTCGCATTCGTTCTGTGGGTCGTCGTGCAACGCTTATCCTACAGTGTAGGGGAGAGAGGAGAGTTGCGTGAAAATAGGAAAGACGTTTGCGAAGTTTACTGCGCTTTACAAAAGTGTAAAAGTAGTCAATCACAAGGAAATTTGGGATTGTCAGTTGGCCTATTGTTTGCATCATAACGCGAATTTCAGTCGCCTCCCGTGGCCGTTTTAAATGTTGCGGAGGCGAGTGAAATTCGTCAACTAAACTTAACGTAACCAAAAGGAACCAAGTTTCACGACTATATATTTTTTTAATCTTAGTAAATACTCAAGACCTAGATTTTTTATTATTACCTTAAAAGAAACGAAAAGTTATGCCCCGTGACTGACGGTTTTGGAAGAGAGCGTGAACAAAGGTTAACGATATTGCGTACTTAATTCACTACTCTGCGAAACTGTCAGTTATTCGAGACAAAAGAATTTTCTAATTTTTCTTATCGTCTGAAAGAAAACACCACATATCGATTCACCTCTCAAACAATAAACTAACTTTGGAAGTCTTTTGTTTCATTCCCGCGTGTGTCTAATTTTGTTTTGTTTTTTTCTAAAGGAACTGTACAGAGTACTACTAAAAATAATATATAAAATTCTTGTTAATTGGAGGAATTCCTTGAAAAAAATGTTGACATTGGACTCTAGAAGCTTCTATCGAGTTATGCGTCATCAAATGAACTGTATTAACTCATTTCTATCTTTGTTGTCGTATTTCAAAGGGACAAATCTCTTAACACTAATGGTGAATTCACCGATGAGTTGATTCTCGACTTGTCGCGCAATCTGCAGTTGTGTGACGTACGCGTGAAATGTCAGAGAACCAAAACGTTTTTGTTACTGTTTCAGTATACTCCAAGCACGTTCAATCCAAATATTCGATTAATATAAAATACGTAATATTTATTTTATACGTAAGAAAATACCGTTAAAATTTTACAAAAAAATGCATCTTGTATATAATATTGTCACCCGAGATATAAATGACAAAGTCTGTAAATATAAAACAATTGGTTTATAAAAAAAACTTAGGTACAAGCATTAAAAACGCGTTTGGTAGAGTCTTGGAGTTGTGTGTTTTCTAAACTTAAATTATCGTGCTTGTTAATTCGATTGCTGGTGCGGCTAACTGCCACATGTCAAGTTTTTTTCCTTCGTGAAGAGATGTGTAGGACCGCCTCAGTCATTTGCTCACTGGGTGCTGAAAAACTCTTGGAGATCTTTGATCCACGCTGTAAGGCTTCTACTGGGTTCGGCGCTCTGAAAATACACAAAATTACCACAGAATGACTGATATTCACCGCGCGCTACAGTATTTCTATTCTATTCTTTAGTTTTTGCACTGTTTACATAGAATTTGCACTAATTCATACGCGTATCTACCTGCAAGTTTTGTATTGCCGTTTCGTCAGAGCTTCCTTCTACTAGTAGAAGCTGGACACCTCCCTGTCCAGTGGAGTACATGGCATCCACTTTCAATGTACAGACTATTTTACCACTCCTACCCAGCATCACTCGGAGACGGCCGTCACGTGGTTCCCAGTCCATCGCGTAACTGAAGAAAAATATGGGAATGAGCCACATTCAGTACATCAATATTCTAACATGGATCCGAGGCTTTCGGGTCAAAATTGCAATTTTTTTTCCAAGACAGACAAGGAAACACAGAAAAACACCAAATATTGTCCTGAAAGCCTCGGAGCCCTGTCAGAATATTGGTAACGCGGCCTATTGTCACTGAACGTATTAAAGGCGGGGGTAAACCTGAATAAGTGAAATTTTGGTAAGTTTAAAGAGAGGTTGAAAGGAAAAAAAGGGTTATGGAACACCACAAACCGCACAATGGCACAATTGTGCGCCCGACCGCACAATGACACCCCAGGTTGTTGGGCAACTGTTTGGAGTGTATCTACCAATTTTTAATTTCAAACTCTAACTTTAAAAAAACAACAAATCTTCAAAATTTCCTATTTCCATCAATTTTACTAATCCTTTGAGAAAAACTATTTCTCTCCAAATATACCTAAAAATCACCAAAAAATTTACAAAACAACCCAAAACATAGATATGTGAGATGAGCAGAGAGATTCTTGATTGCTTGAAACGTAAACAAGATATTTGCATTAAAAACATAATACCCAGCCAAAATACGGCTTTCATGTTTACCCCCGCCTTAAGGTGTACCATGAGATAACAGAGTTTTCTTTACGCTAAAGGGATCAGACAATTCAATGTCGATGTAGCATTTGCAGGAAATCCTACTAGCGTGTTTGATCAACTCTTCGCACGCGACTAACAACCAATCAGATGCTGCGCGCATTAACTATGGTGTTAACTATTCGCGTACCTGATACTGCGTCCCTATTGGCATATCAGTGAAAAAGAGCCATATGAAGCAAACTAATAAAGCTATTTAAAGCGCATTCCTTGGTCGACAAAATGAACATTAATTTTGATAAAGTCTGCTATGATATCATTATTAAGGCTGGTTTTTACATAAGAATAAGCAACATACGCAGGCGCAGTAAGATGTTGATCATTAGCGAAAGCACCTTGCCGCAGACTGTTCACAGCCCTCTATTTTCTCGTATTTTTATTCGATCGTTGGACGCGCGGGAAAACTAGGCGAGAGGGAACTAGACGCCAGGGCAAAACGCGTAAGGGAGACTTGACAGGGTCAGGAGTGGGGTTCGTTTTGCTCGCCTCCCCGCCCACACCCCCCGGGTGCTTCGCGATGGCTCCGCTGGCTTTTTCTTTCGCCTGCGTTGAAAAATAGAGAGGCTGTGAACAGTCTACCTTGCTAAGGGGCTGTTGCGCATGCGCTAGACAAAAGATACTTTTTATCACTTTTTATATCATTCCATTTATTCATTGGTTTTTATTTGTAAATTACTTTTCTGGGCTCCCGCTTTTTAAAAATACTTTTGCCTTTTGGCAGTATACTGCCACATTTTCAGCTTCGCTGTTGTGCGGACTTGTCGCTGCGTGCAAACCACTTATTAACTTCAAGTTTTGAAATTAAGAATCTCTTTTTGTCAGCAGGTTGAAAACGTTCGAGGGAACGCCACTTCTGAGTAGCTATAACGTGTAGCAATCTAGCATATCTGAGATCAGAATTATTTTGAATAAAACGTCAGGGAGGGAGCCAGTCTTCGTTTTATTGGCACATATCGAGATGAAAAGAATAAGAGTGATTTATTATCCAACTCTGCTTCGTAGAGTACAAATATCGCGCGAAACGAGTACAAATATCACACGATATTTGTACTCGTCTCATTCCTCCCGGCCGCGTGAAGTTCAAAACCTTGGCAAGTCAGAATTTTGGGAAAAGAAATCGTTGGATAATAAATCTCTTATTAGACGTTTTGGTGTGTAGTATCGCTGTATATTTTTACTCGTTGTTTGTATTTTGACTCGCCCTACGGGCTCGTCAAAATACCGCACAACTCGTAAAAATATACAGCGATACTACACACCAAAACGTCTAATAAGATATATATATTGCCTTACGTTTTGGAGTTCTAAATTGTCAGATCACCTCGGTAGCGCGCCACCTACTCAAAACCCATGTATAACGATGAATTACTGACCCTGAAACACACTGTAATTTACGGTGTAGGGGAGGGGAAGGGAGGGAGGAGAAGGGCCTGAGAGAGAGTGTGGTGAGTAATTAAAAAAGAACATATATCTGGATGCTTTGAGTATTGGATGAGCAATGTCACGATACATCAAGTTGCTATAGAGGAGTGCAGAATAACCTGCAAAGAAAATCTAGGATTTTACGATAACTGCAGAAATTCTCGCGCGCTCATTGGCTTATTTTTATCGTCAATATGCGGACAGACACATGAATTTGAAAATTCGTGCGACGCGTCAGCGAGCGAGAGCGGGCAATTCGACCATTTGTTATCGTAAAAAACAAATTGACGTCAGTTTTTCATGCGTCTGTCCTGTTAATGACAATGAATTTCGTCATCACATTGTCAAAGTAGTCTGCGGATCCACTCGGCTATCCACAGCTACTTTGACAATGTGATGACGAAATTCATGATCAATAACAGGACAGACGCATAAAAAACTGACGTCAATTTGTTAATTATAGCTTCCTTAAGTGGATAAACCTAACATTAAAGAGGTCGAACTAAACCAAAATAGGACATTCAATTCCATAGATGCACTAACGGCTGTTCAGTTGCTTTCAAGTGACTTATTTTGTTCCTGGAAGCCAGAAAAAAAAAAAAACAAAAATACAAAAACAAAACAACCCCCTGCTTAAAAATAAAAAGCAGCAACCCATCTATATTTTATTCAGTTTATGAAATCTTTGTTCTCACTTTGTCTGCAATTCTTCCACTTCTCTGATCAGACCTCGCTGGTTTCTGAAGCGTCTTTTTACTTGAAGAACAAATGCCACAACGTCTTCGTTGTTAACACCTTCATTAACAAGGTCATCGATATTCAGCGAGTCCAAGTTGACCTGGGGGCGACAAGAGATATAATCATATGGCTAGCTCCGTAAGCGGACAAGATGGACCAAATCCTGCGCTGTGATTGTCTACCCGAGCGGACACAATAGAGCTATCATTGCACGCTGTGAAGAAAATGGTATCCTGTATGCCAAATACTAAATACTGTATTGACCAAGCTTGTTCGCTCAAGCTGGAGAGTGGAAATTGGCGTCGAACTTTTATTGCGTGTTTATGGACCTCACTTATATTGACCTCACGTTTGGTCAATAAGTCATCCGTCTTTTCGTCTTGGTTTTCACTCTAAGAGCAGTCTATTCTGCGCCCTAGACAGAGCAAGGCGACATTACATTACATGGTCCGCGCATTTTTGGCTCAGCATAAACAAGTTCGAGGCCTTTTTCAAAAGAACAACTCTTAATCGATTTCCAAGAAATGGACAGGCTTCATCGTCTGGCTCAAAATGATAGACTTGTTCGTCTGCTTATAGCAAAAACGTTTGGACAATAAACCAATGGGTAACAACCTCTCTAGTGTGCTTTGGACCCCTTATTCTTTCAAAGGAAGGCCTACTTCAGGACAATTCCAAACTCCCTTACCTTTGCTCCTGCAAACACAGGACGAATCCCTCCGTCCAGTCTAAACTTAATGGTCAGAATCAGGGGGGTGTCGGCTTGATCAGTAGCCTGATCTCCTGGTTTAGCGTCATTTGGTATCTCTAAGACGACAGAGTCACCTTCGACACTTTGTACATTGACGCCTCCAAGATTAGCGTACAGTTGTACAGCAGCAGTCAGCCTTGAAACCGATTAAAAAAAACACAACTTCAGGGAAATAAACCTAATAATGGTTAAACTGTGGGAAGATACAAAAGAAAAAAAGAAAAAAAAAACGAAAAAAAAGGAAGGAAGGGGGGGGGGGGGGAGAAGAAAGGAAAGAAAATGGCCGTTATTTAATTACCATTCTCGTTTTTTCTGTTCGTGTTGGTCACAATCTTTATTGAGTGCTGTTTGTTTGTTCAGGTCCTGTTTCAGTTCATTAACACACTCCTCCAGACGGCTCACCTCGGCCTGCAGTAGTCCCTTACAGTGTTCAAGGCTAGAGATGGCCGCTTTACACTGCTGGACAGCCAAATCTGCTTCTAACTGTCAAAACAAGCAAGTTGAACATCTCATTTACAGAGCTGGTGTTAAAAGTACAATTGGCCAATCAGAGCTCATTTCATACAAAGTATGTTATCTCGAACCCAGGTCTCCCATGGCCAAGCGGAATGGAGATCTCACACAGAGTAAGATCTGGGTACGAGATTACTAAGTAGGTACCGTGGAAAGCGCCGGAAACTCTGCGTAAATTACTTCATAGATGTAGATGTTTTGCTTTTCGAAACTGACCGCAAAAGAAAATCAGTCTGCAGCATGCAAAAAGTCGTGTCTGATTGCCCGGGTTAGTAGATTTTACAGTCGGGCTGGTGGATTCTAGGGAATCATAGCTACAGCTTTCCCCAAATGCAAGGCTAAAAATTGGTTTTGTTTACACCCTAACTCATGGCTGGCACATTGATGAATTCAATAGCCATAGCGATAATACTTTACTTATTTGGGAAACAGAAAAATTCCTTATGATCTTACTGACAACCTCACAGAACACACCACTTCAAATACAGCCAAGGAATACATTTGCAAGCAGATTGCAGAACAAAACAGTTTAATCAGAGTGGCGATCGGAAAAAATATCCCAACGAGATTCGTTGGAATTTATAGAATGTTTTGAGTCAGTTTGTTTCTAAACGGTTTTCTATACCACTTATAGCGAACCCAGCTAATTAAGGTTACCAGTTACTGATACGTGCAGCTAAAACTCCTCCAACCTAGATTTTACTGTACAAGTCACTGGGCTGATTTGTCTGGGCTGTTTTCTTAGGGTTATGCTAAGGCTACAGGCTAGAGCGGTGAGGGGGAGGGGGGGGGGGGGAGAAGTTAATACCATAGGTGGATATTTTGTGTCTGGGGGATCTTCTTGGAAGTTTACATCAACGGTATACAAAGTTGCTCTTATTTCAATACCTGTTTTGCTTTCACCTCGTCAATTGATTCTTCCTCATTTTCCTGGAAAAAAGGAAGAAAGGAGTCATAAAAGTGAAGCAGATTCAAGTCACACAATTCAAGAAACACAATTATTGGCATGTCATGTCCTATCTTTTCATAGTCATAACAACTTTGTTGATACTCATTGGATCATTTAACTCGAAGAAAAATGTCTAACTTAACCTGAAATGTGGAGACGACTGATATTTCAGGCTATGTTTAACTTCGCTTCCATTCAAAATTTGGCTCTCAAGTTGTGGTTTGAACACTATTTCAAGATCATCGCTCAGACAGACCTGACTTTACAGAGCAAACCCATCTCCTAAAGACCTGACTTTACAGAGCAAACCCGTCTCCTCTCTGAGAGATCGAAAATCAACTCAAAGAAGTTATGTGCTAATTACAACCGGAAGTAAGATCCAAAGCTTTTCCGGGGAAATTTCCACTTCCGGTTTGAGCAAAAGTCGCTCCAGAAAAAACCTTCAGCGATATTCTGGCTAGGAAATCTGTAAAATCTGAGTTACCAAAACGCCCAAAGGATGGGAGTTATCAAAAGAAAATAGCGTGAGGTCTGTGAGTAGAATTTCGAAAATGTTTGTTCCTGTCAAGACAAGTGTCTTCATTATTTTAATACCTAATAACCTGCTTACATGCACATACGTGAAGCAAGGAAATACGATAAATCTACACACAGCCTGCGTACCAATGACATTTGAGCGCGAACAATGCACCGTAGGCTATCAGATACTTTGAACCAAAACAAAAAAACACTGTTGATTGGAAGATCGATCAAGCAAAAAGAAGGTTATTGACACGACCTTCTCAACCCCTCGAGCGTATTTCGCTGCGGTTTTGGATTTCACTTACCAAGAAAGCTATTCTGAGCACAGTTCCTTCAGAGGCGATGCCAGTGTCGCGTTCAAAATCGAAAATCAAGGTAGGTATTAACGAATCCGTAGTGCTTCACTTGTGCGGTGGTTTTATTATGTAATTTGGACATCATCTAACAGCTTGTTTTAATTAATTTCGTCATGTATGGTTTTCAGATGTGTTTGTGCAAGGAACAGGGTACTTAATTCAGCGGTTTTCCGAGAAACTTCCCAACGAAATTGAACAAAAGCTGCAACAGGGACAACTGTTCTTAAAATAACTGAAGTTAGGCCTGTAATTTCAAGTTCTCGATCAGAGGAGCTGCACTTATCGTGTTATAAACGACACGACGTGTCGAAAATCGTGAGTGCTTGGAACTGCTTGTGTAAAACGCAGCGAAGAATATGAGCTGGAGACGAGATCAGGATCACTTGTCGCGAGTTTTAGAAGAAGAGCTTAAATGTCCGGTGTGTCTGGAGGAATTCGTGGAGCCTAAAAGTCTGAGTTGTTCGCACACAGTCTGCAAAGATTGTTTAAGCAGCATTGCGCAGCATTCCGACTGGAACGCACGAAATCCGCACCAATCTTACGTGCGTTGCCCCACCTGCCGCTTCAACACTGAAGTTGATTTTCCGGGGGGGATCGACAAACTGCCAACAAATTACATCGTGACCACTCTGATTTCTGGAAAAGGTAGAATCAAAGAGGTCCAGGAGGTGGAAGATCGTCTTAATAAGTGCAAACAAGCTTTACAAGCCAGGCAGGATTTGCTGACTAAGATCATTGACTTATCAGAGAGTGTTGGGCACCGGAGACAGCAGGTGGAGGGTGATATTCGGCAAACTGCAGAAAGGATAGTACAGATGGTAAGAGCCAGTGAGGAAGAACTCATACAGGAAGTTAATCTGGCTGTGGCCAGACAGCAGCGAGAACTAAAACAACAACGTGAAGTGATGCAGAATTTGACTGCTTATGCCAATGACATAATCAAAAGTGTCGAGCAACAGATCAATTCGCTTCCCACGAGGAAGGTTGTTGAGGAAAAATCTTCTATTTTGTCTCAGCTTAGAGACATTGATGCCATAGGGTTGGCACTTGAAATACCAGAAATGGATTCCATTGCCTTCATTCCAAACATGAGTATTGCTGAGAGTGAAGAACTCACAAAGCTGGGAAAACTTGTCGTCGGCAGTCAACAAGAACCTGATGGTTCTGCCATTACCTTGACTGTAGCAGATTACTCACAGTATGAAATACAAATCCATGCTTTTGGAATGGCTGGCAGTGATGAAGGCGAATTCAATCTGCCGTGGGGTGTGGCCATACGTGACGATGGCTGTATTGCTGTGGCTGATCATGCAAACAGTCGTATCCAGATTTTTGATCATCAAGGCACCTTTCTCCATGTTTTAACCAGTGATGAATCAGAGAGGATTCGTCTTCCTACTGGGATTGATTTTGATCTGGATCATAACCTTGTTACTTTTGATGGTGAAAGTCACAAGGTAAAAATTCTGGATTCAGCAGGCCGACTGATTAGGAATATGAGCAGTTCGATTGAACTTGGTAGCAGAGTGGAAGGAATATCAATTGACACACAGGGACGTATAATCATCACAGACTCGTCAAACGGACACGTGCTGGTTTTCCATCACAGCGGGCATTTATGCCTTGAATTTGGTGGGAATGGAAGAAACAAGCTAGAACGGCCATCGTCTGCAGTGTTTCATCAGGGCCGTTTTATTGTTTCTGACACCTTCAATCACTGCCTCAAGGTGTATAATCGCCATGGCGTCTTCCTGCAACAGATTGGAAGGCCTGGAAAAGAACCTGGACAATTCCAACAACCAAGGGGATTGACGGTGGATTTGGCAGGTAACATACTTGTGTGTGATTCTGGAAATCATCGAGTTCAGATCCTAGACTGTGATGGAAACTTTGTAAGAAGCTTTGAATGCTTTGGTAGTGAAGCTGACAAATTTTGTTTGCCATATGCCATTGCAGTTGGAAAGCAGGGAGAAGTGGTTGTGTCTGACTGCTACAACCATTGTATTCAGATTTTCAGATTTCCACTCCTACATGTTGAAGCCAGTTCAAAGTAAACCGACAGGAGGTGCGACTTCATTTAAAAAAAACTAATTTTAAAAGGAGTTGAAATATAATAGCATTGTGAAAAGAGATAGATGGCATTTACATTTGAAACGACTTCCCGCATTAGCCTCAGTTGCAAGCTAGTTGAAATGCAATACCAAGAATATGAATGTGGCCTATTGTGTCATTCAAATAGATTCAGATGAATCAAGACTATCTGAGGACAAGTTTTCTTTAGCTTTTGATTGAAAGTAGAAAAGGCAGTTATTTAGATTACTGTAATCCCACAATTACTTTTTAATATTTGACATTATCCAAATGAACTATTAATCTGGATGGTGCCAAAACTAATAATTATTTTGAACTTGGTCTCAGCAGAAGAAACAATTAAGTAAATAAACCAAATAGGAATGATTGATTGTGATATTCACATGAGGTTATAGATGATTTCCAATCCGTTCTGCGCACTCTTGAGAGTTTGTTTCCGTTTTTTTGTTTCGTTTCATGTAAGAAATCACAAAATGTAAACATTTTGCAACTACTTACATGAAGTACATTTAAAGTTTCAAAACACCTGCCATTATGGATGCGAAGCAGTCGAAGCTTTATGCTTTGTTCTTTCCCATATTACTTGATGAAACAACTTTGCAGCTGTAAAAATCAATGAAGCTGTTGGAAAAAGAATTTAAAAGGTCTCAAAGATAAGGTATGTGGTTCATAATGAATAACATTGATTCACATTCCATAGAGTGGGAACTAACAGTTTTTATAAACATAGGGTGCAGTGCTGAGACTGCGCAGTACGGACTGGAAATCACTCTGTGAGTTCCACACACATCCAATATGAAACTGATGTTTTAGGTATCATCATCAAGATCTTCAAATACATGTTTACACATCCTGCATTATAATCATATATCATTACCCAGTAAGTGTAGGACTACTTTACTGACCATTTTGAAGAAACGGTTTTCCAAAACGCCCTTTTTGACTCGCAAATTGCAATCGGCCTATGACTTTAAACATAAATGACCAATAACTTCTGGATTGGCCTTAATTAGCCAGATTGATGTCCAGGCATTTATTGGATGCCAAATTTTTGAAGAGAATTGCTTTATTTTTCACATGCTGCTTTACAAATAGTTAATTTGAGCCAACCGTAATTTTGCACATTTTAGTCACCCACTTTTCAAACCTTGACCAAAAGCCTGTTTCTGGATGAAGGAAGATATATTCTTGTTAAGGTAGCAACATTCTTCAAGATTTATATACTCTTTCTGTGGTATAGTTAACTATTATTTTAGGGCCTGTTTTGAGTCTGTTAGACTTTATTTGGGAACCACCTGGTAAGAAAGCGCATGCTTAAAAGCTACATGCATATAGGTCTACATGTATAACTTGATAGGAACACAGAACCAACATGAGCTCTTGATGTAATGATGGCTAAACAAAAATAATTTGAAATAATGAAGAGATTTTCCTTTTTTCTTGCATTCTAATTTTGATCAAGTTGTACTAACACTTGTGAAAGTTTGGGACAACTGCTGCTCACGTTCCCACAGCATTTAACGTTCTTCAATTCTTTTCTATTTTTTTCTATACATTAGTGGAACTGTACCTTTTCCTGTACTTTGTCAACCAACTCCTCTGACTTGTCCTTTACCATCTCATATTTGTGTTTCTGAAAACAGTCAAGCAGTATCAGTGATGCAATAACAATGCTGTTTTCTGACTGTATGTATATTCATTAGCATAACCTCGTGATGACAACTTGCAGTCAGATTAGCTGCATTATAGAGTCCTTTTCACAAAAACAAAAGTATCAATGAGACATTTCTATTGACATTTTATGTTCTGTGTTCACCAGGCTGGCCACTATAACAAAAAGACCGCCTTTTCGTGATTTCTGTGAACTTTGATAAGTGGTTTGAAGGGATCTTTCTCCTTTCACAGATCTTGTTTATCATTACATGACGAAGTTAGGTCAGAGTATTTCAGCAGGCACTGTCCTGAATGATCCCACAAGACCACTCTTGAGGGTTTTCAAGCTTTGTTTTGGCTTACTTTTCTGAAAAAAAAAAATTTGACATGGTAGTTCCAGACTTCTGTAAATGGAATTGGCATTCAATCATAATTGTATGCTTGAGCTTTACAGTGTCTTTCCACTCCATGGTGTTTTTCTAAACACTTTAGGTTCTGTGATAATTTTTTTTTAAACCAAGCTTGTTCCAGACCATATTGAGCACATTGAGGTCTACAGGTGTTTATCATCAAGTCCTCAGGCTGACAGGTTCCCAACATGGTCCTTGCTATTGGTTAATTAATAATAATATATCTATATTCTTTTATAAATTATAGAACTTCCATCTACACTGTAAATTAAAGAAAAGTCAATACTGTTGCCTTAACCATTAGATAAATTTATGACACATAGACCTACATCCAGGTAAATACTGTAGACAGACAGACAGATAGGCAAGAAGCAAATAAATTGATTCATGACACAATATAATTTTCTTTAAATGTAGCATTTCTGTGCTAATTGAAAATTGAGCAAGGAGAATGTACACCATAGATTCAATAGACCTTAATGTTTAAATAATTTCTTGTCACGACACCTATCTGGATGAAACTATGGGAGAAATTACTCTTGATGACACTAAATCAAGTGACTAAGTAATTATTTTAATAAAATATGAATGCATAAATGCATGTGTTTATTATCTGTTCAGAAGTCTCAGTAGGAGCCAACTGGCAAAAGTTACTCTCTATTTTAAGCAGATTCATTTAAATTTGCTGTACATTTTCTCTGAAATTAATACCATATATATATGAAAAATTGAGTCCCTATTAGCTGTCTACTTGGCACTTTGTGCCATCGGCTTAAAGAACTATTGTACAATCTTCATGTACCTTGTCTTTGGTGGCAGCAATTCTCTGTTCCAAAAGCTCAAGCTTTTCCTTCAAAACTTTGTGTTCTGAAGAATTAATTTACAGATACCTTCATTGTAAATTAATATTCATTTGGTGCAGAACTATACATTGTCTAGACAGTTATTTGTAATGAGAAGTGAACCGTTTTTTGGAGAAAAGAGCTCTTGTCAAACTGCAAGCTTTAAAATGGTAATTGAACTGAGTGGAGTGTGATTTGGTCTGAAATCATACGTGTGATTTCAAAATCGAACGAGCGCGATTTGAAATCACAAGTATGATTTCAGACCAAAATTGCATGACCCGAAGTTCAATTACCACTTTATTAGATCCATTTTGAAATCGTGCAATTCAATAGCTTAAATACAGGAACAAGATTTTGGTCAGGACCAATATTTATTGAACCAAGTTGCCAAATTTGCCAAACAATGGCAATGGCTTTTTGTCTTTTATTTTCCTGCAATGTGATTGGTGAGTTTAAAAAAGCCTTAAAATCTGATTGGTTGTTTTGTTTTACTGTCCCATTCTCATTGGCTGAGAAAAAGATGAGATTTAGAGCAAAAGATAATGCGATTCGTGAATAAATTGCACCGCTGAGAACCAATCACATCACAAGGATAGCCAATGATTTCAAAATGGATTTAATGAAATCTAGAATCTAATCTTGTGTAAAGGTGATTTAAAATGGGACAATTTATCAAAAATGTGTTTTGCAAATGCTAAAATGTAGTTCAAACCAAATATAAGCCTTTTAATGGAGGTCATGTATTAAACCCAATAAAAACAACCGACTGCTGGGTGACTTGCTTGCAAAGAATGAGAGGAAAAGTGCTCCATGACATATTTATTATCTTACTGGTGCAGAGCGTTTCAGCCAAGTCATCAATCTCTGTCTCCAGCTCCTCAATTATCTGTTTGTCTTTCTTACTTTCATTCCTTGCATTTGCTTGATGTTCTGAAACAGAAAACATAAGGGGGGAGGGGGGCAACAAGTAATGTATTGACTGATTAGAAGGGCTGAAGCTCAAAAATTATTTCAAATATTGTAAGTTGTGATCACAACATGATTTGGGTTTAATGCTGATCCAAAAAGCTATGATTATGGCACTGTTTTAGAGATATATCCACTTCTTGCAGCTGCTGAACAAGTTTATAACTACATTAATGGTATGGCATGATATAAATTTTATACATATGTACCATGCCATAGAAAATACAGCCCGTGGGCGGCACGAAAGCTGTTGTATAATTGATGGTATTACACTCAGCCTTCCCATGGTGCAGCTGCTAATGTACTAATTTTTCTTTGGCTTGGTAATGCTTTCTCATGGTAGAATGTAAGGTAAAGAAAGGTAAAGTCTCCATACGAGCCAAGTGGCCCATCAGGCTGGAGCTGAATCCCGGTTTCTGTAGCATGAAGCGACTAGGAATATTTCTACTCCCCCCTGGATGGGATGCCAGTCCATCACAGGGTTACCCCCAGCATTAAATTCGCCGGTACCCATTTATACACCTGGGTGGAGAGAGGCACCGTGAGAGTTAAGTGTCTTGCCTAAGAACACAACCAATGTCCCTGGCCAGGGCTCGAACCCGGAGCGCTCGCTCCGGAGTCGAGTGCACTAACCATGAGACCACCGCACCTCCCATGAAAATCCTACTTGTCACTCATATTTTTTTGAGAAAACTCAACGTATACTTCACTCAAAAGCATTGTATAACTGGTATTTACTATATAGAAATGAGTGTTTTACTGGAAAATACACCACTCATAAAATTCAAATGAAACTACATCTGGGGCCTGAATGGCATATTTCCAAGTTGTCGCTAGTGAGGATATTGATTATATAATTTTCCATTCTTTCACGGTTGTTTACCCAAAAAGTCAGTTTGTCTTATAATAAAAAAAGGAAATTACAAAATGGCTTGAACAATATTTTACCCCTTGAGACTAAAATTCATATCTTTGTGTAACCGTGCAATATCCGCTATGTACATTACCCTATTACAGTGTAAGCACCAATTACAGCTTAACGCACTCAGTGAGTGAATTATTGGGATTTACCTGCACGAGTTCACTAACAATGAATTAGAAATTTCAATACCACATGAGGCTTTGCCGAGTGCGGTATTGAAGATTTGAGTTCATTGTAAGGGAACGAGTAAAGATAATCCTGATAATTCATAAGTAATGAGTGTGTGACCATTTTTACTATTCAAATTGAATACATTGCCCAAAGAAATCATCAAACTCTGAGTCAGCCAAAGCCGTGGTGTAATGACAGTGGTGAGTTGAATTTACACCATGGCTATTATACCACGATAATGACGTCAAGGAGGTTGTTTCGTCACAACCCAATATCACGTGGTACAAAACAGCTAATCAGAAAATAGGAATTTGAATAGTGTATGAAATTTGAATAATAATAAGGGTTAATTCAAATTGATACAAATTCTGTAAACCAAGTATTTGTACATGTAAGTTTCAATATCAGATAGCCTACCTGTCATTTCTATGTTGTCGGGCGAAGACCAGTTTTCTTTTGCCACATTTTCCAGGAAACGAGATTGGGTTTGTAACCTTATTAACATTGTCTTTAAACTTACAAGATGATTCTGTGTAGCAATGACCAAACACAATCAGCTCATTGACAAATAAGCAAATCAATTTAAAAAAGCAAGTTGCTTGGAGTAAATTGAGTAAATATTTGTAAAATGAGAACACAACTAAAAGGTAAAAGGTGCATGGTTGTTCAATGTGAACCAATAGATTCAGCTCAGGCTGAATCTATTTACAACCAAGTGAAGGTAAAAGTCATCTGTGCATTAGTTTTATTGAGTGCAACATACGGAAAAATGGTTTTCAGTCTCAATCAGAAACTTAGTCAAAGTGTGTTACATGTAATGATAAGAAAAAAATCTGAGAACAATCGATAATCTACACTTTACAAGCTTAAGTTATCGATTGTTATTGGCTTGTTGTTGATTGCCTATACTTTTAGTTGACAACATACTAGGAAACAGTGGTCTGCAGTCAGCATTCCATAGCAACTGAAACTGGGAAATGATCCTTTACCTTGTGCTTTTGGAGCTGTAGTTCATGATCTTCATCCACAGTATTGTGGAACTCAAGAGATTTGATGTTTCTGCTGTGATTTGAGATATCTTGAAAAATCCTGAAGACAACACAAAATATGAAAACGGTGAATCAAACCCAACATAATCACAAGGAAAAAAACCTTATACCTCAGTATTAAGCGCCAGAAAAGTATTATAAGAAACACAACCTTTCAATATCTTCAACTTGGGAAGCCATGTTTTTTCGTTCAAAACTGACCGCCAAAATTTTGTTTTAGTCAGCGGCTTGACGTTCGTCACCAGTCTTTTGGACGTGGAAGGTACCTGGAGAGATCTTGGAAGTTCCGGTTTCCGTCCTTGGCCCGATGTGATGTTCTATATCATCCAGAATTAAAATGATGAGCTCTTTGGTTAGTCGGGGCTCTGATGCAGAATCAGGAAGCCATCACCTTTCTTCTAACAGCCATACTCCTGTGTTAGTTTCCTCGGGGAGATACCGTTCCTTCTCTCCATCACGCCGGCTGTTCTGCCTTCTTGCTGCGTTCGATTTTCTAGCGACTTTATTTATTTGGATTTTGTACGCTCATGTAAGTAAGCTTCAGCTTTTATCTCTTTCTTTTAAACTGTTTTCGGTACAGCAAACAAGGTTTCACTATGATATGTTTACGGTACCTTATTATCATAATTAATTCATACAGGAAAAACTCACTAAAATACTACAGTTCCTTGTAAGTAGCCATTTATGAAGACTCTTGCGATAACGTCTTGTGGCTTATAGAAAAGAAATCAATGTGTTTGATAATATGTTTAGAAATCTGATATAATTCAAGGTTAACGCGATAGTGGATTCAAACATTTTTAGAGTTTTCTTTTTAATTTAGTGTTTCTTAACCCGGTGCAGCTGGTACACGATCACATGATCACCTTGGCGGGAGCAATCACTTTTTTACAGTTTTGGTGTTTTATTGCGAGTTATGTTGACATGTGTAGATAGATCTGAGAAGGCTTGGGACATTGAATTCCTCGTTGTCTTGAATCCCTTGGGGTTGCTAGCCTACATCACACAGTTTCTTTTCTACTCACCTAGGGGTTGTAACGAACTTTTAGCTGGCTAGTCAGCATGCACACGTCTCCAGTTTCCTTCGTTTCATGCAGAAAAGAGAGGCATGTTACTTGCTGTCATATGATGTTTGCTTGCGGACTATAGACGGGCTGGTGTGGAGGGTTTGTCTCCCCAGGAAGGGGGGGGGGGGGGTGGTGGTGGTGGTGTGACTCCCTTATATGGGCTATATTGGTATGTGCAACCCCTAATGGTATGGTTTTCAGCCATTTGGTTAGAAATAAGATATTGATTTTGGCCATTTTAGTCTCAAATAAGGTGTGGTTTTTGCACTCCAGTCTCAAATTGGGTTGGTTTTTAGAGGAAGCCACTTTTTCATCATCATTGATAAGACCATGAACAAAAGCCCTTCACAATACCATTAACATCGGTCTGAACTAGGCAACCAAATATACGACAGGCATGATACAGGGTATTGATTTAAGGGTCAGGTCTTAAAAAGGGTATGCAAGGTCGTAATTGGGAAGTCGGCCACACACCCTCACCCAATTTTTCTGGGAGTACCCCCACCCGGAGGGGATTGTCTCCTGGAAGCTCCAGTGCCCATTGCTTCATTTGAGTTTAAAATTACGTGCTAACGAGTCTGATCCATGAGGTTTTTTGACCCATGCATGAGACTGAGGTTGCTGAGTGCCAGAGATGCTTAAATACAATAGTAGAAGGAAATAATTGGTTGATTTTCCAGCACTGCAATAATTTAAAGAGTTAATTCGCTACTTTCCAGTTTCTTATGTCAGTGATATGAGGTGCAACTTTGCTTTCGAAGGTGTACTCTTTATATCTACCTTGCCATAAATTGCCACTTTAATTACCCTTGGCCAGCTCCCATCTGGCCTTGTAGCTCATTTTGTAGAATATGAGTGATCTAATCCAGAGGTTGCAGTTTTGAATCCCAAGGGATTTTTCATTACCTTGTGTGGTCCCACATTTGCTTTCCAGGCCTAACTTGCTACTCAAAGCTTCTTATTTAAGTTAACGTTCGTCTTTCCATCTTTGAATATCAGTGCTGTGTGGTGTAAACACTGCATTCAAATTCCATCAACAAGAGTGGATAAATTGTGCATTTTTTGTATTTCATATTACATTGGTCCCAGTTCTTCTTCTCGTCACCTTTCATACCAATGTATAATAACCTTAACCAAGTCGTGAAGTCGTGCATAAGGCCTCAATGTATAATAATCACTATCACAAACAGGTGCTTTCCATTAGGCCAAAGATTCTGGAAAGTTTAGTCAGGGGTCAAATGGAAAGGTCCCTAACTGGAATATTTGGGACCACCTCTGGAGGTGGTCCACTTTGACTGCTTGGATTGGTCCGACTGAAAGTAGCCGTTCCATTTTGAAAAACTGGTTCATTGCTCTACTGCTCTTTGCTTATATAGGGAATTTGGGAAAGGAATAAACAAATGATAAGAGCCATTCCTTTTTGTTGGCCTGGTGTGATCAAAAAATGGTGTTCCATTTTCCTAGAGTATTCTCATTGGTCTCTGACCAGTCGTTCTGGCATAATGGAAAGCACCCTATAGGCTCACATTTTTTATTAAAATCTGATGGCAGTTAAATAAACTGGCAGACTGAGAGAAGTGAGAGAGATAGATGGAGAATTAGACAGATAGACTGACAGACAGACAGACAGACTGACAGATGGACAGATACAGACAAACAGGTAGATAGACAGGTTGCATACAGTCAATTAGGCAGTAAGCAGTAGATAGACAGACAAACAGCTAAGCGGAAGGTGGACAGCAGGCAGGTAGGCAGGTTGAGATGCAGAAAGGTTTACAGATACAGACAGACAGATAGATGGACATGCAGACAGACAGACAGGAAAGCAGGTACACTAGGGAAGTGGCATTCCAGCAAGTAGACAGGCAGACAGAGAGATGAACAGGTAGACAGTTTTAGCAATGTAAATCATCTGTTAGTAAGTTATTAAAATATTAATAATCAAATGTCAGGGCCAGTTTACAAAGTCATATCCTTTGTCAACTGGTTATAAAATGTTTTGTTTCTTGATATTGTTTTATCTACTTCCAGGCTTTTAATGACAATAAGTTCAAAAGTGCACTTAAAAAGGAAGTTGTGAATTACAGATTTAAAACATCATTGTTTGATATTGTGGTAAGTACTTAAAGAGTTACTAACATATGAAATGCAAAATAACCTACTGGCAGGAATGAATGGTGAAGCCATGTGATAAAATAGTATACATCCCCTTATTACCCTTTGATCCAACCTCGAAGTTTTGGAATCCTTTGAACAATGTGATCAGTCATACAAAGACTTCTTTTTGTGTGTTTGTCTGTCTCTGAGTCTAAAATCATCTATAAATCTTAGCCTCCTGGCAGTTGTGTATCATGTTTTACCATTTGTTACTCCTGCTTTGAGAGTTAAGCGTGTTGCTCAAGAGCACACCGTGGTTACCCTGCTGAGGACTTGAACCTGTGCTGCATGTTCTGGTATCCAGCACGCTTGCAAAATAAGGTGATCATGCTTCTCATTAAGTTCAAGTTTCAAGTTCAAGTTCAAGTTTATTAAGTCTTCCAAAAAATTACTTACAATGAACACCGCCTGCAAATAGCGAGCTAATCCAGGCAGGCGGTTGTTAAGGACATACAAACACGAATTACTAATTGAAGGCGTTGAAAAAGTCGAGTTTGAATACATTATTTGTCAAGAGAGGAAAAAAAGTGATAAAAATTGGAGAAAAATATTTTAAATTATGATTGAATTATAATTAAGATGCCTTTTTTATTTCAGAAATAAGAGTGCTAGTGTCAGCATAACTGTCCAGAGTTTCTAAAGTTACAAATAGTAATGCTTGAATTTAATTTTATTTACATCTAATTCAACACTGGTATCAGGTTAAAAATGACAGTTAATGGGTCAGTTTGTTTACTTGCCTAGTACTTCAATCAGGTTACCAGTACTTTGAATTTATGTCAACAAGCTTGCATGCAAACTCTTAAACTCCTGTTTCAAAGTTTAATATGTTGTTTCATGTTTCCTATAGCTGCTGTCATTATGGCGGATGACAGTTCTTCTTCTTGCATATGCTCTTTTTGTCAGTCGCAAATGGTATGCAGTAGCGGTAAGTATTAGCCTAAGTTAGACTTGATCCAATACAGGTCATGTTCAGTGACATGGCGAGGTCATGGGGATGGCTTAGGTGTTTTGTGTTCCCGCTGTGTTAGGAGGTATATGTCGCTTTGAACTTTGCTTGCTGCTGGTTTTGGTAGTTGTGTATGATGCTTGTCTCTCCCATGTCACAATCAACTCTAGGGTACTGTTCCCAAGCTCATGAATTTCTGATGAGTTAAACATGAAAAGCTGGTTTTGTGCTGAAGCTGGAGGGGGGGGGGGGGGGGGACTGCAATATAAAAAAGATAGGGATGATTGTTGGAAATTTTGAACCCCTAAAGAGGGACAAATAAACCTTTTTGATAATATGGTGGGCATTTTGACTTCTATTGTTCAAATAGCTATTAAGGGGATGTTCATCAGGCAAATTTTATGTATTTGCCCCTAAACATCCCACAATGGCTACTTGAAACAATAGAATTCAAAATGGCAGCGATATCGCCAAAAAGTGCCATTATAAAGCAGCACTGTCATATTTTTCGGCTCAATACCCTGAAGGGTAAGGTAAAAAGCTCTCACTGTGGACCTCTGAGGATGAACCCCCTTAGAGATACCAAAACTGCATTTTTAACTGCTAAAATGTACGACAAGGTTCACACTTTGAGACTAGGGAGAATCTATATAATTCTCCAAACTTGTATCAAACAAAAGTCATTTTGATAATAGTACTGATAATAATTTATCACCTTACCATTAAATATCAGTTCATACATGTAACTGTTTGACTTTATATTTTTGCAGGCATTAACTGCCATCACTACTGGTTTTCTTCTTATCAAAGTTGTGTTAATGTCATTTCAAGTAAGTAACTAGGGTATCTAAAAGATGGTAATGCTGCGGTACATTTTGTTGATAGTGACATATTTTACGCAGTGATTCATATACCTGTGTGCTGCACATTCCAAGACTTACAGTAACCTTTAGTTCTCAAAGCAGTGTCAAATCGTAGTGTGTAACTTTAAATCTGTCCTTGTACATGTATGCATCAACTTCATGCATGATGACACATCGCTGCTGAGGTGTGACAAGGGATCATCACAAAAAAAGCACACGGTGATCTGAACTATGTTTGGACATCGAAAATCGAAAGATATGGAAATTGTAGGAGCAGAAATTAACTTATAAATTCTGTGGTATTAAATGTCTCTAGAACGTTGACAGACTGTGTCCATGACGCGTTCATCGCAATGTGTGAAAATGCTAATGCTCTTTCACACCATCGAGCCGTCGTCTAATTTTGCGTAGATTTCATTGAAAAAGATAGGATTTTGAACTTCTCGTGTCTGGAACTTCTTGCGGATAAAGCGCAATTTAATTTCTTTTTCTTTTCACCCATAAACCTTGTCAGCAACTTAGCTCATCATGAGTTTTGATCAGCCTGTAGCTTAGTAATTAGGGTATCTGTCTGGTGTGCAGAAGGTCATCGGTGTGACTCTAATTGGGGTGCTTAGATTTTTTCTTATGTACAGTTATGACAACTGAATTTACATCATTCTTATTTCATTTACTGAGCTTAAATGTACCAGCTTTCTTTCCTCCTCTCTTTCTTTCCTTCCTGAAAAGAGAAGACTGATGGAGAAGAGGGAATGATCTGGGAACTGAGTGACATTATTTATCAGATATTTGTTATTGTTATTGTTTATTTATTTACATGTATCGGTGCATTGTTTTCCAGAAAAGCCATCTTGTATTTTGTACTTTACCCTTGTCAGGTCTCAGGTGCATATTGCATTTTCCTCTATATCCGCACAAGATGCAGATGTTGGTGGGGGGGGGGGGGGGGACCTCAGGGAGGCCTGGCCGACTCTATGGCAACTTTCTTCCTCACCGCTCTGCCCTCCTCCCTTTCAAAGCTTGTGTTTTATTTTAGTGTTTTCATCTCTCCTCTGACTGACTGTGCATTGCCCACACTCATGCAATATTCTGATCCCCTCTGATCTCCTCCAAACATATATTGAGTTAGAAAATATGTCATACATGTATCTTTCAGCCTACTGCCCACTCATGGATAGCCAAGGTCTCTTAAGTTTGCAATCAGTGAGACATTGTTTAAGTAAAGTGTGTTGATGAAGAACATAAAATTAAGCATTAACCATTAATCTTCCACATCTTCCAGTTATCTTTGGTTGCTTTGCTATTTCTTTTTTTTTTGAGATGTAAGATTCATGTTTTCTGATGTTTCATTCATCCTAACACTGACAGTGATTTTCCTCTGCAGTCTCCTGGCAGTGCAGCTCTGTATTACCTCCTGGTCTTGTCATCATTAATTTTGTCGTGGGTTGAATCCTGGGTACTTGATGTTAAGGTAAGATTTTTTAAGCCTGGATACCACTAGAGTGTAAGTGCAAGGTTAGTGTAAGTGCAAAAAATATTAGTGTGCACCAGAATGAAATAAATAGAAGCACAAGAAATAGAAGTATTTTCCTTTTTCTTGTTTTAAGAAGTTGAAAATGATGTGAAAGAAAACAACATAATGCATCTAACAATGTTAAGCCCGAGGGGAGACACCGGGCATAAGTGGAGCATTTAACTTTTCCGGAGAATTTTTGGTAAAAAATCTCCACCATGGGGCCTGAAAGAATGAGTAAAATCAGTTCAAATATTGCCACCATAGTGCAGCACCATAGCATGTTGCTTTGCAGGTGTCTGTTCAATTAAAAATCCATGCAATCTCCACAAAGTGAGGTGTTCCATTAATATTTATATTGAATGTGAGTAGCAAGAAGCAGTTGTTTATCGTTAAAAACAAGTAAAAAAAAGCTAGGTAAAGTCTGCATAAAAGCCAAGTGGCCCGTCAGGCCGGAGCTTATCCCGGATTCCGTGGCATGAAGCGACTAGGAATATTTCTACTCCCCCCTGGATGGGATGCCAGTCCATCGCAAGGCTACCCCCAGCATTAAATTCGCCGGTACCCATTTATACACCTGGGTGGAGAGAGGCACCGTGAGAGTAAAGTGTGTTGCCTAAGAACACAACGCGAATGTCCCAGGCCAGGGCTCGAACCCGGAGCGCTTGCTCCAGAGTCGAGCGCACTAACCATGAGGCCACTGCACCTCCCGTTCAAAACAAGTGCTTACCTCCAAAACACCCACGCTCTTCTGCATGAGAACTATTTCAAGATAACCGCACAGACGAGCAGTTTGGTTCCATTTCTCCTTACAAAAAAACTATCAAATGTCCCCACCCTGGAGCCCAGACTCTTAGTCAAATTCCTGAGGGTGGGGAAAGCAATCGCTGTGTGGTATATGCCTGGGGTTCCACCCACTCGGGTGTAACAATTATAGATGCATAAACTCAACCAATAAAACCAATCACCATCTTGTTTCTATACAGACATGACTTGCATGGTGCATGCGTATGTTGCTAGTGTGAACATCCTTGTGTGCTTGTTTTTATGTTCGTGCATATCTCACAAGTGTGAACTAGGTTTTACCCTGTCGAGTCACTAGCTTGAAGGATAATAATAATTCTTCTTTTACGATTCACAGTTGCCTTTAAAGCCCAGGAAACTCCTTGAATTTAAAAATCAAAATTCAAGGCCTTGGAAGTCCTTGTAAAAACAATGGCCATGAGTTTGTTTTAAGGCAGCTGTAGATGTTCTTAATGTGGCATGGCTGTGCTTGAACGGAATGGACCTCACCACAATTCCCTCTACAGAGAATCAAATTTTCTCTGAAATGATGACAGTAATTCTTGATTTCTCTTAATTCCAGGTGATTCCTAGTGAAATTGAAGTAGAGCAGCGTGGCCGGCTTCAAGGTATAAATTATATGTATTGTATTATATGTTTGTACAGTTATTATCTCACATAGTGCAAGCTACCTGCAGGTTGTACAATTTGTTCACCACTATGTTAATGATTTTGTATAATTTTTGGTGAAAATTTTGCCAAAATTGTGATTATGTACCTTTGCTGGTGCAGGAAATGCCTTCATGGCATAGCACACCAAGATGGAACACAAATTGTAATTGGTTTGTAGAGATATTTCCAAGACACAACTAAATTATTTTAAAAACTCTTCCTTGAACTTTATTTAAGAAATAGAAAACATGTTCTCCGTGTTCCTATCGAGTTATAGAAACATGAGTGGAAGTTTGGGAGAACGAGAAATGCTGTGGGAACACTTGCCGCAGGCGAGTGTTTCCACAGCGTTTTCGAGTTCTCCCAAACTTTCACGAGTGTTTCTATAACTCGATAGGAACACAGAGAACATGTTTTCTATTTCTTTTAGAAAATACCGCGACGAAGAAAAAGAAAAACAACTTGTTTACTTTGATCATCAAAATGAAAATTCTCTCTCAGCTCGTGCTAGTTCTGTGTTTCTATCGAGTTTTAACATAAATCTACTAGCGTTCTATCACGAAGGCCGTTCTCTGATTGGCTACGCTACTCACTATCTATTCTGTGATAGATAGTGAGTAGCGTAACAGTGTGCACTTGTTAACAAAATGACGGCCGTTTCTTGGCGTTTTCGAAGTGCTGAGAAGAGGATTTACATGTAGATTAAGTTTTAAACGACTAGTAGATTTATACTAAAACAATTAGATTATTCGCTCTCGATTTCTATCACGCGATAGTTGACTCGGGCTGCGCCCTCGTCAACTATCACCCGATAGAAATCTTGAGCTCATAATCTAATTGTTAAATAGAAACGCGGTTTTAAACCAATCAGCGTGCGTATTTGCTTTGGGTTATTTTCTAATTAATTTTACGTCACAAGCTTGGCCATGTTTTACTCATCATAATACCCATTTATAGTTTCAGTTCTTTTGTATTAATTTTTAACAGACCTAGATTAGGTTTTTAAGGTCGTGATTAATGAAACGTTTATGTCTTTTGTGCTTTGACTTTTCAAGATTTTGCCCCTTAAAGGTGTCCAACTGGTGTTGGGAAGGTCATGGTTTTTATTTCTGTTAGAGGATCACAAATTTTCTCGCTTGAGTTTGACAATAATTTGTTGATGTAACTTTCAGGCAGCCACCATTCCACTTGTGCTCTAAGTAGATCTGCTTAACCTTGCCCTCCCTTTGTTACTGGTTGAATGCCTGTTACCAAGCTATTGACCTGTTATGTGTCCATTTTCAGATAACGTTTTGGTCAATTTGGGTGCAATTTAGCGTGTAAAAAGCAGGAAATTATGCCGGCCCTGTCATTTTTGGGGAAAATGTTGGAATTAAGTGGCTTACGTTTAATAATTCACTGACTCCATTATTTTGTGTTGTTCTTGCAGAAGAGAGACGGCCTCTGCTAGATGATCACCGTGGGTAAGACTGGATGCTCTGACACTTAGAATTATCTCCTATACAATAGATATTTAATGAGGCATTAATTTTGATAAACGATGTGTAACAGAACGAAAAGAAATTCCCGGAATATATTGCCATCAAAGACATAGGGGAAAAAGTAAAAACCCTCTTTAACCTAACTCTCTCGATCTCATAGCTCTCATCGCCTCACTCTATTTTCCTTAGTATGACTGAAGCGGCTGGGAGTTTTGTTACTCCCCCTTGATAAAAGTAAAACTAAGAACCTTTATTTAACTTCGAATTACAGATAGCAACCAATTATGCTAATATCTTCGAAGAAATAAAATAATATTTAAAATAAACTAAATCTGTAGACAAAAAATTAATGTACATAATAAATAATTACAAATTCGCATGTATGTAATAATATACAATAGATAAGATATAAAGTTAAGCTAAATTACAAAAAGGACAACAATCACGATCATGCTAGTTGATCACATATTACTCGCAAGCATTCTGTCAGGTTGCCCTCAAAATTCGCTAGTACCTATTGATACAGCTGAGTGGATAGAGGCATTGAGAGGATAGAATGTCTTGTCCAAGAACACAAAACAGTGGGCTCCGTCTAGTCTCCTCCGCAGCCGTTATTAGGGTCGTCAGTGGGGGAGAAGCGTTGCGTGACGACCCTAATAACGGCTGCGGAGGAGACTAGGCTCCGTCAGGACCCAGACCCAGACTGCATGATCTAGAGGTTATCACACTCTACCCATATATGCATTAGACCACCGTGTCTCAAAGGAATACCGTTATCTGTTCTTATTTTGATTAGATATAGAAACTGCACTAAAGCAGAACGAGTGAAGTTACCGCAGTTGTGAAAGCAACTGTGAACGTCACTTTCACTTACCAACATAACTTTACACTTCCTGTTAGTTTCACAAATGAGTGTTTATGGACCCAGTGTACAGCAAACGTCTTGATGAATTGGGCTAAAGAAGAATCGGTGATCCGTGATCCTACAACACAAAGATTTAGAAAGTGCAAGCTTTTTGAAATGATTTACGCTATTCTTATCTCATTGCAGGCGTTTTACAGACATCACTCCCTATTCCCTAGTTTCAGATCATACCTTTTACACTCCAGATGGTTAGTACTGTGTCGTTTAGTCATTTTGCTGTAATGTCAGTGTATTTACATACAAACACAGCAAGGTAGCGGAGATGTTTTTTAAAACATCACTGTCTCCTTGAGAAACAACGTTAGATTGTGCCCGAGATTGGCAGACAGTGACCATTGTGGAGCACTGGTGTTAAAAAGATTCCCTTGTGACTTCTTGTAATGCTCAAAACGGGCTGTTTGTTCTCGAGTTGAGGTCGTTGGCACGATCTTGCTAAACAGAGCAACAATGTGTCGAGCTCCTATTATTTGGATGTACTGCTGAAGAGTGTGGTTTAATCCTTTTCAGCTTCTGAAAGTGAAAATGAAAGTGATAGAGAAGGTGAACACTTAGCAGGAAGACGTTTGTCTCAACAGGTAATAAAAGTTTTTCATGAGATGCTTATGCAATTTGGGAGATGTTGTGAGGTTGCCTCATCAATGGTGCAGTTTTGAGCGTAGCCTGGAGTTCAGGCGTTTCCCGAGTTATCGGTATTAGCTCGCGATCGAGAAGATTCGCCACCATGTTGTCGCAGGAAAGGTGGGCGGTGAGACCTCTGCAATACCAGTGCAGTGCTCTACCGGCTGAGCTATCTAGCCATCTGGGAGCTGGTCACATTGTGAGTTCGCAATATACCCGTAGATGATGAAGAATGCAAGTGAATATATGATTCGAACTACACGGGTATCGCAGAGGTCATGTCGGTCATGGGTGTGAATCCCGTTCATGTCTGAATTTTTTCAGGCTTTAATTTCACAACTGCGATCATCAATCATGTCTCCAACACTTAATTAAAGTAGGCGGCACATAACTGACGGCTTGAAGGTTTCTCGGAAAGTAAGTGTTGCAATGCCGATCAGGGAATATAAAAATTCCTGACTTTGCAACAGAAAACATCTTCATCGATAACTTTTCTGTTTATTGCTTTTTCTTGTGCAGGATAAAGAATACATTCAAAAAGGCAAAGAAACAATGGAAACAACTTGGGAATTAATGGGCCTCAACGATGGTTGGAAATCTGAAAAAGTTAAGGTATGTAGCCAAAATCAGTAAGAAAGGATTTTAAAAGAAACGATTTTAAAAGAAACTATAAGACGAAATCCGATAGGAAATCGACTATTTTCAGTTTTTAGTGGACAAACATCTTGTACCAGAATAATTTCACCAAAAACGATTTCCCTGGGGAACTCGAGAAATTAAATTTCAAAGGTTAGAGAAATTGTGCATCCACAGGTAGAATTTCAGCATCCGAGTTTCATTTCACCATTACTTTCGAGTGTTTCACATGAACTTCAGAATTTGTTTTCGACATTAGGTGTTGTTAGAAATGATTTCTTTTGACGGGATATTTAAAACAGTCGCACAGAAGTTTGCAATCTGACAATGTAAATAATCTCAGTACAAAGTTCTGGCCAATTGTTACTCTAACTTCTGGCGGATATCCGTCTTATTATATATTTTTTTAAGAATATGTTTCATAGCATGACCAACTCTACAACTAGAGTTTGTCTCTACGGATATCTTTAGACCTATTTCTGTAATCGATGCCTTACCAGCTGAATGGCGTGAATCATTAATCACATCTGATTCTAGCTTTGACGAGCCTTTCAATTTCCATAATAAAATTAAGTTAAGATTAAATGGGAAAAATGTTTTAATAGAAACAGTGATTTCAAAGACTGTCTGTAGGGAACTTCGAAATAGAGTCATCACTCAACGAACTGCCCAACTGAATTTTAATACCCTTTTTGTGAATGACGTTTTAGAATGGAAAGAGATTTACAGCTTGCGATTTCGCACTTCCATGGACTCAAAATCGCGCGAATTTCAGTATAAATTACTTAACAGGTGTCTTGTAACAAACTCTTCTCTAAGCAAAATAGGTATTATACCATCTCCGGCATGTTCCTTTTGCGGTGAAATAAGCGAATCCTTGGAGCACTTTTTTATTTCTTGTCATTATTCTAAACGTTTCTGGGCTGACGTTATAAAATGACGTGATAATCAAGGAGCTGAGATAGAACACCTTTAAAAAATAATCATCTTTATTGAGGAAACTTTTTCATAAAAGATATGGTTTTCAAAAAGGACCTCGAGACAAAATATAAATTGTAAAAACAATAAAGCTATAAAATTACAAAGAGATTAAGAAGATACAAAAAATGCTCAGAAATTTAAAAACAAGTATAAGCAAAAATTAAACGTAAGTAGCTATATTAAAAACTTAAAAACATTAAGTTTAAAACTATTAACATTCCTTGAGTCTTTGATCGTCTGACTGAGGGAGTTGAAATCGGAAACCGCATCATATTGTGTTCTTTGCATCCCCCAATTTCTTTTGACTCGTGGTAATCTAAAATTACCTTTGTTACGATATTATGCCTATGAAGTACGTCTTGTCTAATCAGGTCCATATCGTGATTAAGTAGGCCATTGGTGCATTTGCACACGTGTACACACCTTCTTTGAAATCACCTTTTCTCTAGAGGCAGCCACTTGAGAGCGGCTAATGCCTCAGTGGAGGATGAGTACAATGGTCTATTTAAAATAACTTTAGCGGCCTTATTTTGCAAAACTTGCAAATTAGATATAAGGGTAATATTATGTTTATCGCCCCAGACTAGATAGGGGCATAAGAAGACTTTTATAGAAAAGTAGACGCGCCCTGAAAGGCAGAAACACCTTTCTGATAAAGATATACTGTTTGGCATTCTAAAGTACAAGGACCAGTTATTTGTTAATCACACCTTGATAATTGCTAAACAGTATTTATATTCTTGTAGATGGAACAAATCTCTTCCTTCAATTAAAGTATTTAATTCCAAAATTAAAATTATTCACCAATTTGAGACAATGATCAAAAATCAAATAAGAAATTAAAAGCTCACAATATGAAATGGGGCAAGTGCAAAAACAGCTAGAGTGATATAGAATCTCTTATTGTTGCTGCGCTGTACTGTACTAGTATTACATCCAAAAGTAGTTAAGAGAATTAAGAGGAACTGAGGTGTGTGTATGTAAATGTATGATGTGCCGTGTCTGTTTGTTTATAAAAAATTGTTAGTAAATTAAAATCAATAAAAATTAATAAAATACAAAAACAAATGACCACCTCTACAATGTTTTTCTTTAGGATGGACTTGTAGTAGAAAGCAGAGTCATCCCCAGTGGAAAGAAAATCTACAGATTAAAGGTAAGTAGAGGGTAAGGATACTGGACATTTGTTGTAGTTTCTTTGTTTGATTCTTGAGGGCTTTAAACCTGTCACATCAGCTTACGATCCGAGATAATGTTCTATTGCTTGGCAACCACAGGGTTGGTCTATAGCCGTTTTCACGATTAATTGTTTCGTTTGCATTGTAATGTAATTCAACGTGGATGCGGAAACTGCCTCACATACATGTTATGCAAATTAGAATCGTTAACCGTGAAAAGAACTATTAGGGAGTTACGGCAACGTCGAGGAGAACGTCGATTAAAAAATGAATTTAAATTTTACCTACGAATCTCGGCGCGATACTCTTGAGTCATTTACTTTGTTTATCACTGTCAAAACTATGACGAAACTGAATCTGGGACATGGCGATAAATTTGAAATAGAAATTTAAAAAATTAGCCGTCGTGGTTCACGTTCTTCAGACAACGCAGAATTTGGTCATTTCACGACGGTTGTTGTTTTGCAGAGGACGGTAAAGAAATCTACCAAGAATTATAACGCACGTGCACAGCCATTGTTCTGCTCATTAAATCTTTTGTTTAGCGACGTTCCCGTTGTCGTTGCCGTTGTCTTAAATTCCCTATTGTCAGAAGCAAGGCAACATAGAAAGCTACCACTCGATTTCTAAAGCTCAAAGAAACAACACGTTTAGGAAAGAATTAATTCTGCCTGTCCAGGGGACGAAAAACTTCTATCATTACTCTAGAATTATGTTTCAGTATACGTATTGTGTGACTTCTAAGTTGCCCGTGAGGAGCACTTGTTTTGACACTGTTTTCAGTTGCTGATCAATGCCTTTGTTCATGTTTAAAGGACTCTTTAGATGCTAAAGCGGAAGATGTGTTTAATCTGGTTATTTTGCATCCTGAGGATGCTTCTAAATGGGGAGGAAACATAACCTATTCCTGTGTAAGTTGTTCGCTTATAAATGTGTCATTGCTTGTGCCTTTGATTGCTGAGAAATTGGTTTTGTCAATTATTGGAGCCATCGGCACGGTGGCCTCATGGTTAGTGCGCGCGTCTCTGAATCGAGCGGTCCGAGTTCAGTCGAACCCTGACCGGGGACATTGTGTTGTGTTCTTGGGCAAGACACTTTACTCTCACAGTGCCTCTCTCCACTCAGATGTATAAATGTTTTGGATGTGTAAAGTAAGCGACAATAAAGACGTTTAAGTTCAAAAAGGCAACTATCGCAACATTTGTGGCTATATTGTAGTCTCCCAAGGTGTTTTTTGGAAACCTAGGATTCAAGCCGCAATCATTTTGTGCCTAGATGTGTGTGTGGGCGTATCCATCAAGCGTTTAAGGACGTTCGCGCCCAAAAACTTCCCACACACAGATTTTTTTAAAACTTTGACTGACGGTAGAAAATGATAAGATTAGATAAAAAACGTAAAAAAAATCGGGGGTCACCGAACTCGTTTTCAAGATAAAGCGTAGCTCAGACCATAGCATTTCTACGATTCTCAGTCATTCGAGGCAATTCTGGCCGGATTCATTACTATCGGCATATATTTAAGTTGAAGAATCATCTCTAAGCTATGAGTGTTTAACACGGCTTATATAGGCCTAATTGATAGATCTTTGCTACATATGTCATTAAATCTGCTAGAATTAGCCTTAAAAAAGGCAACTTCTAAGTCACGCACACCTGTCTCCATGTACCAATTCGACCCTTTTTTAATAGTATATGACAAATAATTACAACTTCCCACACACAGATTTTTTTGTTTTTTTAGTATAATGTAGAGAGTTAAAAAAGGAAGTGATCTGCCGAAAAAAAAGTGGGGGTCACCGAGCTTCCAACAAAAATATTCGCACACCAAGTTAACGCAAAGGTCATCAGCTCTATATTTTGTTAAGTTTTCGACTCGGTGCGCGCGCTTGAAAATGACGTGGCACGCGCGTGACCAATGAATAGCGTGCGCACTAGAGATGCGCAGTAGCAATGGGCGCGAACGTCCTTAATCAGGTAGTCGATTAGCTTACACAGAATATTTCGTATCTTTCAGACTAATCATAACCTCTCTATTTTCTTACATCTTCGAATGGGCGAAAAAAGCTGTGAGAGAACTGGGAGTGAGTGAACGAGAGCCACTACCCCCAACCCCCTATCCCCCCTTTATTTTTCTAATGACATGTATATAATATATAGATTTAGCCAAGCCTAAAAGCATGGTACTGGTAAAAATAAGCGGATACCTTGTTTTGACAGGTGTCAATTGACCATAACATGGATGTCTAATATGAAAGATGGACGCTATAAACCAAGGCTTCATGTTTCGGTCAAGCTGTCAGCGGCAGTGTGGCCGCCATTTTGCACTGCCCTGGTATCGCAGAGATCATGGCCGTTCGAATCCCGTCCAGGCCTGAATTTTTCAGGCTTTAATTTCACAACTGCCTAAGTTGTGTGTATAACTGAAGTAGTTTTAGAATAGTTAAATCTTATCATCTTAATATGTATAGATATTTATCATTAATAAGTATTTTAGGTAGTGTCCCCGATTAGTAGGCCTGAGGGCAAACTAGAAGATTAGACACTCAAATAAAGTTGTTGATTGATTGATTGATTGACTGCGATGATCATTCATGTCTTCATATCCTTCGTCACTTACAGACATCTACCCAAATTATTTCTCTTGAAAATGCAACTTACGTTACCTCTTTGCACTTGAGAAACCAAGAAACGAGGATGATGTTTGCTTTCACTGTTTCTTTAGTATTATGTTTGAAAACACTGAATTTGGATTATTGAGTTGTTGGTTTTTTTTGTTTTCTAACCGACATTTCGTTGGCAGGTTGTACGCCAAATTGATGACCATACAGATATCGTGTATAACTCCACTGGCGAGGCGGGTGGTGGAATGGTTTCTAGTCGGTATGTACGATAACAGAACACTGGAGATAAAAAAATTGATAAAAAACCCCTATATTTCTAATTTGTAGTTCAATGCTAACATGAGCAAAAATGTGTATTCTTTTTTGTAATACCCGACTATCGCCTTGTTATTTCTAATGACTGTCATAAACCCGAACAAAGTGAGCATATAGAGCGGTTTTCAAGGCCCCATAAGCTCTATTAGCTTTAAAACCCACAGTGTTTAAATAAAAGATGTTGTTCACTTGAGTGTCAAATTTAATTCGCGTTTTCTTTGGTTTTGCATTATTACGCCAAGCGATTGGCCTGCAAAAAATTGCGCCGCTTTGTCTTTGAATCCGAAGTAAAACTAAAGCCAATCGTGACTTGCTTGTTTTCCCGCGTTTCGCGTCGGCTACATGTTTTCGCTTCGAGTTTTGATTGGTTCACTGGAATTGGAATGTCAGTCTTCTTCCTGATTGGCTCAATTGAAAACCGCTCTATGCCCAGTCACGACAAATGCCAATAGTTGAGCGAGCCAATCAGAACTCAAAACAAAAACGCGTCACCGGTAGTAAGTACGGCAAATGCGTGTAATCAGGTTTTGGTTTTTTAGCACTCTAAAGAGCAAGCTAAAGAGAAGTTTACTCTAAGCAGTTATGACTTATTTGAGAACCTACCGTAACCTACTGACAAGAAACCTTTTGTGCTTTCAGGGATTTTGTGAATTTGCGTCGTTGGGAGAAGCGAGGAGATGTGTATGTTTCGTGCAACGTAGCAGTTGAATGTGAAGAGATGCCACCTAAAAAAGAACATATACGGTAGGGCTGCAGCTTCTTTCTCTGATGAAACGCTAAGAAAACAATTTGGTGCGTCGGTGTGTTTCTTTAAAGGAATCCAGTAATATAGTTTTAATCTTAGATTATATAGATATTTCGTATCCATAAAAATGAATTCTATTTCTTTTTCATGATAAAGAAGAGTAAATTGCTTCACGTTTGTTCTACATGGATGCCAATAGTTTTCTGTTGCTCTTATGGTGCTATAGAAGCCTACTTGATTGTAAGTGACGAAAAAATCTGGAATTAATATGGGAAGAATGCGAGCGAGTGAGCGCCATCTTGAATTCAGAAAACATGGGAAGATTGGAAATGAGGCTTAATAGGTTTTACGTATCAGAGACGACCTCCATAGTCGAAATTACCTTCACTGCAGATATCCTGCTGACTTGGCCGAATTTGGGCACGGTAAATACCTAATCGTACCTTTTCGGTACGCTTCCAAAATACGAAGCATGGCTGGACCAAACATGTCTGATAGGTCTATACCGCCGAAGCGTACCAAAAAGGTACGATTAGGTATAAATATAGTCATGACATTGCTAAGATCTATCATGTGTTTTTTGACTCCTTTGTTCAGAGGCACAAATGGTCCTGGTGGCTGGGCCATCCGAGAGGCTGAGGGAAATCCCAACAGAACCGAGTATGTGTGGCTGTTTGATGTGGACCTGAAGGTAAACACACTCAGTGAATCATAGGTCAAAGGACTTTAATGCCTGGGCCCACAAAGAATTCTTGTAACATGGTTATCCCGGCTTTACTTAAACAAATTGAATTGTAACTAATGTGCATCTGGCATTAAATTGAGTTAATTTTAGAGTCGACACGCAGTTCTCCCGCGGATAGTTTAACCATGCGCGTTGTGTAGGTGTTTTTATGCGTTTGGGCTGTCCACCTGCGCCACAGGATTAGATATTTGTAGGCCCTCCTAGAATTTCAAACACCGGTAGTGGTCTGGTAAAAACTTGAGAAGAATTACGTTGGGAATAAGGCCTATATGTGGGATTGTCTCTCGTATTCTTCATCATTACTTGACCGTGTGTATATAAAGCAAATAATGTGAAGATACTGCAACATCGATAAACGCGAGAGACAAATTTGTACCATAATTTTCCGTATGGTCTCGCAATGTTTCAAGCTTTCCAAAACGGTTAGATTTTCCTGCAATCACCACATTTTAAACGTGTTGATGGCTATGTTTGTAATTATTATCTCCATTGATCATTAGCTTTCTTGTTGTGCTTTACAGGGCTGGTTACCTCAGTCAGTTATCGATACAGCCATGTCATTCATGTTGTACTCGACAGGACAGGGTCTTAAGGCGTATGTCCAAGAAAATCTTGGCTGAACAGATCATGATGCAACTGCTGACGAAGCAGTAGTGATGGCAAGTGCAGGAAACATTCCGACCGTGTATCGACACACCCGGCGTTGAAGAGAGTGGCTAAGTAAAGGGGACATTTTTAAACACATCCCTTAAAGGGTCCGGTTGTTTACCATTTACAAAACAGTTTCCGGGAGTTTCGGGTGGGAATTTCCGTTCGGAAAGAATTTGTTCCATTTGAAGATTCCCCCCCTGAAGAAACTGCCATTTTGGTCGAGAAATCAGGCCGTGAAAGCCCAAAGGCTTGGAACTTATGTCAAAGATACCAAAATGTAATTGGAAACACAGATTTCCATTCAGATTAGCCCTACTGGAAAACGTGACTACCTTTGTAAAATCTTCGTTTCTCCCGGAAATGTTTACAGTAGACTGAACCGGAAATTATGTTCCGTTTTACGTTCCAACTGGAACATCCGGAAATGGTTTTGTTAATGGAAAACAGCCTTCATTTCTTGGAATATTGCTCAAGTAAAGTTTTAACAATTGAGACACCTGCGAAGTGACACGTGACTCTAATCACCCCAGAACTACTTTAACAGGCAAACCTTATTTTTTGACAATACAATGGAATTCTCGGTTTTTCTAACCTTCCGATAACTCGGGAAAAAAACGTTCGTTTCCTTTCACAAACTGCAACACCTATTTTACCCCCGATTCCTCGAACTACTCGATTTTTGAGACGAATTTCGCATTCTCTTGGAGGTTTGAAATGAAATAGCGTTACCAAACACGATTTTCTAGCGGTAAAAGGAGCTACAAGTATCCCCTATCAGTGACGGCTTTCCCCTCCATGTCTTCCGGCGAAACAGACATGCCTTCACAAGGTGTTTTTGGTGAGAGCCTTGCAGCGTGAATCTGAAAAGTGTGAACACTAAGTTGATTTGTGAAATGTTACTGTGCCACGACAGAAAAACCAAGCAGATGCAAGAAGATTGAACCAAAATCGATAAGCGAAATTATCGCTGCGATTTGATCTGTAATCTGATTGATTCGTCGTGACAAAGTCAAATCTCAATGTGAGGCTTTTCTCTTTTGCTAAGACAAAAAGGAACTTTACAAAGAAATTGAGTGATGAGATTTTGAATTTATCTGTAAAGCGATCACAGTCTTAGCTGTAGGGTAACATACAAATAATCTACAATTAAAAAATAGATAGTATAGTTTATGTCAATTATCCCATGTTTTTTCGTGCTTTCGAAAAAACTGATTGTCCCAAATCAAAGTGTAGTTCGGTTTATTTCTGAAAGAAAATTCGACCTACGTATAATTAACAATTATCCTGCGAAATCGCGCGGAATATCGTCTGATACTTAGCCGACGAGGCCGTAGGCCGAGTCGGCTAAAATCAGACGATATTCCGCGAGATTGAGCAGGATAATTGTTTTATTATTCAACAAATTGATAACAAAATTGATTTCCAAGCTCGTAACATTTTTAAACCTTCTTTCGACATTTTTTTACTTCACTTTTTCTTCCCACGTACGAAGCTACGTATATCGCCGGATATCCGTCACCTACGGATGACAGATATCGAGAGCATCATGACCATATTTGGATAGTGTTACAATTTGTTGAATAATAATACGTGAATATTAGATTATTTATTGCATGATTATCCTTCATATTAGCAGTCTTGTTCTTTCTTACAGCTACAGGTTTTTGTTCTAATTTTTTCGGAGAGAGTGATTTTATTATTGTTAAAGTTGTTAATGAATTTTGTTAAAAAAATACAGTTTACAAAGAAAGAAATATTGAAAATATTGTTGAACAGTTATAGCTAAAGAAACAAATTGAGGGACAAAACTCTTACTAAATAGATATAATAAAATATAAATTGTACTTAACTTTATGATTAGGTGAGGAAAGCAAAGCACTTTTGTTCAATTTGCAGTGTTTTTACACAACCTTTGAGGTAAAGTTGTGGAATGTAAATTGATGAAAAGTGATTACAAAGGTTAGGTCAACTGTTTTTAAACAACTTGTCGTGTTTTACTATAGTTGTAATTGAAATAGACAGAAGCCTGTACTTCTCTAAACTGAATAGAGTCTCTTTTGAAGTTCGTTGTAGTGAAAATTAGCAATAAATGCTCAAAAAACTGATGTTGTATACCTTGACTGTAATTTTCCATTAGTAATCTTGCAATTTACACACGCAGCGAGTTGTAATCTGATTGGTTCTTCCATTATTGTCTATCTAAACAATAGAGTGTTTTTGTCGAGAAACTATCGGCTGATAGTTGCCCTCCGGAAATTTGATGTTCTTAAAACGAATATTTGCCCAAGAAGCGAGGCTTCGACTGCAAATATGCTAGTATTTGGAACATCAAATTTCCAAGGGGCAACTATCAGGACGATAAAAAAACGCTCTATTGTTTTATTGTTCACCGGGCACCGTCTGAGTAATTAAGTGGGTTTTTGTCTGTTTCCTTTTCCAAATTTTACATTTGGCTTTCACGGGTTTCATCTAAAACAATTGAAAACAACTCAATATGATTTTTCAAACAATAAAGTGTTTCTGTCGAGGAACTATCGGCTGATAGTTGCCCCGCGGAAATTTGATGTTCTTAAAACAAATATTTGCCCGAGAAGGAAGCTTCGAGGGCAAATATGCTAGTTTTAAGAACATCAAATTTCCAAGGGGCAACTATCATATCAAATTTCTTCCGCGCGCTAGTTAAAAAATCAATCAGACTTCAATTGAAACTATTTTCAACTTTTTGATATGAAAACTGTAAAAGCCAAATGAAAAATTTGAGTAGGAAAACGGACAAAACCCCCTTCATACAATTTCATCTGTTTTTTTTCTACAAACCCGCTTGTTTACAGATAATTTTCACGGACGACTACTATCCATCCGGCTATTCGCGGACGGGCACTATTTAAACAATAGAGTGTTTCTGTCGAGGAGCTATCGGCTGATAGTTGCCCCGCGGAAATTTGATGTTCTTAAAAACAAATATTTATAAGGGGTGATAGTGTCTCTCCGCGGATTAACATCGCGTCACGTGATCAATTTAAACCAATAACCGGAGAAAATTTCGTGGTGAACTATAGTCGCTGTTAATAAATCCTGTTCCCAGAAGCCACGATCCTTTGAGTTCTATTAGCACCGACGATCAAGAATCGAGACGAGACCTCGGCGGAATTAGAAAATAAGCCAGAATACGTCTCAGTGGCTACTCATTCTGCGCATGAACGCATGCGCACAATCGAAGCGAAACCGAGATTTAGATTTTTTTTCCCTTAATCACCGCTGCTCGAAAGTGAGCGGGCTCTGGAGCCGAGATTGACTTGGACAGAAAACTTATTATTGGTTACATAAAATAATTGTAGGTTTTGGCTGCAATTACTCTGAGTGTCTTCTAAGCGCTTCTTTCCTTTGCTTCCGGCTCAAGCAATAGTCAACATGGCTGCACCTTGTTCACTTTTTACAAAATTTCATGCCAGTTTTAGGATGCCATCATTTGTGTAATTAATTAACTCTTCTTTTCTCAAATCATAAGGGTCTTAAGAGCAGCTCCGCCTAAATATCGACTAAACCGGGAAATAGCCAAAAAATGGAATTTGTTCAAACTCGCCCAGAATGAAGTTCTTAGGGCACTAGTTGCAAAAATATGACTTTAAGTTCGTTAAATCGCTCAGTGTTTTTTTAACGAATTTTTTCTTCCCGATGGCCAAAATCGGCCAAAATCGTTCGAAAATAAGCGGCATATTCGGAGACTCGTAACCTGGAAAGTAAAGGTTATTATTAAAAACTAATTAATGCCGCATTTGTACTTTCTTTCTTGTATATTTAGAGCTATTTGGATTGCGATTTGATTAGAAACTAAATATTTCACGAAATCTTGAAACCTTATGGCTCGAGACAGCTGAATGACAAGTGAATATTTAGCCCATTTTCAGCTGCTGAAAAGGCATTCTGGTACATGGATTTCCCCAAAACGGTTTTTGTAGCCTGAAAGAGCATGAATTCTTCTTCAAATTGGTGAAATAAAATTTTTGGGTAATTAAAATCGTGAGCGCTGAGAACGCGAAGTAAATGCCTGAAAACGTGACCTTTGACCCAAGTGTCACGAACCAGGTAACCACAATAGACAGCAGATGTTTCGTTAGTTTTAAACATTTTCTAATAAAATCGGTCCGAAACAGTTACTGCAAGAAACTGGTAGAAGTACGGAATCCTATGGTGTCTACGAAGGAGTTCAAAGTCGCATTTATGACACAATAACTTCGTTCGTTAATAACATTAACGAGCTTCTGGTCAATAACATTTGCGAAGTTGCGATACATTGTATCTAGCCGATACCCACCTGAATGTTATATTTATAGCAGGCGTCAACTCGTTTTCTTGAAAAACGTTCAGAAGGAACTGAATTCAGATTTCTCAATCTTTGTAAGTACCAATGTTTAATTTCCCACCTGCAGCTGCCGAGCGCTAATAATCGTTCAACAGAGAAAAACAACCAAACTGCACAGTTGGCATTAGCAACCCCAAAATAACATTCTCTCAAAATGTAAAGTGAAATAATGCTGGATTGTTATGGACTGCCTTTCAGGACTAAATTAGAAAGTAGATTCAAGCTTCATTCGTATTCATTTATTTGATACATTATAATATTAAATTAAAGCGAGTTCACGTTCACGTAACAGGTGTCTCAAATTTTGGGATAAATGTCGGTTTCAGCATCGAAACAAGTCGCGACAAGTTAACGACAAAACGCATTCGTGGTTTCTGGATTTACTATACTTGCCTTTTTTGTCTGAAGAGAAAAGGAAAAGAGGTCCAAGTCTAAAGAAGTGGTGTGGGCGTGTTAAGCGCCATGGCGTTCTGCGGATATTCAAAATATGTTGGGGGAGATTGCAGTGGAAGCCCAGAACGTCCGGCTACTGACCAGGTAGTAAGAATTGGTGACTGCAGCAAGGATATCAAGGACCATCTCAAAACATGCGGCGTTTCAGAATCTGCTTTGAATTCGGAAGCAAGGCTTCTGCTGGCCCGGGCAGGTAAAGTGCAAAACTAGTCAACTGTGTAACCTGCAGAATTAAATTTCACTTATAAGACGATTTCTTTCATTATTGTCAATGATAGGCATCTTTGATGAGAACGAGATCTCCTTGAATGTCACCATTTGCCCAAGACACCGCGATTTACTTGGGCTAAGGTGGCGAAGCAACCGAAAAACGTGCTCAATTCCAAATTCCTGGGCAGCGCACAAGACTACTCATGCCGTGAAGGGTGAACGTGGAATAACCCTTGGACAGTCTCGTCGTCTCTTCAAGGCCACCGACATCGTTGTCCCGGTTGGTTGTAGTTTAGTTTAAATGCCACTGTCAGCCTTTGACTTCGTCCATATGTTGGTTGTGTCGTACTCTTACCTAATCCAATTGTTAGGGGCATACATCGGCGGCTGCTCAGTTCTGGCCTGCTTCTGGCTGACTATAAAAAAAAAAATATTATTGCTTCAATTAGCTATTTTGCAGATTGCCAACAAAGGAATACAGCCTGGCTCTCAAATCCCGCCGACCTACCTGTGACGTAGTCGCCGGTTCCAACAGATACCACTTTTCGGCGATCTGTTCAAGTGGGTCCCCGACGCATCTGGGATGGATCGCCGACATACTCAAATTACCGCGAAATGCAAATCGAATTGGCGCAATTTCCAACCATTCCATCTGTAAATATGGATACTACGGGTCTGACGGTGCTTGACATGTGAACACAGCCAACGAAATTACTGATAATCTGGTCGTTCGTATTACCACATCATCTCTTCCAAAACTAGAGTTTTCTTTATATACTTGGAGAAGTTTGTTCAGATGTTGTTGTATCTTCGCTGAGCGGAAGCAACATCAGTCTTCAGTGTATTAGCGAGTGATTGCTAAGCATTCTTCGTTACTCTTTGGTCTTTATATTCATGACAGGAGTTTGTCACATGATAGCCCGGAACGCTGTTACTTCGTCCACTAACATACGGTTGCTTGGTACATCCCTAGTGTGACATCATCCGCCATTTTGTAAGTAAGGAATTGTGGGAAAAATCGAGTCGTTACGTCATACACTGTCTGCAGTTCTTTTGTTTACTTAAAGCGAATGATATACGGTTCAACATCGTTCAACTTTTGTTGATCAACAAATGTTGAACATTGTTGCGACTTGCGGCGGCAACTTGTTGAACGGAATAGAGCCGTGCTCTATTTTCGTTCAACAACGTTCAACAGCTTTCAACATGTTGAACGGCATATTTCAACATTCAACATCACATGATACACTGTTCAACATTTGTCGAACAGAGGCTGCAACATTTGTTGCTCAACAAATGTTGAACCGTGTATCATTCGCTTTATGCCCCGGGTTTGTCGGCGGCATTAGAGAAACAGGCTTAAAAGATAACGCGGCCGTGCAGTGTTTCGAAACTATACCCCCCCCCCCTCCCCCCGCCAACCTCTCTCACGCGGAATAATAAAATGCATCCCTTTGGTATCCCTTCTTCTTGAACGCTAATTTTATAGGCTACAACATTTAACTTATTATTTGAGCAATTTGAGCCCTCAAAATGAAACTTGTTAAAATTTTACTCCTCCCTCGATCCCATCCAAAAACACCAATCCCCCCGGATATATTAAATGCCGATGAACCATCGGCGGCTGGGATTTTAAACATTAATTCTTGCAAAGGTTGCGAAATCTGGATTTGGTTCCTTCTGAACGTCTTTCCAAGAAAACGAGTCTGCTATAAATACAAACATTCAGGTGAGTATCGGCTAGATAAAACGCAACGCAAGGTTCAATTCTCACACCAGGTAAGTCACGAAACTGTTTCCAAAATATCCCTTAGACGTGAACCTCATTTCCTTCTCTCTTAAGTAAATGGCAAGTATAGCAAATCGAAAAACCGTCAATACATTCTATTGCATTACCTCGTCGCAACTTGTTTCGATGCTGAAACCGACATTTATCCCAAAATTTGCGACACCTGTCAATATTCGAACGTGAACTCACTTTCATTTAGTGTATCAAATAAATGAATAAAGTCGGCGCAAACAAATAGACTTAAGCATTTTTGAAAGGTAATGAAGCTGGAATCTACTTTCTACTTTAGTCCTGAAAGGCAGTCAATAATAATCCAGCATTATTTCACTTTACATTTTGAGAGAATGTTATTTTGGGGTTGCTACTGACAACTGTGCAGTTTGGTTGTTTTTCTCTGTTGAACGACTATTTAATAGCGCTCGGCAGCTGCAGGTGGGAAATTAAACATTGGTACTTACAAAGATTGAGAAATCTGAACTCAGTTCCTTCTGAACGTTTTTCCAAGAAAACGAGTTGACGCCTGCTATAAATATAACATTCAGGTGGGTATCGGCTAGATACAATGTATCGCAATTTCGCAAAATGTTATTGACCGGAAGCTCGTTAATGTTATTAACGAACGAAGTTATTGTGTCAGACATCATAAGATTCCGTACTTCTACCAGTTTCTTGCAGTAACTGTTTCGGACCGATTTTATGAGGAAATGTTTAAAACTAACGAAACATCTGCTGTCTATAGTTATTATCCGGTTCGTGACGCTTGGGTCAAAGGTCACGTTTTCAGGAAGTAGAACTGCATTTACTTCGCGTTCTCAGCGCTCATGATTTTAATTACCCAAAAATTTTATTTCACTAATTTGAAGAAGAAATCATGCTCTTTCAGACTATATAAACCGTTTTGGGGAAATCCATGTACCAGAATGCCTTTTTGGCAGCTGAAAATGGGCTAAATATTCACTTGTTATTCAGCTGTCTTGAGCCATTTCGTGAAATATTTGATTTCTAATCAAATCGCAATCCAAATAGCTCTAAATATACAAGAAAGAAAGTACAAATGCGGCATTAATTAGTTTTTAATAATAACCTTTACTTTCCAGGTTACGAGTCTCCGAATATGCCGCTTATTTTCGAACGATTTTGGCCGATTTTGGCCATCGGGAAGAAAAAATTCGTTAAAAAAACACCGAACGATTTAAGGAACTTAAAGTAATATTTTTGCAATTAGTGCCCTAAGAACTTCATTCTGGGCGAGTTTGAAGAAATTCCATTTTTTGGCTATTTCCCGGTTTAGTCGATATTTAGGCGGAGCTGCTCTTAACCATGTTTCTACTTAAATCAATACTTTTTTGAGCAGTGTCTGTTGTGGTGACAAGGAAATGAGGTAGCAAAATGCAAAAATGAAGAATAAGGCATCTCTAAGTCATTATACACCAACTACTTTATTTAAGGTTACCGTATATCTTTAGAGGTGTCTCGCATCCAAGCGATGTAGTCCGTTCGGTTTGAAGTGTAGATACCTAAACATTGTATCAAATTGAAGGTTATGAAGCTGGCTATCAAACTTTAGTAAATTCTCAGCTTCGACTATTGCATTTCTAGCTTTTTGATTGGCTAAAAAACTCCTACCAATAGTCGGAGTTTTACGTCATATGCCAAGTTTAAAAATTTTCCGCACGAAGTTTTCAACTTCAGCCCTCTATAATGGCCGCAATAAAAATCGGCGGCAAAACCCGGTTTGAGAATTTACTAAAACAATTATTCCATTCGCCCTTGTTGGATATGAAGTGATTACAACAATTTCTAAAATTAAAATGACCTTGTATGTACGATAACAGAACGCCGGAGATAAAAAAATTGATAACCCCCCCCCCCCCATATTTCTAATTTGTAATGCAATGCTAACATGAGTAAAAATGTGGCGTTCTTTTTTGTAGTACCCGACTATCGCCTTGTTACCCTTGTTATTTCTAATGACTGTCATAAACCCGAACAAAGTGAGCATATAGACCGGTTTTCACTGTCCCATAAGCTCTATTAGCTTTAAAACCCACAGTGTTTAAATAAAAGATGTTGTTGTTGTTGTTCACTCGAGTGTCAAATTTAATTCGCGTTTGCTTTGGTTTTGCATTATTACGCCAAGCGATTGGCCTGCAAAAAATTGCTCCGCTTTGTCTTTGAATCCGAAGTGAAATTAAAGCCAATCGTGACTTGCTCGCACAAGTTTTCCCGCGTTTCACGTCGGCTACATGTTTTCGCTTCGAGTTTTGATAGGTTCACTGGAATGTCTGTCTTCTTCCTGATTGGTTCAATTGAAAACCGCTCTATGCCCAGTCACGACAAATGCAAATAGTGGAGCGAGCCAATCAGGACTCGAAACAAAAACGCGTCACCGGTAGTAAGTACGGCAAATGCTTGTAATTAGGTTTTGGTTTTTTAGCGCTCTTAATAAGCTAAAGAGAAGTTTACTCTAAGCAGTTATGACTTATTTGAGAACCTACCGTAACCTACTGACAAGAAACCTTTTGTGCTTTCAGGGATTTTGTGAATTTGCGTCGTTGGGAGAAGCGAGGAGATGTGTATGTTTCGTGCAACGTAGCAGTTGAATGTGAAGAGATGCCACCTAAAAAAGAACATATACAAGACAAGACAAGACAAGATTTATTTCACTCAGCTCAGTTTTACAGGACATTTAGATTAAAATTACAAAGACAACTAAACACAGTACAGCTAAAGAATAAAAGAAAAGAAAAGAAATGTGACAATAAACTAGAGAGCGAGTTGGGATCATCCAAATAGCAAAGGCTAATCTAGTGGATGACCCCATACAATAGAATACAGTTACAGATAAAATTAGGATTATATATATATATTTTTATAGAAAGTATTTCTTCATACGCTAAGGTAAGTAATTTAAATAGAATAACAATTAAGCATAGAGTTCTTAAGGGTTTTACAAAATATTCTAAGAGAATTTGAAGTAGTTAAACTAGTAGGCAGGGAATTCCAAAGGCGAGGACCAGTGAATTTTAGGGATCGTAGGCCATATTGGGTGGTATTGACTGAGGCTAAATAAAGATTTCTCTTGGACGATTGCCTTGTTGAATAGGAATGAACAGAGGATGTAAATTTAAAATATTCACTGAAACAGGGGGGTAACAGTCGATGTGACCATTGATAGACAAAAGAGAGAATTTGTAGTTCAATAACATCATTGAGCTCAAGTAGATTGAGAGATTTGAACAGAGGCTCAGAATGGGATTTTGGTTCTGAGAAAGATATTATTCTGATTGCTTTTTTTTGGATAACAAATAATTGAGTTAGAAATGAGGGAAAGGTTAAACCCCAGACATGGACGCCATAAGTGAGGAAAGGATAGATAAGAGAGTAATAAAGCATGACAAGAATATGTTTGTTGACAAAATGTCTCACTTTTGACAAGATACCTACTGTTTTGGATAGTTTCAAACATAGCTCATTAATATGACTTTTCCATGTTAAATTGGAATCGAATGTTATGCCTAGGTACTTAGTAGAGTCAACTTGTTTAATAGGTGTATCATCAATTTTAATTCTTAATGACTGATTAGGTTTAAGCTTACTGGAATGAAAAAGAATGAAATTAGTTTTTGAGATACTAAGTGCTAATCGGTTACATTTCATCCATTCAGCAACAGGTTTTAGTTCACAATTTAGGGTTGCTTCAAGGTGACTAACACTTCAAAGAGATGAAATGTTAGTAAGCTTGAAGTATTGGGCAAATCATTTACATATAACAAAAATAAAAGGGGCCCTAGAATAGATCCTTGAGGAACACCACAAGTCACTGGTAATGAAAGTGAGTTATGACCATTAACATTTACAAATTGTTCTCTTTGGGATAAATAAGATTTAAACCAATCAAGCACAACACCTCTTATTCCGTAATGGTTAAGCTTCGTTAATAGGATTGTATCAAATGCTTTTTTCAAATCTATAAATATACCACAACCAAATTCATTGTTATCAATGGACTGGCGAATGGATTCAGTGATAGAAACAAGAGCATGGGTAGTCGAACATTTTTCTCTGAAACCAAATTGAAGTGGATAAAGTATTTTGAATTCTTCCAAATAATTGTAGAGGCGATGGTATATAGCTTTTTCAAATAATTTACTAAAGTTAGAAAGAACAGAGATTGGTCTATAATTATCTATGTCAGATCTTGAGCCCTTCTTAAAAACAGGAGTAATCCTTGCTAATTTTAATTTCTCAGGAAAATTACCACTAGCAAAAGAATCATTGACTAAAAATGCAAGAGGCTCAGATATATAGTCCCTAATAATTTTCAAAATAGTAACAGGTACACTGTATGGGCCAGAAGACTTACTAGCATCCATCTTACCAATGAGAGCCCAAATTTCATTTGAAGTGACAGGGGATAAGAAAATTGAGCCTGAGTAGTTACCCCTAAGGTAGAATAAGGGGTTATGACTTCCCCGAGGGATTCCCTTCTCCGTAGTCTTACCAATATTAGCAAAAAAGTTATTAAAGATGTCAGCAATGTCATTTGGGTTATCAACAGACTTGTTCTTATTGAGAATGGAAGTTATGTAACTGTTTTTACATTTACCAATATTTATAATTGACCTAATACCAGACCACAACTTTTGCATGTTATACTTATTTAAAGAAAAATATTGATTAAAATATGTTGATTTACTATCTTTCAGATCTTTAACAACTTTATTTCTAAATTTTTTATAGAGATAACGAAGATTAGGATCCGGTTGTTTACATTTAAGCAATTTGGAATATAGTTTGTCTCTATAATTCATTTTAGCAAGGATTTCTCTAGTAATCCAAGGTTTGGAGGATATTTTAACCTCCTTCTTGGAAAGCCTCTTATAAGGTACATGTTTCTTGCAGACAGAGTCGATTTGGTTATAGAAGAGATCAAACTTACCATTAGTGTTTAAATTGCTATTGTAAATAGAGGAGAAATCGAGGTGAGATACATCATCAACAAAAGTTTCCTCACTGAAATGAGAATAGTCATGTTTGTAATAGTTAAGGGAGGCATAATTAACTTTAAGGTCTTCAATGATCAGAAACTGTGGGAAATGATCAGAAATCTTGGTGACTAGATTTCCACTAAGAGCATTAAAGTTGTATGTGTTGGCAAAAATGTTGTCAATTAAAGTGGCACTTCTATCGGTTACACGGGTTGGTTGGAGAATATAAGGCCCAGTTCAGACGTCGTGCTTCTGCCGTGCCGAACTAAACTCAGGAATTAAGTTCGACAAAAGCACGGCAGAAGCACGGCGTCTGAATCAAACTTTTGAATTAAGTTCGGCAAGCAATTAAGTTCGACAAGTTCTGCCGTGCTACACGACTCTGGCACGACAGCGATTCAAACGTCGTGCTTCTGTCGCGCCAAACTAAATTCATAAATTATGTTTAATATGTTTGGGCGAGATTGCGTTCCCTCGGGGAGTTAGGAGGAGTGTTAGTTAGAATTGTTGCGAGGCTTCAGTAAACCCTGAATTTGATTCGACTCTGGCACGACGTCTGAATCAGAGAAAATTTCCTGCCGTGCTACAGTCGTGCTAAATTGCAATTTAGTTCGGCAAGGCAGAAGCACGACGTCTGAACTGGGCCTAAGGCAATAGATAATTAGAGTTCATCATATTTAGAAAGTTTTCAGAAGCAGGATGGTATGCACAATTTAGAAGATTAATATTAAAATCACCTAGCATAAATATATTCTTGTTTTCTCTTGCTAAGTTATGCAATACAGTTTCAATATGCTCAGTAAATCTTTCAGGCGAGGATGAAGGATGCCTATAGGCACAACAACACAAAATGTTTTTAGATTTACTATTCTTTATCTCAACCCAAACAGTTTCAAATTCTTCATCAGTTAAACTAAGGTCAGTTCTTTTGACAGCATTCAATGATTTACTGGTATAAAGAGCGACACCACCTGCAGCTGATCTAGTAGGCTGTGAATGGAGATTATAGCCCTACGGTAGGGCTGCAGCTTCTTTCTCTGATGAAACGCTAAGAAAACAATTTGTTGCGTCGGTGTGTTTCTTTAAAGGAATCCAATAATATAGTTTTAATCTTAGATTATATAGATATTTCGTATCCATAAAAATGAATTCCATTTCTTTTTCATGATAAAGAAGAGTAAATTGCTTCACGTTTGTTCTACATGGATGCGAATAGTTTTCTGTTGCTCTTATGGTGCTATAGAAGTCTACTTGATTGTAAGTGACGAAAAATCTGGAATTGATATGGGAAGAATGCGAGCGAGTGAGCGCCATCTTGAATGAATAGGTTTTACGTACCTCAGAGACGTAGATATCTGAATAGGTTTTACGTATCAGAGACGACCTCCATAGTCGAAATTACCTTCACTGCAGATATCCTGCTGACTTGGCCGAATTTGGGCACGGTAAATACCTAATCGTACCTTTTCGGTACGCTTCCAAAATACGAAGCATGGCTGGACCAAACATGTCTGATAGAGCGGTTTTCATTGGAGTGTCGAATAGTAATTGGTTTTGCACTTACTACGCCACGCCACCCGATTGGTTTAAAAAACTCGCGCCATTTTTTCATCCAATCAGAAGTAAAACCAAAACCAATCTTGAGTCACGCGCACGCGTTTTCCCGCGCTTTTCGTCAGCTACATGTAATTACTTCGAGTTTTGATTGGTCACTGTCTTGTTTATGTCCTTTGTGATTGGCTAGAGCGATTACTTTGGTTTTGGTTTTACGAGTATTACGAGGCGTCTCCTCCTCTTCTTGCCTCTGAGTACGTTCTGTAACCACCGATAGTCGGGTCGTTTTGATCGTGTGGGCAGGAAGATGCCTCCTTTATACACCCTTCGGGGTGTTGAACCCCCTCGGAGGATCGTTCCTTTGATCTGCGTAACGTGCCATTTATCCACTTTATACGTCGGCACTTTCCCCTTTTGTAGCGTCTCACTACAAACACCTCTTCGGTCCAACTGGGCAAATACCCTTTCTTGAACTGCCTGAACTTCTCGTTGAGTCTCACACGATCCCCTAATTTGAATCGGGGTTTCTTCCAATTGCCTTTCTTCCCGTAAAGGGTCTCCCACACTTCGGACCTATTGGCTTGGGTTACTTGAGTGGGAGCTCTCTTGATACTGCGATGGTAAGATCGGTTGTACCCTTGCACAAGATCTTGCAAGACGGGAACAAAGTTCAACGTGTTCTTCACGGTAAAGTAACGATACAACCACTGTTTCAAGGTCCGACTAAATCGTCCACCACACTGGCTTTGGTGTCACCGCTGGTCGAAAAGTGATGAATGTCTTTCCGTTTCATTAAGGCTTAAAAGGTCTAATTGTAAAATTCCTTGCCATCGTCTTTCAAGATCTTCTCGAATGCCTCCGTCACGGCTTGACCCGTCTTGCTTTTCACGGGTTGAACCCAGGCGTACTTTGAGAAGACGTCCACCACCAGCAAGAGGTAACGGTACCCTCGATTGTACTTGGAAACGGTTGATCACTTCGATCAGATCCGCCGTCCACTGTTCGACGATCTCAAAGACCACCACGGGGGTTGTAGGGAACCGTCGCCGTCGTGGTTTGTGTAACGTGTACCCCAAATCGCGTTCCAGGACCTCTCGGGCACGTTTCACTGTGATCTTATTGGCTTTGGCGAATCCAGTCAACCCTCCTAAGCTGCTGGGTTTGAGTGGATCGCGGTATCGTACCAATAACGTACCAGTAGAGAGCTTCTTTCTCTTCTTCATAGTAACCAAAGTCTATACACACTGGATCTCCACTGATCGAAACGACTTTCTCTGACTCGGAGATACTTTTCAAATGAATCGGGCTCGCGCCTCAACCACAAGATATAAATGACAAAACGCATCACGTTCTTATCGACACACTTCCAAGGGATCGTCCAGATCAACGGAGATCTCGTCCTTTCCATATCGACCATACACTCTTTCGCATTTATTGCACAATCGGGTCCAACTCCATCGATCTGACATTCTGCTACACACGTTTGAGAGCTCAGAGCACAGCACACTCAGTAACTAAGACATGACAACTTATATGTACATCAAAACGGTTTCCAATTGGTTAGATGACCTCACACACGAAAACAAGAGAATGCTCATTGGCTTTCTTTCACAGGCTCAATCTTCTTCATCGGAAGAAACAAACTCCTCGCTCTTGAGATCCTGGATATACCCTTCATGGTACTCGTCCTCATAGGACTCCCAGGAATTATGTTTGCAATTACGCCACCAACAGTCATTGCATTTACCGGGTCTCCATTTTAGGGCAGCTTCTTCATCCTCTCTTACATAAAAGGCCTGACGCATGTCCTCTTTACACCACAGCGCATAACGCGTTGCTATCTGACTCGATGGCTTTAAAGAAAAAGCGGTCTTTCCACATGTCACGCTGATGCATGACATCCCACACCAGTTCCTCCAGCTTTAAACAAAAGTCTTTATAATCACCTCTGTTAAAAGTCAAGGGACTTGGCCTTGTAATCATTGGATTGACTCTTCAATCGATCAGCCATGGCTTGACCGAAGCGAATGGGTTCCATCAGATCCTGGATAGCTTCATGACTCCTGTACGTGAGGGGCTGGGTAGCAATCAGGCAGGTGCGATCATCGTACAAAGTGGGATCGTTGCAATGGACGAATCTGCAATCTTCTGGATCTGTACGATACAGCACACGGCACCACTCACCCCAATAGAAATATACCTTTTCATTCCTCTTCATCAACTCCAGGATCATTTCACCCCAATCCGGACGACGTATTAGCAGAAAATCGGGTCTCACTGCAGATTGAACAGATTGAGTGAACAGATTGTCAAATATGAGCACCGTTACACCTGACAAAGATTCAAGAGTACCAAGATCGTTTACCTCCACATCAACCAGACGAGTCATCAGTTCCTTGATTTCGTTATTGTCCGTGTAATACGTCACGACTTATCTACAGTACAAAGTAGATAACAACGTCAAACTCTAAATTAAAACCGTCTTGTGAGTTCCCTCTGACAAGAATTCGCAAGCCAATGCAGCATTCAGTTCGTATATCTTCGTCAGACAACTGACTAGAGGTTCTCTCAGCACAACGTCCAATTGAGAATGACACACATCCCAGCTTTGATGCCCCTTATATACTCTCCGCTGATCCCACTTTCACGAAGTGTTAGTACTTTTACGATCATGTCGGCCAATCAGATTGTAATTGCATCATCTCTAATCATATGCATGACCTTACAAGGGCATGATCTGATTCGCACGCTACTTTTCACTGATTGGTTCTGGAAAAAGCACATATATAAGCACAATCACACCTCAGATCATTTTGAAGCTGAAGTCATGGCCACAGAGACCACTGAAGTAGCTGAACCCTTCGTCAATCCTTGGCATCCAGATGCCATACCACCCATACGACCGGATCACCCACATATTGTCAATCCTACGGGTGAATTTGGACCAGATAGTTACATCGACACGGGAGCCTATTACCGAGCCAAGTATCCAAACTTAAAATCCAAGCGAAAGAACACAAAGAACGAGAATGGCAAGAAGAGGAACAAGCCAAACCTAAAACTGGACTTCAGCAAGATCAAAAAAGGTATGACTCAAACTACCTTATATCGATGGTTATTCAAACCCAAGACACCCACACGAGTTCGGTTCAACGAACGAGTACTCTTTAAAGAAATCACGACTCACATGATGAGTTGGACCACAGTGGCCCTAAGGGGTTCTCAGATCCGTGTGGCTCCTTTGCTCAGCAATGTCTACAAGTAAAACGTGACATGGCCCATAGACATCACTTGCGAAAACAAATATTGACCCCAAAGAAGGCCCGAAGAGTCACTCACATCCTGAAAAGAATGATACGAGAAAACACCAAACTTGGATACTAACTGTGCCATTATCATATCGCAGAGCCCAAAGGAACCATCAACGGTGGGAGCATGTCATTGATTGGACTAGACAAGTTCAAAAAAGACCCAGGCCTGACAGAGGTGCCACCAGTACCCGGTGAATAGGGAGAAATCGTCGAGGTACAATTGTTGGAAGAGGGGGAACTACCAGAAGAGGAGGGAGTGTTTGAGCCAGATGAATTCTTGGAGAACTTAGAACAGTATCAACCCCAATGCCCCCGATATCAAGTACCCATGAGATATGGGAGCACTCCAGGGTCAGGCGGTGAAGATTTTGAGTACTACCGATCGATGTCCTACAAGATACTGGGGAACCAAGTGTTATGTGACATACCCAGCCAATGAAGTGAAAGAGTATCTGAGTCGCGTAAAAAGACAGACCCACTCATGCCACAAGAACATTGACATGGGCCGCTTCCGTTGCGAGTGCGACCTCTCTCTGGTACTGGCCACTTCCCATTCAGTCAACAACCCAGAGCGACTTTATCTCGTGTCCTGGTCGTACCTGCAAGTTCTTTCAATGGATCAATGAGGCCCCCCGGGGTATGGCCAAAGACATTCTCATTGACAGGGACAGGATACATTAATTGACATTATAAGACTTTTATTGTTTACATATAAGTTTTTTTGCCAGGGGCGTTGCTGGACCTTATAAATGATTTTTATTGTACATATTTAAGGTTTAAATAAAGGCCACGAGTCCACAGCTTCTACGTTCGTAATGGAAAAAGGTCAACTAAAACGGATCTAGAATTAATGATCGGTTATTTTGACTCTGTTGTTGTTACGCAGTCGGCATGCGTGTATTAATATAAAGAGTCGTTAGCAGTGATCATATGCAAATTTCCTTCGAAGTGAAAGTACTTCGTTCTTGTTATGATTGTTGTTTTGTTAAAGGAATTTTAGCGCGGACAAGAACGTCCTTGAGCGATTTTTCCTTTCTATAAGAAACAATCGGTGGCTGATTAAATATATCTTTGAGCCTAGGCTGTTGTTGAATGATGTGCCAGCGTTTCATGAGAATCTTTTCAAGATTCGGTGCGGCTGGGTTGAAAGTTGTAACAAACGGTAGTATTTCTTTCGTTCGTTTTGTTTTGTTGCGAAGAGCCTCCTGTCGGTCAGAGAACTGAACTTCACTCAGAATTTTTTGAACGAGTTTTACGGGATAGCCTCTTTGACATATCCTTTCCTCAAATTCTCGTTTGTTTTTTTCAAAGTTTTCTTTGACTGAGTTTGTTCTCAAAAGACGTAACGCTTCTCCTTTGATAAAACCCTTTTTAGAGTTAAAGGGATGGCAAGATGAGAAGTGCGTATACTGAAAAGTATCAGTAGGCTTAAAGTGTGTTTGTAAATCCAAGATTTTGTGAGTTGAATGACGGGGTCCTTTAAGGACCTCGGTGTCGAGGAAAACAGCGCGTTCTGATGACATTTCGCAAGTAAACTTGATTGAATGGTGGAAAGAGTTGGCGAAGTTTACGAAATCGGAAACTTCATTAGCGGGAATGTTCCACAGTGAGAATATGTCATCGATAAATCTTTTCCAAACTAGAGGTTTGAAAGGGCTAGCCATAAGCAGTTGATTTTCAAGGTCTGCCATGAAAATAACAGAGAAAGCGACCGCCATTTTCGTTCCCATGGCAACGCCGTGCGTTTGTAAGAAGTGTCTTTCGTTAAATTTGAAAGAATTTTCTTCAAGTATGAGCCGCATTAGTTCCCGCAAGTCGTTTGTGGGAACGGGTAGTTTTTGCTCATAATGGTCTTCATAGTAACGGCAGATAACATCAATTCCTTCTGATTGAGGAATGTTTGTATAAAGAGAACTAACGTCAAGTGTGGCTAGCACTACATCGTTTGGAGTTTGCGTGTTTTCAATAAAGTTAATAAAATCGGTAGTGTCTTTAAGATATGACTCCTGTTTAGTGGCGATTGGCTGTAAAAGTGAGTCAACGAAACTGGAAATACGCTCTGTCGGACCGCTGCTACCAGAAACGATTGGTCTGCCGACCGGTGTTTTTTTGTGAATTTTAGTCAGCGTGTAGAATTCAGGTATTCGCGGTTGTTTAAGGTCTGTTGTTAACCATTTGTGAGTCATTTTGTCAATGTGACCCGAACGGAATGGCTTGTTAACTATTGCGTAGACTTTTTGGGGTTGTTTCAGGCACAATAGGAGATGGTAGAGGCTTATAGAATTTATCATCTGATAACTGTTGTGAGCCTTCTTGTATTTCTTGTGCGGTGTCCATAATGACTGTTGTTGTTCCTTTTTCGGCTTTTTTAAGGTTGATTTCGCTGTTGCGTTTAAGTGAGCTGATAGCTTTTCTTTCGTTCGCTGAGATATTGTCTCTTTGTGGGTTGAAAACTATAGAAGCTAGCTCAAGCTTAGTCTCTTCCAAGTAATCTTCGAGGGCAACCGAGCTTTGTATCGGTGGTTGCCATGTAGATTTAACATGGAAGGGGTGAGCTGTAGTTTTCTTTTTATTTGCGAACATGTATTTTAAACGCATAGTTCTAGCGAATCTATCAAAATCCTTTAGTAAGGATTTGTTAGAAATAGGAACAGGGGGGGTTGGTATGAATTTAAGACCTCTAGAAAGAAGTTTAACCTCGTCATCTGAAAGAGCTTTATTTGAGAAATTATTAATGTATTTCTCGTTTTGTGCTCTCATGTTTAGGGCTAAAGTTTTTTTTGAGGTTGTTTCGTCTATACGAGCGTTTATTATTTCCCTTAATAGTGTTTCGTTTGGGACCCCTGGAGTCAGAAAAACACACCATTGAGTACTGTTCAACTCTGCTTTTATTTACATTCATAGTTTCGCTCATTTGACAAAACATTTTCTGTAGCTCAGAAAGCTGAGCTTGCATACTAGCGAAATTACACGTTTGTTGAACTTTCTTAGTGTTCTTATGTTGAGGTTTAGGCCTCATTCTGGGTCTGGCACGGTTTTTTGCTGCCTGCAAGGAACTTGACTGTTTCGGCTGATCTGGGTACAGGTTCTGGAGGTGCTGCTGTTGGGCTTGGATGGCCTGGTTGTCAGCAGCAAGGTTCTTTTCCTGCTCTTTGATCATCAGCGCCAGAAGTTCCGCGTGGGCTCTCTGACAAATCTGGTCCATGGAAGTCTGGAACTGGCGGTCGAACCTGATGTGTGGCTTGGGTCTGAACTGCAGGCCGTATGGACACGTGGAGTTTCTCGCGTGTTCTCTCAGGACTTGCAGGGACCGCTTGCACTTGGCTCTACGGGTTTCCAGGTTGGTCAGGCGATTCCGCGTGGTTTTTATGCCCGCATTCTGTTCAGTTCTCTGTTGTTTGGGGGCTGGCTCAGGAATCTTTTCTGGACTCTCAGTGTCACAAGATCTTTTAGGTGACTGCTAACGACCCTTTATATTAATACACGCATGCCGACTGCGTAACAACAACAGAGTCAAAATAACCGATCATTAATTCTAGATCCGTTTTAGTTGATCTTTTTCCATTACGAACGTAGAAGCTGTGGACTCGTGGCCTTTATTTAAACCTGCTACACACGTTTGAGAGCTCAGAGCACAGCACACTCAATAACTAAGACATGACAACTTATATGTACATCAAAACGGTTTCCAATTGGTTAGATGACCTCACACACGAAAACAAGAGAATGCTCATTGGCTTTCTTTCACAGGCTCAGTCTTCTTCATCGGAAGAAACAAACTCCTCGCTCTTGAGATCCTGGATATACCCTTCATGGTACTCGTCCTCATAGGACTCCCAGGAATTATGTTTGCAATTACGCCACCAACAGTCATTGCATTTACCGGGTCTCCATTTTAGGGCAGCTTCTTCATCCTCTCTTACATAAAAGGCCTGACGCATGTCCTCTTTACACCGCAGCGCATAACGCGTTGCTATCTGACTCGATGGCTTTAAAGAAAAAGCGGTCTTTCCACATGTCACGCTGATGCATGACATCCCACACCAGTTCCTCCAGCTTTAAACAAAAGTCTTTATAATCACCTCTGTTAAAAGTCAAGGGACTTGGCCTTGTAATCATTGGATTGACTCTTCAATCGATCAGCCATGGCTTGACCGAAGCGAATGGGTTCCATCAGATCCTGGATAGCTTCATGACTCCTGTACGTGAGGGGCTGGGTAGCAATCAGGCAGGTGCGATCATCGTACAAAGTGAGATCGTTGCAATGGACGAATCTGCAATCTTCTGGATCTGTACGATACAGCACACGGCACCACTCACCCCAATAGAAATATACCTTTTCATTCCTCTTCATCAACTCCAGGATCATTTCACCCCAATCCGGACGACGTATTAGCAGAAAATCGGGTCTCACTGCAGATTGAACAGATTGAGTGAACAGATTGTCAAATATGAGCACCGTTACACCTGACAAAGATTCAAGAGTACCAAGATCGTTTACCTCCACATCAACCAGACGAGTCATCAGTTCCTTGATTTCGTTATTGTCCGTGTAATACGTCACGACTTATCTACAGTACAAAGTAGAAAACAACGTCAAACTCTAAATTAAAACCGTCTTGTGAGTTCCCTCTGACAAGAATTCGCAAGCCAATGCAGCATTCAGTTCGTATATCTTCGTCAGACAACTGACTAGAGGTTCTCTCAGCACAACGTCCAATTGAGAATGACACACATCCCAGCTTTGATGCCCCTTATATACTCTCCGCTGATCCCACTTTCACGAAGTGTTAGTACTTTTACGATCATGTCGGCCAATCAGATTGTAATTGCATCATCTCTAATCATATGCATGACCTTACAAGGGCATGATCTGATTCGCACGCTACTTTTCACTGATTGGTTCTGGAAAAAGCACATATATAAGCACAATCACACCTCAGATCATTTTGAAGCTGAAGTCATGGCCACAGAGACCACTGAAGTAGCTGAACCCTTCGTCAATCCTTGGCATCCAGATGCCATACCACCCATACGACCGGATCACCCACATATCGTCAATCCTACGGGTGAATTTGGACCAGATAGTTACATCGACACGGGAGCCTATTACCGAGCCAAGTATCCAAACTTAAAATCCAAGCGAAAGAACACAAAGAACGAGAATGGCAAGAAGAGGAACAAGCCAAACCTAAAACTGGACTTCAGCAAGATCAAAAAAGGTATGACTCAAACTACCTTATATCGATGGTTATTCAAACCCAAGACACCCACACGAGTTCGGTTCAACGAACGAGTACTCTTTAAAGAAATCACGACTCACATGATGAGTTGGACCACAGTGGCCCTAAGGGGTTCTCAGATCCGTGTGGCTCCTTTGCTCAGCAACGTCTACAAGTAAAACGTGACATGGCCCATAGACATCACTTGCGAAAACAAATATTGACCCCAAAGAAAGCCCGAAGAGTCACTCACATCCTGAAAAGAATGATACGAGAAAACACCAAACTTGGATACTAACTGTGCCATTATCATATCGCAGAGCCCAAAGGACCCATCAACGGTGGGAGCATGTCATTGATTGGACTAGACAAGTTCAAAAAAGACCCAGGCCTGACAGAGGTGCCACCAGTACCCGCTGAATAGGGAGAAATCGTCGAGGTACAAGTGTTGGAAGAGGGGGAACTACCAGAAGAGGAGGGAGTGTTTGAGCCAGATGAATTCTTGGAGAACTTAGAACAGTATCAACCCCAATGCCCCCGATATCAAGTACCCATGAGATATGGGAGCACTCCAGGGTCAGGCGGTGAAGATTTTGAGTACTACCAATCGATGTCCTACAAGATACTGGGGAACCAAGTGTTATGTGACATACCCAGCCAATGAAGTGAAAGTATCTGAGTCGCGTAAAAAGACAGACCCACTAATGCCACAAGAACATTGACATGGGCCGCTTCCGTTGCGAGTGCGACCTCTCTCTGGTACTGGCCACTTCCCATTCAGTCAACAACCCAGAGCGACTTTATCTCGTGTCCTGGTCGTACCTGCAAGTTCTTTCAATGGATCAATGAGGCCCCCCGGGGTATGGCCAAAGACATTCTCATTGACAGAGACAGGATACATTAATTGACATTATAAGACTTTTATTGTTTACATATAAGTTTTTTTGCCAGGGGCGTTGCTGGACCTTATAAATGATTTTTATTGTACATATAAGTTTTGCCAGGGGCGTTCCTGGACTTGTAAAGTGATTTTTATTTTTACATACATTTCTAAGAGAATCGTCCCTATCAGTCTGGTGCCGCATCTCCTCTTGTCCTTCTTGATTGAATGTTTCGTAATAAAATTCTGTTACGTTAAGGTGACGTCTGGCTGTCCACTGTTGCCTCTCCCTCCAATGCCTGTGAAAGGGCTCGAACTCCCAGCGTGTCATCAGTTTGTAAAAATGATACGGTCTACTGGTGGTTTAGCTCCTTTGTTGTGCCAGTCAATGTTCATCTTGATGGCAATGATCGCATTGTACAGGTTTTTGGCGAAATTCTTCTCCATGCGAGAATACCGATGTTTCCACCGCGTCCAGTTTTCGCGCTCTTTGTCAAAGAAAGTAAAAATTAAGTCTACGATCATTTTCAGACGATTGGACTGCGTGAACCGGTTGATGTAGACGTGCCCACCCAATACTTCGTGGATGCTCACACCGT
>OZ026601.1:10010260-10030260 GCA_964020085.1 Micromussa lordhowensis | reverse complement strand
TTCACGGTTTGTTAATCGGCATCAAAATCAGGGTGACCAACACTGCTGAGCAGAGAAGTAGCTATTTCTCAAAATTCTTTTCCTTTTCCATCATGAAGTGACCTTGATGGCATGAGTTCATCTTAACAACACTTTTCTGCGTTTGGATTCGAGTCGCGTGATAGGAACATGAGAGAGCAATCTATTTCTTAAGTATGAGCGGAAACTACACCAAATCTACGAAAGTCATAGCCAGAAATTCCGAGCCGTAACCCCCCGCGAAGCGTGACGAAACACTGCCATGTGCTCTCTTCTTATTCATAGGAAAATGTATGGAAATTATCGTTCAGTTGATCGCTGAAGAGATTAAGGTGGTTGAATTTCACAGTCCCAATCCAAAGTTCTTTCGTTGTGGCAATACCTTTAATTTGGAAGTGGTTTCGTTGTTGAACATAATATAATTCTTGCGGTTTTTGCTTTTGAAGAATCGCATAAAACTTACAAGAATACGCCATACTAACCTTTTAATTTCATGCAAACCATTGACTCTTTTTTTAAAAGTTTCTTCAACTTGCTAATGAGTGGAATCAGCATCCCAATGTGGAACTTTAAGACCACATGAAGTGCTTTCAATTTCCATATTATTAGGCTCTCTTCGACTTGGATATCTTGCGGTTTTTTCATTTAAAGATGCTTGAATTTCCCGAAAATTGTTCATCTTTGTGTGCACGGCTTTCATAATCGCTCGCACCGAACGCTCACTCTACGCGAACTGTTTTCTCCGCCACAAGTGTACTTTTCATAACTAAACTCAACCGCCATTTTGAATAAGCTTGAAGCTATCCTCCAGGCTTCTTTTGGCAATTTTTTGAAGGAGATTGAGCCTGGGACTTGGATTCCCTTGAGGGTTTTCGTACTGCGTGACATAACAGTCACCGATCGAAACTGATTCTCGATCTGATTTACGGCAACTCAAAAGTGCTTGAAAAGGCCTCTCGTCGTACGAAAGTGAAAGGGAAAAAAGAGGAGAGTATCGGTAAAGTTTTTAAAAAGTTTATTTTAGTGAAATTATCTTAAACATAAAGTAATAATTTCGAAATAATCTCTATGTTCTGGGCTCAAAGTTTGCTTGCCGGCAAGGGCGCTGGCGTGACTTGTTTACGAGAAAGCCGTACGCCAATCACAACATTGAATGTGGCGACCTATGTAACGCCATTCATGGTTCGGAATTTCTGGCTATGTCGAAGGTTTAACATGTTTGCGATTGACTCTTAGTTTTTATTCATACTGTATAACATAATACTCCAAGAAATGCGATTAAAAATTAGTTTGAAAAGAAAACATTTGATGAAATTTGCAGTTTTATGCAATAATAATTAGGTCTCATGCAGTAACGTACAAACTAAAGCACTCTGGTTAAAGACAGAAGTGGAACACAACCGAGGTTTTAGGAATTAGTCAGAATGAACTCTAGTGCGGATAAATTTTGTCTCGCGCATAGTGCTTCATTTTAAAAGGAAGGCAGATCATAGACGAGGCCAATATAATGGGTCCAAAATTGGTGTAGCATGTCTAATTGGAATTGGTGTTCATAAGACAAGTCACGAAATCACAGAAGTTCAACTAAAGAAACAGTATCTGATGAAGTCAGTGATGTTAACGCATTCCATCTTAATGTTTTGTATCATTATCATGGTTTTTGTCCTGAGACCTGTTTCCAAAATAGCTTTGCTTTATTTAACGTAATGTTTTGCTAAGTGAAAGCCACGTTCCAGAAGGGTGATTAAAGGTCGCTGTAAAATAGCAGCTTTCTTTTACTTCTAATTCCCAAGGGGACAGGAAATAACAAACCATTGTTCAGTTGACGTCATCCACCCCTCGACTCAGGGCGTTCCTGTATCTTAAATCTACAAGCACTTAAGTTACTCTTTTAAGTTTATTGCTGCTATCTTTCTTTCTCTGACATCTGTGAATGGAGGTTTGTTTTCTCTCATGTTTGAAACGATAAGTCCTAATCTTGATAGAGTTAAAGTGTAACCAATACCATTATGTTTTCTGGAGGAGTTTGTAACTATATCTTTACTGTTTATTCCATGTAGTCCGTTATAAATTTTAGAACAAATCTTAGAATTCGAACCAATTATCGATAAACAACATTACCTAATAGTAATCTATTTCTTAAGTATGGGCGGAAACTACACCAAAACTACCAAAGTCGAAGGTTTAACATGATTGCGATTGACTCTTAGTTTTTATTCATACTGTATAACATAATACTCCAAGAAATGCGATTAACAATTAGTTTGAAAAGGAGACATTTGATGAAATTTGCAGCTTTATGCAAATAACAATTAGGTCTCATGCAGTAACGTACAAACTAAAGCGTTCTGATTTAAGACAGAAGTGGAACACAACTGAGCTCTTAGGAATTAGCCAAAGTGAACTCCAGTGGCGATAATTTTTTTTTTCGCCGCATAGTGGTTCATTTCAAAACGAAAACAGATCATAGGCGAGGCCAATATAATGGGTGCAAAATTGGTGTAGCATGTGTAATTGGAAGTCGTGTTTTTAAGACAAGTGACGAAATCACAGAAGTTCAACTAAAGAAACAGTATCTGATGAAGTCAGTGATGTTAACGCATTCCATCTTAATGTTTTGTATCATTATCATGGTTTTTGTCCTGAGACCTGTTTCCACAATAGCTTTGCTTTATTTAACGTAATGTTTTGCTAAGTGAAAGCCACGTTCCAGAAGGGTGATTAAAGGTCGCTGTAAAATAGCAGCTTTCTTTTACTTCTAATTCCCAAGGGGACAGGAAATAACAAACCATTGTTCAGTTGACGTCATCCACCCCTCGACTCAGGGCGTTCCTGTATCTTAAATCTACAAGCACTTAAGTTACTCTTTTAAGTTTATTGCTGCTATCTTTCTTTCTCTGACATCTGTGAATGCAGGTTTGTTTTCTCTCATGTTTGAAACGAATAAGTCCTAATCTTGATAGAGTTAAAGTGTAACCAATACCATTATGTTTTCTGGAGGAGTTTGTAACTATATCTTTACTGTTTATTCCATGTAGTCCGTTATAAATTTTAGAACAAATCTTAGAATTCGAACCAATTATCGATAAACAACATTACCTAATAGTAATCTATTTCTTAAGTATGGGCGGAAACTACACCAAAACTACCAAAGTCGAAGGTTTAACATGATTGCGATTGACTCTTAGTTTTTATTCATACTGTATAACATAATACTCCAAGAAATGCGATTAACAATTAGTTTGAAAAGGAGACATTTGATGAAATTTGCAGCTTTATGCAAATAACAATTAGGTCTCATGCAGTAACGTACAAACTAAAGCGTTCTGATTTAAGACAGAAGTGGAACACAACTGAGCTCTTAGGAATTAGCCAAAGTGAACTCCAGTGGCGATAATTTTTTTTTTCGCCGCATAGTGGTTCATTTCAAAACGAAAACAGATCATAGGCGAGGCCAATATAATAGGTGCAAAATTGGTGTAGCATGTGTAATTGGAAGTCGTGTTTTTAAGACAAGTGACGAAATCACAGAAGTTCAACTAAAGAAACAGTATCTGACTTGTTCATTTCAAAATAGCTTTGTTTTCTTTATCGTAACGTTTTGCTAAGTGAAAGCCACGTTTCAGAAAGGTGATCAAAGGTCGCTGTAAAATAGCGGCCTTCTTTCACTTCTAATTCCCAAGGAGACAGAAAGTAACAAACCATTGTTCAGTTGACGTCATCCACCCCTCGCCTCAGCGCGTTCCTGTATCTTAAAAAAACATAGACAGCTATAGACCTACTCAAGAGATGAGTTCTCCTTAGGAGCTTCCTTCAGGATCTTTACCAACAACATTTTGCCTGCAGTGCACTTATGTCCAGAAATGCAGGCTAATGAGATTCAATGCTCTTTATGAATACGCATCACAAAGTGTCATTTTCATATTACTTAATATTTGACAGAGTTATGTGTGTTTTTGTGACTTTTTAGGAAAGAGGACACTTTGTGATGCTTATCATAGAGTGCATGCATCTCATTACCCTGCATTTCTGGACATATCTGCTGCAGTGACTTACATTTGTTGGGTTAGTCTCTGGAATGGCTCATATGTATCTTGGCTAAGAACATGGCATCGGTAAAAGTCCTAGAACAAGTGCAATGGTCCACCCTCTTTTCCCATTATAAATCTGCCATTTTTATCTGTTTTTACATGGCGTATGATGCCGCAGTACATCTTCATCAAATTGCAGTTTTGATTATCAGATGCATTTTTCGACCCCCAAATCAACATACTTATGGGTTTCTAGAGCAATTAATTAATAACTGCACAGGAACAAGTTCACTTTCTGGTAAGGTGAATAATATTTTCATCAAATTACATTTGGCAACAATTTTTTGGCAAAATGAGATGGCAAATCAGTGTAAAACAATGTTTCTGCATAGGAAAGCTAGTTAGTTATACTAATGAGGAAATTTTACCAGAAATAAAATTCCCGAATTAGCCAGATTTAGCATCACCTTTTTAACCAGCTCACAATTTCCCAGTGAGACGGAAACAATCGCAGGTTCGAAAACAGATGAGAGCAGACTGCGAAATACCACTGGTTGGAAAATGTTCCTGGGTTTTTGTGAAAATATTTTTTAGACATGTTTTCCTCTTAATTAGGTTGAATTAGCCGCTGCCCATGAAGTTGACTTCTAGCTCTGTGCCGTGATTTTTGTTTCGGTGTGTTTGCAAACTACTTTTCAGCAGCTACATGTACATAAATGAGTGCACAAACGTTTTTTTTATGTTTGTGTATGCAAATTGCATTATGTGTCTCAATATATCAATTAAGTACTAAAAAACAGAGAGTTCAACTGAAAATAGTAAGTTTTCTTTTGCAGGGCATATTTCAGTGTAGACGCTGTACATCATATTTCTTTACTGAAGGCTGCACCTGAAGGTCACGAAACTTGAAGCGACATGGAAGCGTGAGTATTAGGCTAATTTCATGTTGATTCTGATTTCTTTATTGTACACTTAGTCTTCACCATTGAACCTGTGTATCAATAGCTTGTACACATTCACCCATACAACAAAAATTCCAGCACGAAACAACCAATCAAGAGCCTAATGCGCCATCCGGAAGAGCAATGCTCAGCACTGTCTTGATCATCAAAATTTCCACTGATTTTCGCCCGTGCTTCAGTCAATACTTGATATTGCCATGAGCATTACTTTCACTTTAGTTTAGCGTGTTTCAATCTCGTGGTTAGATGGCCTTCTACACTGCTTCAAGTATTGACATGGATTGACTTTATATAGTCACATACACAACCTTTTTGCCAATGCTCCCAGCATTGAAAAGCACATATAAACGTTATTTGGGACTAGTCCATTTTCCGGGTGTAACAAAAATCCTTTCCTCCTACCATACCTTAAAAACCCCCCTTAGATATGATGGTCATAAAATCAACATGGTGACCTATGCACAGGCAAGATGGAGGAGTGCTACAGTTATTTTTTCAGTGTTTTTTTATATGTTTGTTTAAATTTTGATTTAGTGGATATATGGCGCGTTAGAAACCCAGAATGCAAACGCTTTACGTGGAGAAAGAAGAATCCTTTTATTCAACGTAGATTAGATTATTGGCTGTTGAGTGATTCGTACCAGGAGGAGGTAGAAGGTGTCGATATAATTTCCTCCATAAACTCCGACCATTCGGCTATCGTACTTCATTTTAATAGTATAGAAGAACAAAGGCATGGCCCATCATATTGGAAATTTAATGCGAGTTTATTAGATGATCCTGATTTTTGTAAGCTAATAACCGAAAGTGTGCCAGTATGGCGCGAGGAGTTCATAGAAGTTAATGACAAAAGAGTTCTTTGGGATTTAATCAAATATCGAATAAGGCAAGTGTCGATTAAGTTTAGTAAAGTGAAAGCTAATGCAAGAAGACAAAGATTGAAAACGATAGAAAACTCGTTAAAACAGTGGGAGGATGATTGCAGCAGGCACCCCTCCCCTGAAAATATAGAAAAATTGGAAATTATTCGAAGTGAGTATGAATTGTTTAGCAAGAGGAGCGATAATACGTTCTAGAGCCAATTGGTACGAGCAAGGAGAAAAAAGTAATAAGTTTTTTTTAAACCTAGAAACCCATAAAAAATCCAAGAGTTCTATTCGAAAAGCATATACCAAAGATGGTTTCCTTACTTCTGACCCCAAAAGAATTATGAAGGAAGTGGAAGATTTTTATTCTGGTCTTTATAAGAAGGTCAATTTAAAAGGGTCAGATGATGATGATGTCTTTAATTCATTTGTACAGTCTCGAGAATTCCCCAAGTTATCTGGGGAAGATGTTATTGGGTGTGAGGGGAGATTGACGCCTACAGAATGTCGTCACAGTCTACGATCTTTTCAAAACAATAAATCCCCCGGCAATGATGGCCTTACAGTCGAGTTTTATACTGCGTTTTGGGAAAGTCTCGGTGAACTCCTTGTGGATTGTCTCAATTACTCATTTGATCATGGTGAATTATCCAACTCACAAAAACAAGCAATAATAACTTTAATAGAAAAGAAAGATAAAGATAAACGGAAAATTCCGAATTGGAGACCGATTTCTCTGATCAATATAGATGTCAAGATCGGATCTAAGGCTATTGCCATGAGACTGCAGAAGGTCCTACCTAAAATAATTCATCATAATCAGCATGCGTACGTCAAAGGTAGAACAATTAACGATGCAGTAAGGACGATTGATGATATACTTGAATATACAGAAAGATATGGAATCAAGGGCAAGATGTTAGCAGTGGATTTCCAGAAAGCTTTTGATTCTGTGAATAGGAAATTTTTGTATAGTACATTAGCTGCTTTTAACTTTGGCCCTACATTCATCCAGTGGATACATACTTTTTATCAAAATATTACAAGCAGTGTTCTGAATAATGGTTTCTCTACTGGACCTTTTGAGATACAAAGAGGTGTGAGACAAGGAGATCCACTTTCCCCGTATTTGTTTATAATTATCCTTGAAGTACTAGCTATTAGTATACGTGAAAATGATGATATTCAAGGAATTGTTGTTGATGGAGTGGAAATCAAAATTGAAGTTTTTTGCAGATGATCTAACTGCTTTCCTGCGGAACGATAGATCTCTCAAATACTTTTTAGATGTCATTTTAAAGTTCGGAAATTGCGCAGGTCTTAGCATCAATTTAGCCAAAACAGAAATGTTGATCTTGGGAAATACGTGCGTTACTCCAGCCCAAGATCAAGGTTTTATCAATATTGAGATCAAGGAAGCGGTTAAAATATTAGGAGTCTATTTCTCTTATAACCGCCGTTTGAGGAATAAATTAAACTTTGAAGGAATAATAGACGCTATCAAAACAAAACTACAGCTTTGGAGGTGGAGGAACCTGACAATTATTGGAAGAATTCAGATTGTTAAAACCTTCGTGATCCCAATGCTAATGTATCGTGCTGGTTCAATTTGTATAGATAAGGAAGTTATAATTGAAGCCAATAGAATTATTTTTGATTTTATATGGAAAGGTAAAGACAAAGTTAAACGTATATCCCTAATTAGTGATACAAAAGATGGGGGACTGAAAGCCCCGCACCTGGAATCTATAATCAAAACTCAAAGAATAATGTTTTGTAAGAGATTAGTGGAAAATGAACCTTGTCACTGGAAAACTATTTTATTACACTATCTGAAACCAGTTGGGAATAAGTTCATTCTATGCTGTAATTTTGATGTTAAAAAGCTTCCAATTAATCTTCCAAAGTTCTACAGAGAATGTTTTGAGTGTTTTGCGCAATGCTCCGCATCCACATGTAATAGTGTTCCGGAGCTATCACACGAAGAAATACTCAACACTGTTATCTGGAACAACAAATTCATTTGCATCAATGGTAAATCTGTGTTCAATCAAAGCTTGGTTAGTAAAGGATTATTCAGAATAGGTGACTTGGTCACAGAAAATAATCAATTTATCTCTCAAGGCAATTTGCGTCAGTTGGACTTTTCCCCAAAAGACGTCTTTGATCTGATGTCCTTAATGGATGCTATCCCTGCACCGTGGCGGAAATCCCTTAAAACAAATGGTTATGTAGACAAAATCTCGTTTGTCCTTCAGGACCACATTCAACTAGTCTTAGATAACCAGAACGTCTTGATAAGTGAGGTGACCTCTAAAAGGGTCTATTGGGAATTAATTTCTGGGCTTGTGGCTCAACCGACAGCTCAATTGAAGTATAATGAAACCTTTGATGATGTCTGTTTGGATTGGAAGGAAATTTATAGTTTGCCCTTCAAAGTTGCTTTGGACACAAAAACACGAGAATTCCAATATAAGATTCTGAATAGGTATCTAGTGACAAACACTTTTCTAAAGAAAATAGGTAAAACAGATTCGGCAGCCTGTTCTTTTTGTGGTGTGATGGAGGAGTCCCTCGAACATCTTCTTGTGACTTGCCACTTCACTGCAACGCTGTGGAAAGAACTCTTAGTCTGGTGTAACGGTAGAGATATTAACATCGAAACCCTATCTGCGGTAGATATATTATTTGGTGACTGGCAAAGAAAGGATTGTTTCTTGTTATTTAATCATATTATTCTTATCGCAAAGCAGTACGTATATTATTGCAGGACCAATAATTTAAAACCCCTCTTTAATGTTCTATTACTAAGAATCAAGTCAGTCTATCAATTAGAATGCAAGATTGCTAAATGGAAAAATAAGTGGCAATTTCCCTTTTCGAAATGGAGTAAGTGCGGCTTCGAAGATAAATAAGTTATTGAAATGTGCGTGATGATGATTGATAATGATAATTACAATTTTAGTATCTTAGTACTTTTGTCATTTGGGTGTGTGTGTGCTTGTATGTAAGTGTGTGTGAGTGAGTGTAGTAGGTAGTAAGTGAGTGTAGTGAATTGTATGTAAAACTGATAATCAATAAATATTATTAAAATACACAAAAAAAAGTGTTTTTTTATATAAATAACGAAGAAGCGCTCTCAAGTCGAAACAATCAGAAAAAGAATTAGTGAGTCCCCAACGGGAGTCGAACCAATGACCATCCAGATACTGGTTGGACCTGTTATGAGCAGCATTTGTGTGCTTCATTTAATTGGCAATAAAACTTGGATAAGATGCAAGCTAGGAGCCAGGTGCATGAAACACGAGGACAATTTGTGTGTGAATCAGTGGAGAATCGGCTAAGGCCAAGCACAAGAGCAAGGATGGACTAGGGTGGGAGGAAGGGGTTTTTGTTACACCAGGAAAATTGAACACTAAGAAATAACATCATGTGTTTGTCGATGTTTGGGAATGCTTTTTAATGCTAAGCAGAGGTATGCAACATATGTCCATCCGCCCATCCAGACGGGCTTGGGCAGACAAATTGGTCATGCATTTGAAACATGCTCAGACGGACAAAAATTGCTGGTGAGAATTAGCTAGGCGGACATGGACAGAGAATGGAAATGTATTGAACAGACATGGACGGGCAATAATGCTGATGGAAATATGCAGGACAGACATGGATGGACATAGGATATGTATTGGACCGACATGGACAGACCAGACTGCAAAATTAGGTGGAAGGGTGTGGACAGACATGTAAAATGCATGGACAGTAATAGGAAGACAAAAATATTAGACTCAATCATTTGGACGGACACAGATGTTTTACCAGACACAGGCAGGTAAAACTTGTTCGTCACACACCTCTGATACTCAGTGCATTAGCAAACATGCTGTGTACCTGATTGTGGGGAGCAGTAGAAAGTCAATGCTCGCCAATACTCGGAGCAATTGTAAATGTCAAACCAACCAGAAGATTAAGACACCAAGGCTAAAGTAATGCTTGGTGTTATGTCAAGCATTGACTGAAGCACAGGTTGAAATCAGCGGAAATCTTGATGCTTCAGACAGCACTGAGCATTGCTCAGAGCTATATTCTGACCAAAAGTTAGTCAATGCCTGCAATGCTTGAGGTAATGCTTGGCATTGCCTAGCATGCTGAACATTGCAATGTGCGCATATGTGTTGACCAGGAATCCTCGTAAAAAAAGAGTGATGTCTGCGTATGTTTAAAACAGGCTTACTGCCAATCGTTTGACCACTCGATCACTCTGGTGCCATCTTATCTAACCCTGTGTGATTGAATACATGCTTTCAGTTGCTCAAATATTGATGCTCAAAGTAATTTGCCATACAATGAGTTGAGCCACTGAATTCATCTTTGCATGAGCACTTTACTATTAATTGAGTAAACAAGTACCTATTATCCTCACTTTGACTTTCCATTTCTCTTACAGAAACGTTGTTCGACTGTCCCTTCGTGAACTAGATGAGAAATGTAATGCTCAGAAGAGGAATGACTTTCTCAAGGCATGGAAACTAATTCAGGAACTGCCACCAACTAATCCGAACTCATTCTGGTCAATAGCATCATACCATGGCATGCCATTCAAACGTCGTCGAGTTGCACTGGGTGGGGATGAAAGTGAAGTGGACTCCAGTGGCACTGGTAAGGATGACGATAAAAAAAAACCGACAACGTGGGGTGGCTACTGCCAACATGGCAATGTTCTCTTCCCATTTTGGCACCGATTTTATTGCCTTCGTTTAGAACAGGCACTTCAGTCAGTACTGGAAAAGGGGAAAGAACGAGTGGCATTGCACTACTGGGATGCATCAAGCAAAGAAAGCAAGTCGGAGGGTCTGCCCCACATAGTCACAGCCGAGTTTGCGTACATCGATGGAGAGTATGTGCGAAATCCCCTGTTCAAATTCAAGCTGCCCTTGGCAATCAAAGATGATGTTCGAAACGATGATGAAAACAGCCAGTTTTATGAGAAAGAAGCTGGCTATCACACCTGCAGGTATCCATACTCGGGCATCCGAAATCCTGATGATGCTAAGACGGCCGCTTTAGCTCACAACAAGGATATCGATGGGAGACAGGAAACAGCGCAATCCCTTTTGCAAGCAAACATCGTCAAGTGGTTAAGTAAGGGTGGTGAAGGTGTTGCCGAACAGTTGAAAGATTGCCTTGATACAACAGACTACAATCCATTCTCAAACACGACATCTGCTGGTGATGCTGGTGGTTTTGATGTTCCAGTTGAGCAGCCGCATAATGGGCTACATTTGGCCATAGGTGGATTCACACAACCGGAAACAAGTGAAGACGGAAGCGTCAAACTGGATGCCCAAGGCAACATCAGATTGGATGGTCCAATTGAAGGAGCAAATGGTGACATGGGTGCAAATGAGGTGGCTTCGTACGACCCAGTTTTCTTCTTACATCACTGCAACATTGATCGCATGCTTTGGATCTGGCAGAAGAAGCATAAGAAGACGAATCCAAAAACCTTCACCATTGACAACAGTGATGAAGAGGACAAAGGCATCTCGAACAGCAACCAAGGTGCTACGCCCAACCAGACATGGGGCCAAAAGCTGAATGAGAACACCATTCTTTACCCGTTTCAAGATGAGTACGGTGTCCCTCGAACATCCAGGGATTGCATCGACATTGTCTCTCAGCTTGATTATGATTACTCCATTGGCTCGCTGGATCAAGCTACCTGGCCTGAACCTGAAGAAGTGAACACCGTCTCCCTGCTAGATAAGCCAAGCACACCCTGGCAGGAAATTCTTGATAAGCTGGGAACGGAAATCTCAAACATGGCTGCCCCAGGTTTTCGAGTTACTCGTCGCCAACGCCGCCGATTGATGTTTGACCGTACTCAGTTCACTTCACCTGCTGTCGTCGCGATGAAAGCACCTGCAAATTTTCCTGCTTGTCACATCCCCATATGCCCAACTGTTCTTATCGCTGATACAATCAATGAAGTGTCTTTCAAGTTCAAAAATTTTGTTCAGGTCAAGGATATCAACAAGGACAAGATTTCAGGATCTTTCCTTGTGCAAGTGTTCTACAAATCTGCTGGAAAGGTCTACTATCTGGGACAACGCGGTGTTCTGTCCAGGTGGAACAGAAGCAACTGCGCTAACTGCCAGGGACGCAGGATGGCTCACATCTCCATTCCAATCGGAGGAGGCGACAGTGCTCCCCAGTATGACCCCCAGAACCTGGAGGTGCACCTTGTACACAAGGACGGGATGACTGGCAAGTACGTAAGAGAGGTGTTCGCTGGCAAAGATCTTGTTGCAGCTGCCAGAAGTGATCGCATGCCTTCACTTCGCATCCTCGGCGTTTTTTTACTAAACTACGAGCTTCAAGAACTATGAAAACTGAAAAAAATCAATCCATGTTTTTTGCTAGCCAACTACTGTAGATGATAGATAATATTAACATAAGTAAAAGTTTGATTCATTTATGTACTCATTGTTATGCCTGTAGATTTTTTTCCTTTGAAATCCTACCACCACTGCAGTATCAAAATTTTAGTAAGTGTATAATTAGCATGTAAAGCTTATAAAGTTTGCCGAATAACCAGCTGCACTTTTCACGCTATTTCAATTTTGACAATATTGTTACTAATCTTAGCCTTTATGATATGGAAAACATCAAAACCTATGCTTTTAGCCTATTTTAATCATTATAAGCTTTTAGAAACTGGCTTTTTTATTATTTCTTTTTTATCGACGTGTACTTGCTTATTTTGCTTGCTTAAGAGCTTACACTATGTGACAACAAATTGTGAGTAAATCTTAAGTAAGATTACAGTATGTGTAGTGGTCTTTGAAAAGTGACTGAATTTAGAAATTGTTCCTTTTGTAGCTGATTGTGCATTACAAATGCAAAACAATTGCAAGAGAACTACCACATAATCTTCAAATCCTTGGTATCTCCCTTTCCAAGCCATTTCCACACCATCCTACAGAAAAATTGGCAGGACTGCTTTTAAGGCAAAAAAAATTACAGAAAGCTCTCGTAAATCAAACGTGTTAAATTGGATAAGGAATGTAGTAAGCTTGTGAAACAAAAAAAAGGTCTGTACTCTGTTCAACATCATCGAAAGACCTAAAGGCCTTCAAGTGGACAAAACTTATTAAGGGGTGGCGAGTACAAGCCCCTACTCTTTACAAATGTTTGCTGGAAAAGCGTTGCAAACAATGCAATTTATCAGCAAACCGGACTCCAAACTGAAACCATTCATCGGAACTGCTGGTGCAATCCTCCTAAAAGGAAGGAACCAGAGGATGTCTGTAGTCCAGCACCTGGTTGTCCTTTGCCTTTTTCTTGGCCGCACAAGAAAAACGGTTCATTTTTTAAAATTAATTCCTTTTCTGTTGTCATTGTGTACACACACTTCAGCCAAGTAGGTTAGTCAAGTAACTGTATGATCACATCAGATGCATCTCGCTCAACCAAGGTTAACCCACTTTCTCTGTAATGTCGTAATTCAAACGTTTGCCGTTATTGTTTCTTTGTCTCTCTTTCCATAATTACTTCCAATGTATACATATGTACTTTCGACAATGTGCAAGTTTCCGTGTTGAAAGTTCCAACGTGTTGAACGTTCCAACGTTTGGTCGACATAGTTGCGTGGCCCATGCAACGGCGATTTGCACATCGTGGAAAGTTTCAGAAGTTATTCAACGATCGAGGAGAAATAATAGGTAACCTTGGGTACTCGACTAGCTTTTCCCGCAACCAAAAACAACAGCGTAGAAATCGCGTACATTACCTATACAAATTTATAATATACCTTCGATAAATCCGCCGAGAAAACTGATCAAAGAGTATTGGTTCCTAGCCCCCAAGTTAAGGCTTGCGATTTCCTCGGCTTCGTGGAATATTTTTTTTCTGAAACTTTCCACAACAATCTTCCCGTCGTACGGACCAAGCAACTAGGTCGATCGATGAAGAAAACTATGGGCGCGTTCCATTTGACCAAAAATTCCGTTTTGAATTTCCGAAACTATTCAAATTTTCGTACGTCGAATGGGACGGTATTTTTCACCAGGCCGGACCGATCTCGTCCTATTGCCACTGGAGCACATTTCCCAACAAGAATTGCTCGACAAAATGCTAAAGGATCGTGATGAATTGGCTGTCTTAAGTGCCGTAAGCTGCTTCTTGTAGAGAAATTTAACACGCATTGAGAATTCAACCCTTCCTTGATATTTACCTGACCGAACCGAACCAGACATGTGTCATGAGAGAAATTTACGAACTTTTCTCGCGGGAGAGTATGCAAACTGCGCGAACTGGAAATTCACAACTAAAGGAACTGGGCCCGATTCATACCGGGTAGAAATGCCAAATGGAACAGGAAATTTCTGGAATTTCCAAAGTTCCAGAAAAAAAGGACAACCTCGAGAGGTGGCCCGAAATTTTCGAAACGAATTTCCGGAAGCTTTCTGTTCCATTCGATTTTGAACCGGAATTTCCGGAAATTTTGGTCGAATGGAACGCTCCCTATGTCGTATAAGAAGGGGTCAGAGTTACCCGGCTCGATCTCCTCGCTGATTGGGCAGAAAAAATATTTTTCTGCCCAATCAGCGGGACGGAATTCGACCACTTCTGCAACTGGCTCGGTAAGAATAATTTTCCGGGGGAAAGTGTTCCAGAGGTTGAAAATGTGGGTGTGCCGATTTTGATGAAACTTGCTCCAGAAGTTGGCCTTATTGAGATATTCCAAAAGCCAAGTTGGTTTTGTTCTCTCACTTTTAGTTCAAAAGTTTCAGCGGGGGTCCCATTTAGTGCCTGCAGAACATGAAAAATCCTGCTTTTGAAAGGGTAAGTTTGAACCACCATAAAAACAAACAAATAAAGCCCTTTCAATAATTCATTGTATGGTGTGTTTCTGTTGCAAAGGGTCTTTCAGTTCATGTATGCCGATTTGGCATAGAAGGTTCTGGCAGAGTGGGGCCTGGTACAAGTTTTGGCCAAATCTTTAAGAGAAAACTACCATCCAAAATTACCTAATCCTAATCCATGGATTACCTCAATGGACTACCCAAATGGACTACCCAAATGGACTACCCTAAAATGGACTATCCCTAAAAATGATAATCCAAATGAGTACTATTTAAAGTTGTAAGCTGCTATACCTTGCTTATTTTTGTTCTGAACCACTGGACACAAAATAGACAAGTAGGCTCCCCTTGTTCAGTATTACCATGACTTACAGTAGTTACGGGTATTGATTAGAATGTTTCAGGCTCAGGATAGTCTGAGTTAAAAGTAATTTTTCACTGGCTGAGTGAAACTAAATAAGCGAAAAAATATGGCAGTCAGCTTGATATGGCTACCAGTGGCATGTAAGAAAATTTGTTTTTCTGGAATGTCTACACTGTATGATGAAGTTATGTCTATTAATTGCTCTGCAATATACAAAGCTTAAAATCTGGTTGTTGTACTGCAACCCCCTACCTTAAGAGTTGCAAATTATTGATTCTCTCCGAAGGGCTTTATTTGTTTGTTTTTATGGTGGTTCAAACTTACCCTTTCAAAAGCAGGATTTTTCATGTTCTGTAGGCACTAAATGGGACCCCCGCTGTAACTTTTGAACTAAAAGTGAGAGAACAAAACCAACTTGGCTTTTTGAATAGCTCAATAAGGCCAACTTCTGGAGCAAGTTTCATCAAAATCGGCAGACCCACATTTTCAACCTCTGGAACACTTTCTCAGACAATGACACTTAAATGGACAAACAGATTACACCAAATGATAACACACAACAAACACTACATTTCAGCAAAACTTCAACAACTCAAGTTTATTTGAACACATTAAAACGATTCAATGTTTCTGGAGTATCCTTCCTGTAACGTTGTGTTTAAGAATGTGGAGGTTCACCACATTGTTGTGACTTGTCTGTAGCATGGCTTAACTTGACAACGGAGAGAATAAAAACATAACCCCTGATTAACTAAACGCTCATGCTTTGCGTTTTAACACATGAAAAAATCAGTCCGCAATGCGTACATGTGTGGCTTACGAAATTGAGCTGCTTTGATGGGGAAGGTTACGGAAAAGGATCTGGTTTGTTATTGAGTTTCTATTTAGTAGAGCTAAAATCTGATTACGATTAGAAAGTTTTCAATATTGTTCCTGTCAATCAATAAAGCAAGATAATTAGCATACAATAGTCCTGAAATGCTTATTTTCAAGATGAGGGTTATTGGGTAAAGTTTCATGGAAGTGTCATTTTGACAAAAGAGGTTGCACTTGTAACCTGAGGATTTTAGGAACTGGAAAAATGTCAGCATCATGTCTTACAGTGGCCAAACAGATTCAGTCATGATTTTGTTTATGTAACCAAGTGGAATTGAGTTCTCAGTTTGTCCAGGGCAAGTGCTGTGAAATTAACTCCAGGCAAGCATTTCGTGTGAATGTTTTTGCCATTTTGTGTACAAGTGCAGGAGCACAAAACTTTGCAGAAGGGCTGGGACATACAGGAAATGATGTAACCTACACTACAAGCCACATTGGAATCTTGATTTGGTTTCAATATATAACTTTGTTTTGACACTTTATGCATGTAAAGTATCACAATGTATTTTCAATAAAGAAACACAGAAAAATTTAGTTTTTTGAGGTGGCTATGCGGTTGCAAATGGAAGAATTTGGGAACAAAAGATAGACACAACAATATCAGAACACAAGCAATATTTTAATGAATCATATGTTGAGTAATGCTTATTAACATTGCTAATAATTTTTAACCCAATAAGATTAACAATTTTACCTGGAGGTTTTATTTAACAGGAAGTTCAATAGAGATAGAATGTGCATTTCTTTGGGTTATCTGGATCAGGATCAGTGATCCAAGATCACTGGTGCAACATGGTGCATCAAAGGAACTGATAAATCTTCTCTGGCCACGGATTCATTGGTTCCTTTGATGAGCCATGTAAGTGGTCTTGGATCACTGATCATGATCCAGATCACCCCAAAGGAGTGCACCCAGAGGGTCATCATAATAGATTTCAGGAATGGTAAACAGAAAGATAACTCAAAGACAACAGAGTTCAATGTAGGGGAAGGGAAGTTAATGATGGTATCGTATGACTTTAAATACCAGAATCTTTGAAGTTTTCTTATTATGGACATTGTGTCAACAATGGCATGTAAACATTGTAGTACATAAATTGGGTAAACCAAAACACTACTTCATTCCTTATTTTGTATAGTCAAACAACTTGTTTCAATGTTGGTAAATAAAAGACATTCATATAAAACATCGTAAGCATTATATTCCAAAAACGATCCTTCAAACGCAATAAAGCATCTTTTGTTTTAAGGAAATTATCATGAGAGCCGATTCTTGGTCGCTATTGTTCAACGGAGATTCCTATATTACTTTGATACTTCGGACAAAATCGTGGGCTAGCACAGCCAGACTCTTGTCAACTGTGTTTGGATGGTTCGTCCAATTCGATTCAACAACAACAGCAAGGACAACACAAGCAAAGGAGAGTCTCTTTTGCTTTCAAGTAACTTCAGAGCCTTTCAAATACTTTCAGACACTTTCGGATATTTAACAACTATTCACCGAAGTGGAGGTGGCTAGCGATGGATATTTACCGAGCCGCTTGATAATATACACCACAAAAAATCAATTTGGATGATTTCTTTACTTGTCACAGATGCAAACCGGGACGCCATTTTTTCCCGAGTTGCTCGCAGGTAAATAGCACAGGATAGTCGGAGTTTGACGAGCCAATCAGCGCGCGCGTTTAACACTATCTACTGTTTTAGTATATACTAATCTCAGATATTCTCAAGCAGGTCTGCTGAGCAGATTCGAATTAAAATGTTGACCTGTGAGAGCACAACTCCTCGCTGTAATCCGCACTTAGAAGACAAGCCGACTGTTGGAAAGCCGGCGTGTAAAATCTAAGCAGCAAAGAATAACTAGATAAAAAACGATCTTCGACAACGTGCTGTGTTACACACCCTGCAATGGACTAGCATCCCATCCAGGGGGGAGTAGAAATACTTCTGGTCGCTTCAAATTAATCAGGATGGAATGCAGAACTCGACTTGTCAGTTTGTTCAATGAACTTAGCACAGAAATTTTGATCGCATCAAGTTGTCTGTAAATACAGAGAAACCAAACAAAGTAATAAATTATTGAACTCTTTTACATCCATGTAGAGTGTATGTGCCATTTAATATTGGTGATCTCTCAAAAGCTGCATCCATGATGAATTAATTTGTTCCAGGGTGCATTTGTTCATACATGTAGAACTTTTTACACATTAATATCTGTCATAACACTGAGTGGTCTCTATGTTCTACAGTCAAGTAAGATATATTGTTTGCAAGAAACATCAGTACCTATAAGCAATCATAATGACCTTAAATTTATATTCCTTTAGATATATCTCACCTGACCATGGTTGCTTTGAAAATCTTTGACTTTTTAATCCAGGCTGCCCATGTGTACACTGCAGCAAGGCTGCGCTCTAAGAAAAAGTACCACAGAGTCCTTTGGGCACCCAACCTTGTAGGCTTAGGGTGCCCAGAAGTCAAGCTCGGCAGCCCGGACAAAAAAAATCAAAAATTAATTATTAATTGATCAATTGATTACTAATATTTATCCAATAAAATTATTAATAAATATCTGATAACCGGTTGACCCTCAAAAAAATGTCTTACATTGTTTCTAGGGCAATTATCCTATTTACAGTTGCCAAAGATAAAAGGTTCACATGCAATTCATCGGCATACTGTTTTCAAAAGTCCACAAAGAAAGACAAAAGTTAAACTTTTTTGGAGTTAAAATGGTTAATATATATGTAAAAAAATGAAGCCTTTTTTCCTCTTTGCCCCCTTTGCTTCTGATAATTTAGTTTTCCATGCATATTATACATACCACAAGAACTAAGAAGACTTTTTGTTGACACTATACAAAGTATACAAGGAAATTGCTGTCTGTGTCACTACAAGTGGCTCCTTCTTCATGTAGAAGACACAGTACACTTCACAAAAGAATGCTGCTCCACAAACCTATTGTCTTCATTGTTTTCCTCGTTTTTTTGTCCTTTTGTCTACTATTGTTGTATGTCAGCTGTGTCTTCTACAACCAGTAAGAGCCCTACAGGCCAGTGTTAACTTCACAAATGGATTGACCCAATTTGCCTCATAAACTTCAATACAACAGAAAAAAAAAAAAAAAACCGGCTGGGCAACTAAGGTATGTTTTTCTTGTCGCCCGAAGATGAAAGCTGGGGGCTGCTAGAGCAGAGCCTTAAACAGGCATGAAATTGTACTGTAGCTGCTACTAGAACAACTTAAATTGTTATTCATTTAAAGACATATCAATTATAATTTATTATAATCTTTCCACACCAACAGATGAAATCCCTTTCATTGATATACAGTGTACTGCATTGTTAGTTGTTCACTGAGTGTCAGTAGTAAATCAAGTACTAGGGGAATGGTACCCATACTTTCACAGTGGCAGGCTCTGCCCTGAGATGCGAAGCAAATTTATATAGCTTTTATGAACTTTCGGGAGTAAATACAATTCGCTTTAAAGTGCACCTAACCCCAAAATTGTTTTTACGCTAAAATAATAAGGTTTATTTTGTGGAGTAGTTTGGCGCAAAATTTTTTTGATTTCGTTAAATCCTCGAATTTTTATGCCCTGCCAAAGTACATGTATGACCAAATGCCGCCATTTTGGTTCGCGACCAAGTTTAACGGGGCATGGGTCGAGGGCCGGACGTGACGTCAAATCCAGAACAGGATGATACTGACTTGTTTTCGTGGGAAAGGCTGAGGAAGTAGTTCCAAAAATTGTCAGCTGGGTGCATTGCAAAGGGAATGTAGCAACTCAACAAACTTACAGGAGGTATTACGCTTCATGTCATACTGATGTTATTTAGAGATGATGGCTTGAAGCGAAGAAACGTAGAAAGCGATGGGTCGATTTTGTGAAAGTGAAACGTGCAAAGCATTTAATAGTGAGAGCCGTCTAGGAGTTCATCATCTGTTCTATGCATTTCAAACCAGATGATTTCGTTCGACACCTGGATTTTTAGGAACAGGAGGGGATTTTGCGA
>OZ026601.1:10002760-10005260 GCA_964020085.1 Micromussa lordhowensis | reverse complement strand
ATTACCAGACTTACCAGTGTCCGCAAAGTGATATTCATTTTGTATGATCATGAGGGTCACTAAGCTGAGAACATTAGTGTCTGTTTTCCGCGCCAGCAAGAAGTGTCCGTATTAAGGTAATTCCCTTGAAATTGTTCTACTATCAAATTTTTTTTGAAACTTGGCATAGTTAACATTCATGATATGACCATTAAAAAATGGAATAAAAAAAATGGGGTCACCGTGCTTGTTTACGCGTCAGCAGGCTCTTAAAATGGTGTATTTTTATCGGTTGCGCGTTAAAAATTCGAATCATCTTCATACAGAATTAAGTCTTGATTACACTTGAAAGACACAAAATTTTATCTTGAAAGTAAAGCTTCTTTTATTCACATAAGTAATATTGCTCCATTTAAGCCGTTTTTGATTGCCTGGTTGCGGGAATATTGCACTCTTTCGGACAGTTCCGTGGTCAGCTTGAAGTCCTCGCCTTGACCAAAATACACCCAGTATGAAACTATTTTGCAAAAAAAACATGTTTTACTATCAAACTTTTTTCCTTCTTCAAATATGTTCTCTATTAGACTGTTCTTAGCAAACACCAAATAAAAAATCGGGGGTCACCGTACTCGTTTAATAGAAAAGGAGCATTTATTTCGCTATCGAGCTTAATTTGAGGGAAAATCGTGCGCAGTAGGGATGCGCAATGCAATAGTAAGGAATCACCTTAAGTGGGCCAGTCGACACTGTCTTGAGAGAAAGTATATGACTATTGGGTCGGGACAAACATATAAACCTGACGGCGTAATAAGCGTGTTCCCGTATTAAGCAGGTATCTGACAAAGCAGAATTGTGCTCTATTTCTGACTGGACGTGAATAATGGCGCTTTTTGTAGAAATATTGAAGAAAGTCACAACTGTTCATTGCAGCCGTTCAATTCCTTGTGTTTTTTTTTGAGTTCATTCTTTACGCTAACTGTGTTTCTTGGTCTCAAGTTCAGTTGTCTTCATGAATATTCATTTTAGCTGTCTACAGCAGAGCGTTGGCCTGTTTCGATTGCATAAATGCCCGGGATAAATGTACAGCGTGTGATACGAGCAACGCAACTCGTTATTACACTGACAGTAATAAGAGCTGGCCAGCACAAACACCCAAGTGTAATCTTTGCTGTACATGTTTATTGACAAACATGCGGTCATGAGGAATTGTTCAGTTGCACGCCATGCAAGTTCATCACGCAAGATACACTTTTCAGTGTATCTTTTGTTATCTTTGTACTGATTATATGATATCAGTACGGACCGGAAGGGACTGTACAAATGATTGCAACCTTAAATCAATTAACTCACTACATACTATATCTTCTTTGCCGTCGTAAGGCCTGCGAGTCCTGTGAGTCTCACTCAGAGCTTTACCAAAGGTAGTCAAGGTCACCTTACGGCTCTACCGACGGCCCTCGCTGTAGCTCTACTGGGCAGTTTCAAGACATTGAGGGCAAATTTCTAGGAGCGGCAGACCAAAGCTGGTAAAAAGATTCTTTTTTGCCAGCTCCGACTTATATTGTAAGGAAACTTAGAGAGATTGTTTCGCAAAATCTTTGTGCATTCGCAGTCGATCAGCCGGTCAATCGGTGCACCTGCCTCTGCCGTAGGCGATGAAGAAGGATCTGTAGTACATAAAACTAACTCAATCCTTTAAATTAACCGCACGAATGGAAAGGTTGATCACATAAGAAAGGGTGTAAGTGTGAAAAATTCAAGTCAGGCGACGGAAATAGTAACATAGCAAAAATGAAACACAAAGTATTAAGCATAAAATAAGTCACAAAACACTTTCAATTTCGGTTTTTAGGTTGGTCACTGAAATGTCTCAGCGGTATTTCGATAATTTTAATGTCCAATTGCGGGATCCCAACTGTATTCTCCGACCAACGATAGTGCGGCTTATTTTTCACAATTTTTCGATCGTTTTCGTGTGTCTAATCATTAGAGAAACAAGCTGAAGGAGCGTGGTCACGCGAGTTTAATAAATATGTAACGTAATATTAAATTAATTCAAAGTTGTGTCACTGTGACCGACGTGTCATGAAGTTCTGTTTGATCCTGTTTGGCTTTGGCAAATAATTTCTAATCATGAAAATAAGTGGAATCGCAAACCCGTGATTTCCAATGGGTCTCCAATGCACTCGAAAGTCGTGAGAATCATTGACAAAAAGTGGAACAACGCCCAAAAACGGAACAGTCCCACCGACAAACTACATCGAACTGAAATGTGATTTTGTCGATTGTCAAAGGATGGTGTCTAAAGTACACAGCAAAATGGTTTGGTTTGTTTGGTTTGTCTCTTCTACTGGGCAAGCCTGCCCAGAGGGAAGGAGCACGAACAGGACTCAGGTCCTATGCGAGGTGCTCCACCCTACCCTACCCAGACCAGAAAGACCAGAGAGATAGACCACAACACCGGGAACTACGTGCCCTACTCTTTTCGATGAGTGTGTGGGTTCTTTAACGTCCCCTGCTA
>OZ026601.1:9985260-9995260 GCA_964020085.1 Micromussa lordhowensis | reverse complement strand
AATGCATTGGAATACAATGTTCATCACCGCTGTTTGTGTTATTTTCTTAATCAAGCTTCGATGGCCTAAGAGCAAGAGTTTATATAACAATGAGCTAATTTGCAGCCAGTAGCAGTTAGGATTACTAAACGAAATATTAGATCATTTGTTTGGAGTCTAGCATATATACAGGTGTTTTGTAAATTGTTCTTGGGTTACGCCCCCGGCGGTGGGACGCCAGATACCACTATCCCACGTTGGGTTATGTTCTTGGATTAAACTCTACTGTTGGAGCCAAGTATCTGCGTATTCTCTCTCGTCCCACTGGATTGTTCTGCTGTAACAGATCCCGATACTTCTAGGAGTCTGACAAGCTCCGTCGCTGCAAGTGCGTTTCCCTCTGAATCGTTGTGAGAAGGATAACGAGCTAGGCGGCCCAAAAACGTGTTATCACAGTATCGAAAAAATTTGGGAGGCTGGCCAGCGTCATTTGAAGCCCCAGTAGTCCTCCACTAGAAAGCTTAGCAGTCACTGCGTTTAGCATTGACAAGGATTATGTTACCAGGTTTTACTCGTTTAAAAGGTGTTCGCCACTGGTTAAAGTGACTGACAGTGCTAGTTGCCTACAAGGCGTGATAATGACGTTTCATGACGTCAGCAAAGTGAGTGTAAAGTTGTCATTATATGATTTAATACTTGTCAACCTTGTGACTAAACCTTTTTGTTACAGGCCTGATGCTGGTTTCCTGGGTTGCAAAAGCTGCATTTGGACAGAGCAGTAGTGAGTTCATATTTTGTTAAAGTATTTTTTTTCTATTGGTCAACAAATGAAAACACTGCGGTGTAATGGGACGTTATCCCTGGGGCTAATGAATAGATATGTTATTGAAGCTTTATAATTACAACTCTAGAGCTAAATTAAATTCAAACTTACCCATCAATTCATCTTTAAAATAAGACTATGCTAAAATGTGATCCACGGAAAACACCAAATAAATTCGTCTGTGTGCAATTGCTGTAGAAAAAGTCTATTTGTTTTGCAAATAGAGCGTGATATCCTTGACCATTTCTCAGAATAAAACTACATTTGGTTGGCTTTGGTAAAAATCTGTTTATAGATTTGTGATAGTTATATAGAGGGTTGATGTTGGATCTAAAACTTGAAACTCAAAAACGCAGAGTCGTGAAATGGATAATCCCAGCTAACCATGATGCAATAAGCTGAAGCATGGCCAGCAAAGGTTCCCTCATTCTCCCCTTGAAGATTTTATTTTGGGACACGTTGAATAACAGAACATTGTGAATCACAATAAAATGCCTCCTTCTCCTCGTTCATTTCTCCTAGCTACAGTTAATGAGGCGACGTACATTGATGGCTGTACCTTGATAATTGTACAAGCTAGCATTAGGTTACCCTAATAAGTCCGGGTAAAGGAATGCTGAATGTGCCTACTTTGACTGAAACCATTTATCACTTTTTTTTCAATATTTATGTGTGAGGCTGCAAAACTTAAACTGCTACTGCGAAGAACAGTTTTCACCTTTTCCCGGTTTTGCTAGGTTAATTTCATAGACCCTAAATTGCCTCAATCAGTGTTCTTTTCTCCAACCTGGCCACACGATTTTCTAAAACAAGAATCGTAAGACCGTAAAAACAACATCCGCCACTGCTCGAACAACAAACCTGAGGAGCCTACGAAATCAACACAGCGGGTTTCTCTAAGACGTCACTGTCACAACGCGTGATACAGCAAAGCAAAAAAAAAGTGACCGCCTTAACTCATTTTTCTGAAGAGCACTAAAACCAAAAAGCCGTTTTACCTGAAATTTAAGGAATAATTTGGTTAGTATATACTCACGCATTGTTCTTGGTGTTTCAAGCAATCTGATTGGTTCGCTATCTCTGACTAATGGGCATTGTTCACCTCCCACCGAGTGATAATGCGTGAGCCAAGTAAAAACAAAATGGTCGGCGTAAACTCGCGTTTCGCCAGTGTTTCGGAATTGGAATACAAGAAAATGATGTACCAGAAAGAAAGAAAGAAAGAAAGAAATTGAGTGATGTGATTTTGAATTTATCTGTAAAGCGATCATCACAGTCTTAGCTGTAGGGCAATATACAATTAATCTACAATTAAAAAATAGATACTATAGTTTATGTCAATTATCCCATGTTTTTTCGTGCTTTCGAAAAAACTGATTGTCCCAAATCAAAGTGAAGTTCGGTTTATTTCTGAAAGAAAATTCGACCTACGTATAATACGTGAATATTAGATTATTTATTGCATGATTATCCTTCATATAAGCTGTCTTGTTCTTTCTTACAGCCACAGGTTTTTGTTCTAATTTTTTCGGAGAGAGTGATTTTATTATTGTTAAAGTTGTTAATGAATTTTGTTAAAAACATACAGTTTACAAAGAAAGAAATATTGAAAATACTGTTGAACAGTTATAGCTAAAGAAACAAATTGAGGAACAAAACTGTCATAAATAGATATAATAAAATATAAATTGTACTTAACTTTATGATTAGGTGAGAAAAGCAAAGCACTTTTGTTCAATTTGCAGTGTTTTTACACAACCTGTGACGTAAAGTTGTTGAATGCAAATTAATTAAAAGTTACTATGAAGGTTAGTCAACTGTTTTTAAACAACTTGTTGTTTTTTACTATAGTTGTAATTAAACTTTCTTTAGACAGAAGCCTGTACTTCTCCAACCTGAATAGAGTCTCTTTTGAAGTTCGTTGTAGTGAAAAGTAGCAATAAATGCTCAAAAAACTGGTGTTGTATACCTTGACTGTCATTTTCCATTAGTAATCTTGCAATGTACACACGCAGCGTGTTGTAATCTGATTGGTTCTCCCATCATTGTCTATCTAAATAATAGAGTGTTTTTGTCGAGAAACTATCCGCTGATAGTTGCCCTACGGAAATTTGATGTTCTTAAAACGAATATTTGCCCAAGAAGCGAGGCTTCGACTGCAAATATGCTAGTTTTTGGAACTTCAAATTTCCAAGGGGCAACTATCAGGACGATAAACGCTCTATTGTTTTATTGTTCACCACTAAATTTTCTTCCGGCGGGCACCGTCTGAGTAATTAAGTAGGTTTTTGTCTGTTTCCTTTTCCAAATTTTACATTTGGCTTTCACGGGTTTCATCTAAAACAATTGAAAACAACTCAATATGATTTTTCAAACAATAGAGTGTTTTTGTCGAGGAACTATCGGCTGATAGTTGCCCCGCGGAAATTTGATGTTCTTAAAACAAATACTTGCCCGAGAAGGAAGCTTCGAGGGCAAATATGCTAGTTTTAAGAACATCAAATATCCAAGGGGCAACTATCAGATCGATAGTTCCGAGACATTAACACTTCATTGTCTTTATTGTTCACCACTAAATTTTCTTAAAAATCAATCTGACTTCAATTGAAACTATTTTCAACTTTTTGATATGAAAACTGTAAAAGACAAATGAAAAATTTGAATAGGAAAACGGACAAAGCCCCCTTCATACAATTTCAATTTTTTTTTTCTACAAACCCGCTTGTTTACAGATAATTTTCAGGGACGACTACTCAGTCCATCCAGGTATTTTCCGCGGACGGACACTATCGTTTAAATAGAGTGTTTCTGTCGAGGAACTATCGGCTAATAGTTGCCCCGCAGAAATTTGATGTTCTTAAAACAAATATTTATAAGGGCTGATAGTGTCTCTCCGCGGATGAACATCGCGCTACGTGATCAATTGAAAGCAATAATCGCTGATAATAAATCCTGTCCCCAGAAGCCATGATCTTTTGAGTTCCGTTCCACACCAACTACTTTATTTAATGTTACCGTATATCTTTTGAGGCGTCTCGCGTCCAAGCGATGTAGTGCATTCGGTTTGAAGTGTAGATACCTAAACCCTATATCAAATTGAAGGTTATGAAGCTGGCTATCAAACTTTAGTAAATTCTCAGCTTCGACTATTGCATTTCTAGCTTTTTGATTGGCTAAAAAACTCCTACCAATAGTCGGAGTTTTACGTCATATGGAAAATAGTGCGGCAAGTTTAAAAACTTTCCGCACGGAGTTTTCAACTTCAGCCCTCTATAATGGCCGAAATAAAAATCGGCGGCAAAACCCGATTTGAGAATTTACTAAAACAATTATTCCATTCGCCCTTGTTGGAAATGAAGTGATTATAACCAACTCGCGCTACGCGCTCGTTGGTTATTTTATCACTTCATATCCAACTCGGGCTCACGGAACAATTGTTATATAGCTAACTATGCCAAGTATTTTAAAATAAAATGAATTGTTGAATTTTGCTCTCCGAATGCGAGCGTTCGAATCACCTCAGTTTTGAAAGTTATAAGTTAAAGCGAATTTTGTTTTTCACTTAATTGATTCTCCTCCAGTTTCCGCACCCAAAGCGCTAAAACGTTGTCTGTCATATTCAGTTTCAGTGGAAAGTTACAGAACATTTTCGAATTAGGATTTAAAAGATCTGTAGTGACTGTAGAAAATTCGCTCTCGGAGAAAATATTTTAAATAAAAAATTCGCAGTCATGTTTTGTTGTTTATGTGTCCGTTTAGTTACTGTCCAAATTTGAGGGCAAACAAACAAATCTCCTTTGACTTGTAGCTTTCAGAAGGGATCAGAAAGATGATTCGGACGCTCACATTTAAAGATCGTGAAAAATTTCCTAGTGGTTCAACAACGCATTTCGCTAAAAATTAACTGAAAACGTACTAAAATGCAGTATCTAGATTGAATAAGTGTAAAAGTAAAAAGGTGTTTCAAGGTGTTTGGAACCCCTGATGAAACACGAAGCGCGAGTTTTTTGATATGACTTCTCAAAATGAAACAATGCAGATTTATTCAGCGTCACATATTTGGCATTTTCTTTTTAAAATGCTGTCATATGCATAATTTATTGTATTTCGCCATGTGGTATTACAAAGTGTGCGAAGCCGAAGCGTTTTGGTTTAGGGAGCCAAAAACGGTTGTGGAAGAAGAAGATCTAGCCGATAAAGCTATTCCTACCTCCACGAAGTATAAGAATAAATGGGCTGTAACCATTTTTAACGAATGGCAAACTTCGCGAATGGTTTAAGTGCCTGTATTGGATTCCGGAGGCATGTTTAAAGATTATGATCAGCACAAGGTTGGAGTATTGTCAACTCGAATTGAAGATATGGATGCATTGTTTTTGAATTATTGGCTGAGCAAATTTGTCGTGGAAGTAGCGAAAAAGAGTGGAGAGGGGTATCCTCCAAAGACTGCGTATGGCATCGCATGCGGAATCCGACAGACAGGTTTCTTTTACAGGTCACATTCCACAGGTCACAGTCACAGGTCTCTAGAATTGTGCACCCAAACAAAATATGTTTTTACTGAAGATATACTTTAGGGCTAGCCTCGTTCTATTAGCACTGTTTAGATTGTTTTTATGCTGTTTTCGGGCAAATATTGAGTGACCTGTAATTGTGACCTGTGGAATGTGACCTGCAAAAAATACCTGCCGGAATCCGACGCTGCCCTGAAGAGAAGAACAGAGCTGAAGGATTAAATCCGCTCGATAATTGCAACAAAAGGTAAGATATTCAACATTTCTAAAATTAAAATGACCTTGTGGCTCGAACAAATCAAAATTGTAATGGATTGAAATGTAAGAAAATTAATTTACTATTTCAAGATTGTACTGAAATGTAATGTATTGTTGAAAAAAAAACCCATTAAAATGCATTGTTTAAGGACGTTCGCGCCCAAAAACTTCCCACACACAGATTTTTTTAAAACTTTGACTGACGGTAGAAAATGATAAGATTAGATAAAACACGTAAAAAAAAATCGGGGGTCACCGAACTCGTTTTCAAGATAAAGCGTAGCTCAGACCATAGCATTTCTACGATTCTCAGTCATTCGAGGCGATTCTGGCCGGATTCATTACTATCGGCATATATTTAAGTTGAAGAATCATCTCTAAGCTATGAGTGTTTAACACGGCTTATATAGGCCTAATTGATAGATCTTTGCTACATATGTCATTAAATCTGCTAGAATTAGCCTTAAAAAAGACAATTTCTAAGTCACGCACACAGTGTCTCCGTGTACCAATTCGACCCTTTTTTAATAGTACATGACAAATAATTACAACTTCCCACACACAGATTTTTTTGTTTTTTTAGTATAATGTAGAGAGTTAAAAAAGGAAGTGATCTGCCGAAAAAAAAGTGGGAGTCACCGAGCCTCCAACAAAAATATTCGCACACCAAGTTAACGCAAAGGTCATCAGCTCTATATTTTGTTAAGTTTTCGACTCAGTGCGCGCGCTTGAAAATGACGTGGCACGCGCGTGACCAATGAATAGCGTGCGCACTAGAGATGCGCAGTAGCAATGGGCGCGAACGTCCTTAATCTGAGATCAAACACGGTTTTGATCTAAGATCAAAACTCTAAAGATCTTGATCTGATGTTTCATTGGGTATCAAGATCCATCCACCTGACGCGAATGGGTGATATTTATTGGTATTTTTTGATATTTATTAATATTTACTTGATGATTTATTAATGAGTTTGAGAAGCACTCTTGAACTAACTATATCTCCAACTCTCATTACTCAATACACCTTATTCCAAAATCGCCACCATTTAGTGGTCTTTTGTTTGCCTTCAGATTAGCCCTTGTTGCCTCGTTCTTAAACTCGAAATTCAAAAGAATATTTTCCCTTGAACGAGGCAACAAGGGCTAATTTACAAGCAAACAAAAGAACACTAAAATGGCGGCCATTTTGGAATAAGGTGTATGGGTTGTCACGTGACCTCGAAAGGAGTGACGTTAGTTTATGCGTCATGTTTCTATTTTTTCTAGTTTATGAATTGCATGTAGCATCAGTTTTGCAAGTAATAAGTATGTAAGTGCTATCTTTGCAAAGCGTCAGCAGGTTGTAATTATTGCCGGTTTTCTTTGTAATATATCCTGTAAGTTTTAGCAATGTAATGTAATTTTGTAATTAGCTTTAGTTCTTAGTGCCAGTAGTTAGTGTATCGCGTTGAAGTGCCCAAATCCAATATTACATTTCTTGGACTGCTAGACACAAATTGGACAGTGGCTGCTGTTATGGAGACTTCCACCTTTACCATTTGCATTTGTATTGAGTGGAATGGTGAATCATTCTAAGAATAAGTCCACGCGGCTTCGCCGCTCGTTTTAGCCCGCTCGAATAGCTTAAACCGTCAAGCAACGCAGGCTAGCAATGGAGGTTCTCATGCGGAGTTGATCATCAAAAAGTGATAAATATCACGTAAATCTTTTTCGAATGACATAAGATTTAAGGAGACCTAGGTTTGAGTAATGAGAGCTGGAGACAGAGTTGAAGAGTGATTATCAAACACCAAAATGCAGATATCCCTTTCAAACCCAATCAAGTTTGAATCTGACCCAGAGTGCACTATTGGGATGGTTCAGGAGGCTACTGTTCGCCAAGGCACTAATCCGCTAACACAATAAGGTGCAAACTTTAATGTTTGTTTAATTTATCAATTTCAATTAATCAGTTAGCGTGGGGTTGGTACCCGTGTACTTAGTTGATTTCTTTAACAACATGACAAAACTATATATATATGTTTCCGCAAATCTTCTCTCTTCCGGTATTCTTGTGGTGCTATTCTCTTTAGAATAAAAGCAATTTGCTCGAAACGCATGCGCATTTCATTTCATACGGGATTACACACGAACGGACGTTGAGCGCTCTTCCTTGTGGTAGAACACAACATGTAAGATGCATGCATTCTAGAGACTGATTTCCGCGTTAGTTGCATGTAAACTAGTAAATTTGTGACAAAAGAAACTTCGCAATTATCGCCGTAGACTCCTTGGCACTTATTGAAACCGCTATATATCACCAGTCGATGTAAGTTACAATTTCGGTCAAGTTTTTTCCATTTTATTTATTTTTCCATTAGCCACCCAAAAGATAAGAAAAATAATACAATACACAATACACTAGAAATATATGAAACTTAAAGACGATAACTTAACAATTTTAAAGGTGGTAATGGTAAGGATCTCTACCTACAATACTTCTCGTTGAAACGCTCCTCAGTTGTATTTATCGATAGCATTGTGTATAACATTGAAACCAAAGGTGGCGACAGAATAAGAACGCACTATTCCATGACTCGACGTGACTATTTGATAATTAGAGTAGTTCTTGTTTATCGCTGAAATGAAAATTTGCGTTTTGAATAAGACAAAATCGTTCCTCCTCGATTTTTCATCAGAAATTTAACTTTATTCCATTTTTCTCCAGCAGTGAGAAAAAACCCCCGCAACTTTCTTATATTTTCGAAGAAACAAGGTATCACGTTGCATACCTTCGCGAGAAAAACAAAAGTATCAAGCTACAAACGTTGGCGTGAAAACTAAAATTGTCACATTTGCTACCTCCACGTATTATTAAATTTAAAATGAACGAAACTCAACGTAAAACACCACAACTAAGATAAAATTTAAAGCTATCATGACAAACGGTAATTGTAAGTTATTTTTGGGCCTTGAAAGAAACATACACACTGCTAAGATTGTGCATTATCAAGTTTTTGTCCGCTCATATTGTGCAAAGGGTAAAACGCCTGTTGACTACCAGGGGAGAGAACGGCAGGGGGTGAGGGCCTGTTTGACTACTGCACCAGAGCCATAAATTACACTCTCTTATTATATGGCTAGCTCCGCGAGCGGGCAAGATGAATCAAATCCTGCGCTGTGATTGGCTACCCGAGCGGGCAAGATGGAGCCATCTTGCCCGCTCGGGACTACCCGCCTTGTCCCGCAAGAAATTTTTTTCCAAAAGCCATATAATAAATCCTTTATTGACCAAGCTTGTTCGGTCAAGATGGCTTGATATTGGCCTCGTTCTTTTTTTTTGCGTGTTTATGGACCTCAACTCCGTCTCGGTCCATAAACACGCAAAAAAAGAACTCGGCCAATATCCAGCCATCTTGACCTCACACTTGGTCAATAACCCACACTTATTTCACGTGGAAGAGAATTTCAGAAACTCATTGCGTGGTATAAAAATGTGCGTTGCCCAGAAGCTGACTTATAAGCCGGGATATTCAAGTGCCTTGAATGCCTTGAATCCCCAAAGCTCTTCGTCCACAAACTTGTTGAATTTCCAGAAACTGGTTTGTGATTGGCATTGGAATTAAGGTTTTGGAGAGTCCTCATCTATGAGATTTACTTCGTGTCCTGTATAGTTGGCTTTTCTTCTATCCCATTGGTGTTGATAGCCATATTTTACATTGTCGTCTATCTATAAAGCTCAAGATCATGTCGCAAGATTCCAGGCGAGCAATCAGCCAACGCTGCACAACAACGCCAGCAAAGGGAGCGAAATGTGTTAAATGTGTTAGCGTTTACAGTATGCTGGCTGCCCCTCGCTTTCTGTTTTTTCGTCTTATTCGTCTTATTTACGGAACTTAAAGAACTTGAGACTCTCGATAGATAAATGACTTTGACCTCCACTGTTGCTGATGATGCTTATGTACAGTAGTCTTTAATCTTTAAGCATTATTTATACACGGTAAAAAATTCATCAGGCACAATAAATTACAATAAAAGTGCTTTAAATCCTAAAACGAAATTCTAAAATTCTAATCTTAATATTACATTAACTTACAACAGTATTCCCCTTATAAACCTGATTTCCATGAATGCCGTGTGTTTAAAAAGTATGATAGAGAAGGCGTTTAAATTGATTCAATGAAGCAGACTCTAATGTCACAGGATAAGCTGTTCCAGAGAGTTGCGCCACTGTAACTAAAACTATTTTTCATGTAGTTAGTTCTCGGAAAGGGAACAACAAGTTTGTTAACCGAGTCCCTCAGAGCATAATTTGATTCATTTCGTGTTACAAATTTAGAAGTGAGATATTCGGGAACCAGACCGTTTAAAGCCTTGAAAACCATTAGGGCTTTCTGCTTTCTTGCAAGTCTTTCCAGCTGAGTTTGTGAAGCGTCATAGCCCGATG
>OZ026601.1:9960260-9977760 GCA_964020085.1 Micromussa lordhowensis | reverse complement strand
CAAGCATCTTAAAGTCCCTAATAATGTAGATGGAATAGAGTTCTTGAACATCGGAGGGTGAGGGAATATACTGCTGCAGTCCGTCACAAGAGGCCATTGAGTCGGGATTTCTAAGGACACTTTAATCTTGCTACAGAATAAGTTCACGAAAAAAAAAACTTCCTTTCTCCGTACCGGGGACTGCTAAATCATATTTTTAACTGAAACTGCTGCCACCGCACGGTGTAAGCTTTTTCGTGTCAGTACGTGATTAGAGAGTGGTCATCGGCAAGCAAGACTGCCAATAGGCTATGAGTTGTTCTTTCCGTGCTTCATGGCTTTTTAAAATGCATTGGCGGACTCTAGCAAACAACGCCTCTTCTCAACATTGGATTTGACAGAACCACAATATGTAGTCAGTAATTTATGACAATTTGAAAACGATTATTACTTCGCATTTTGACAAAATTAATAAAAAAGGATGATTCCTTAATCGACATGGTTTTTCCTCGAGAGCAACGCTTTAATCGAACCCGTTAAATTAATCATTAGACCCTGGACTGAATTTAAGAAACATAATATAGAAAAAAATATATTAATTTGAATATCTGTTAAAACAGCCAAGTTCACGAAGATGTAACAAATACAAGGTTGTCGCATGTTCATTTGAATGAGTCAGTTTTTTGTAAGGAAATACATTATTTAACAAAATTGTCAAATTACGATCAAAAAGCTTAGAACAGTGATCGAATAGACATTGACACATTGTTTTTTAAAAATGACACCATTAATGATTAATTTAAAGTGCAATAAAGTTCTTTAAATTCGTTTAGTAATGTCAGAAGCTGCGATCACGAACTCTTAACCATGACATCAACTGATAAAGATTCGCTAAAGATACTGGGTCTTTGATTTTTCATAAATTTCTTTCCCAACAATGGGACAGTTCAAAAACGTTTTGCCTAAATCTCTTTTATTTAACTGGTTACAGTGGTCATTGAAAACGGAAGGCAATAAAATATATTGTGTTGCTCGCTTTTTCCGTTCTACTGCTACGTGCTAAGAGATCACTAATAGTTGTCTTAATGGTGGAAATACTTAGGTCCTAAATTGGAACTGACATAATCTAAGTCAATGTCGCAATTTTCTAAGGCCATTTTTTTCAAGGAGACTATCAACCTCGTTCCCAGGGCCTTTTTCCTGGCTTGGGGGCTGGTCAGGGAAAAGGCCCTGGGAACGAAGTTGGGAGACTACGATCGTCGTTGTTTTGTTAGTTGCACCACCTATTTCTTTCGCGGATGGTTCAACGTACTAAGAGAACAGCTGGACTGAACTGAGCACGATATGGCAGAGGGAGGAAAGGAGAAAAATTCCTCTTATTACTCCCCCTTTTCACGTTTAGGAATAAGTGACAGGTTGTAAACAGTCTCAAGAGAAGACAAATGGTGAGAGAGTGAATCCACTATATAGGCCTTACACCCAAGCTAAACCCTCTCAAGTTATGTTTTTGGATATGGCATCAAGTTTCTTTCGCGGATATTAATTAACATGTTCCCGAGAGCTTTGCGTAGATGTTTTTGTGGATCCAAATTGGTTTGAAGTCGTTTGGGGTATCACGTGAGTAACATTGTCGTTACAGGATTGGCTATATCTAAACTCTCTCGGGGTTTATAAAGCGGGGAGTGGTCTAAAAATGACTTGAGAAAGATTACCAAGACTAAGCATTAGCTCTCTTACTCCTCAGCTTTTCATGTGTTTTAATAACCTAACCGGCTATTCCGAAAGGATTCTTGCTTCCCTTAGTTGATGGATTCTATTCTTTTGCCTGTTTGAAAAATAGGTCAAAATCTTAATCAACAGAAATCTCAGTGTAAGACTCTAGTCAATCAAATCATGTAGCTCCAGAGCTTACAATCGGGCTTACTGCAGCCGGGCGAAGTGATGTTTTTGAGGGAGGTAAGCTTAAAGAGCCGATCTTGTTCACCACAACTTAGAAAGAAAATGATGTCTTAAGGGTTGGTAAGATATAATGAAAAAAAACCCCCGCATTTCATTTGGATTTATTATATTAACTTTTAGAGGGTAGACTTCTGCTAAATGCAGAATAGTCCGTAAGCATTTGCTTTACATAGGATTGGCGGGATGCGGGATGCGGGGTGCGGGATGACGGAATTTGTAATGGCGGAATGTGAGATAAACATACTCTGGCAGTAGCGGGATTTGCCCTTTTGACAGGCGGGATGCGGGATGAATAACAAAAACATCACATGTTACGAATGCTATGCGGACCCGGACCAGGCAGGATTGGGATAATCGTATTCTGGGTTGGGCGGGATGGCGGGATTGGCCCAAAATTATAAATTATTGGGGTGGGGGGGGGGGGGGAATACGGGATGGAAAATGCCTATCAGTTGGATCCTCTTATATAGATGTGTTTGATATCGGCTATGTTTGGAGCCGTAACCTGTTCTTTAGGTAGTACCTGTGATGGAGAGGGGTCTGCTATGAATTGAATTTGCACGATGCGACCCGTAACCAATATTTTGTATTTGAATAAGAGTACTTTTAACACGTAAGCGTGAGCCAACAAGGGGGTTCCGGTTGAAATTTAAGTCTTCTGAAATGACTAGAAATTGATCTAAAAGTTATAGATAGATGGATAGAAACTTTATTAAAGTGTCAGAGGCCATCTAGCTAGGGAAAAAGAATCCCTTACTAATTTGGGGACGTCAATTAGGGAAAAATTAACAAACTAAAAACATATAAGTGATAGGTAAAATATCTACAGTTATCTAATTACGGGATTTGTAGTAAATAATATACAGTTATCTGATAAAGTAAAATTTTTTACTTATAATAAAACAACGAGTAACAAACTGGCCCTCGCGTTTGACCAAATTTAAATGAATAGACTAACTTCTATGCTAAACTCTTTGAAGGTGCCAAAGTTGCTTTTTCGATTGTCATTGAGAGTTGCAAACTCACTGGCAGCATCTGTAAGACAAAGTTTGTCTGTTCTCTGTTTGTGGGTGTTACAAAATCTTGTTTGTGTCATCATCGAGCATGGCCATGTGTTCAGTTTCCGAGCAGAAGAAAAGGATCTCTTGCCTGCTGCACTGGTTGCTGGATTTACATGAAGAAGTTTACAAATGGTTATGATTTCACTTATTTCGACCACGTTGATACATGGAAACCAATCCTGAACTCCTTCTTTGATCGTGAAAGAAACTGCAAGGGACGATGACATATCACAAAATGTAAAGATACTTGACAGGGCAGCATTTCCCGGGCGTTTTAACATCATTTACACGTCGTGTAGTGATCACGACACGTCATGTGCGGTTACAAAGTTGAACGTCACAAAAACGATCCGCCATTTTGATAACTTTTTGACATCCTGAAGAAGACCAGTTAAACTGGTCGAAACGTCGGTTTTAAAGACATTTTAACCTCGGAAAATCCCGAAAACAATTTATAGATTTTAATTTTTAGTAATACGAGAGGTGAAAGTTTCAGAAATACAATACACTTTTCGGCTTTAGAAAACTGCTTGACTGTCTTGGTTAAAATGCCCGGTCTAAACAGGTAAATTCTCCGTCCTTCATCAACACCTTAAAGATTTCCAATTGAACATTCAGCGTTCCAACATTAACACCGTCTCCGTAGTTTGTTCCAAGAAAATGCAACTCTGTCGAGTAATCCTAGCAATTGAGGCACTTAACTAAAAGAAACTCCATATTTTCAGACATGTCGAAACTTGCTTGGTTAGAACGGTTATCAGTTGCACTGACCATTAGGTCAATCGCCTCAAAGTATAGGCGCTTCTAATGGGGTTCCTGTGGTGTTGTTGGATACGATGGGGGGGGGGGGGGGGGGGCTGTTCCGGTTTCAAACCGGCTGCTAGGTGCTCGCTTTTGCCTAGGTAAGGCTGGTTCCGAGATGGAAGGATAATTTTTACTCTTGACTACCGTGAACTGCGTCATAGAATGATTTGAAGCACTCGTTATTCTGCATCTTCTGCAGGACCTGTTTTATAACATTGGCAACTCGTTGTCGACTAACAGCGGACATCTTTGTCTTTGGTAATGTTTTGAATATGTTATCCGAATGTGAGAACAGTCGCTCACCCAAATGAAGCCCAAAACAGAAGTCGGCAAAGGTATTCATTTGGGCTTTACATCCAATAATCCTGCCACCAGTAGCTTTTGGTCAAACAAACGATGGATAAACGATCCACTCCTGAAGAAGAGCTGGGCAATTATCTATGATGTGTTGAAAGCAACTTGCTCGCACTGTCCATCCATCAGGGGTATAATACCTTCGGTTGCACTGAGGCTCTTCATCAAGGTTTTCCTTTATGTCTCCCAATAGACGTTTCCGTTTTGGAAAAAAAATTACGACGGTTACGACTCATTTTTCTGCGTCAATTGTATTTAAGAACAACTTACAGTTTTTTACTGTGTCCTTTACGCTCAAACTTAATGATTTTCCATGGTAGTGAGTGAGATGAGCCTTGGACAGAACTTCCTCAGTGGATTCTCTCGGCTGGGCCAGTTTTACGTCAAAGCATGATACTTGCGTTTTCTTAACACTGTCCTCTACAGTAAGCTTATGATAATTGTAGTTTTAGTAACACATCTTTAATCACAGACGCTATCGTTTCCGCACCTGTATTAGGTATGTTAAAAAAAAAACAAGAAAATCTTCATGGACCTCGAGGTGTTTATCAATTCATCGGATACATATGGGTAACTGTTCTTTGTTACTTATATATATGTATTCGTCAGCGATAAGTGCGAAAAATCCACCACCGATATCTGCTACTAAATTGCGAATGACATTTGCCATGATAGAAATAATTTCGTCTTGAATCTCGTGCCGGTGAAGTGTACTTGTCTTCCTTCCTCTCTAACCATTTTAACAAGACAGGTTTATCCTTCCCTCTTATTACTTGGGGCAGCTGAATAAAGTTAGACTCTTCGCTGCATTGCTTGCATCGGCATTGCTTGTCGAGCAAGGTACCGCAAACATTCTAAAATTTTGAGCAGACAGACACGATAAGTTTCCATAGGTTTTGGCTCATCGTTGGACATTTGGATAACATTTCCGCAGCTGTTAGGAATGCTTATTTGGAAGATCCGTGCGAAATGAAAACCCATTCTTTCTTTCTAGCAGCGCGCAGATTCAATTTTTCATTCTGTTGGGCGCAAATGAAACACACCACAAAGTCGCTTTGCTCATTATAATGAAGCCTGTAATCCCGGAATCCAACTCGGGCCTACTAGATTGGAACGCGGGTGCTAACCAAAGTAACACGTAAGAAACCTTGCTTGAGGGAAAGATACAAAGCACTTCAGCCTTATCTCAAATTGGCTAGCAAATATGCGAATTTGCTAACAAATATGCGACATACAGTCTCGGATGCCGACTTTTAGTGTGGCAAGGGCTTTTAGGTGTTATCTCCACGTACGTAAGCGCTTCGCAATGATGTTTCCACGACATACTTTTTTTTTTTTTTTGAATGAAAAAGCTTTATTTCAATACAAAAAAGTTCATAATACACTACATCTCATACTACATACATACATCTCATAAAACAATATCCTTAAAACATTTCTTTTGAAATGACGAATTACTTAACATACACCCTGAGCCCCCCCAAATCCCTCCCCCTCCCCCGCAATCCTTTCTCAATTAAAATAAAAACAGAAACAAGATACTGAGGTTGTTAGGAATATTCAAAACCCGCCCATTTTTCTTTTAAAAAATTCACATTATTGCTAGTACGCGCAATATAGAGTTCTGTTTCATATTTCAATTGAACTTTAAATTTAAACGCCATAACATTTGGAAATGTTTGATTCCTTCTGCATTCCCATAAGTAGAGTTTTGCAATAATAAGAAGATAGTTGAGCAAGGGGCATGATCTTGTTATGATACCTACAATTATATCCTTTCTACTAAGACAAATTCTCTCCTTCGTGATGGAAAACCAATACTGTTCAAATTCATTCCAGAAATCTAATTGGCAAAAGGTGCATTTATTACAAGTACTGAAGCCAATTTTATAGAGTTTAGTATTAGTATAAAGGATAGAATTGAGTATCTTGTATTGAAAGGCCTTAACATAAGGTTCAAGCGCGACTTTATCTGGAAGCATAAACACTTTTTGCAAAGAATCAATGGAGAAGTGAAATTCACTTTGCAACTTGTTAAAGGCACTAGGAAATTGTGCCTTTTTATTTATTAACAATGAATAATAATGTTTTGATTTCTTCTTTGTGATATCAAAAACATTATTATTAATTACAAATGATGGCGAAGATATCGGTGGCATCGTATTATTTTTGAACTCACGGGGAACAGCTTGACGAAGGCCAGCCCAGGTAAGAAAATTTGTTTTGTCAACTCTACTTTTGATAAAACTGAACGATTCAGTACTGTTTAAATTGAACATCAAATCACTCGTCAGAACTATGCCAGAATCAAAGAAATTCTTGTAGAAGATTGGAGAATTGTTGATGCGAATTTCTTTATTATTCCATATAATGTTACGCCAGTCCTTAGTTGACGCAAAGTTTTCACGAGATTCTGACCACCACGTTAAAATTTCGGAATAAAATAGAGAACTGATGGTGTAATCTTTGATGTTAAAGTTGCAACTGAAAAAAAATAGTCCTCCTAAACCAAGAAAAAGATGTCGCAAATAATTTTTCCATGTACCCTCATTTTCACTGAATATTATTTTTAACCAGGCCAGACGTAAGGATTTAATCATACATTTCAGATCTATCATTTTTAGGCCACCCTTCTCAAACTCGTTTATTGTCCATTCCATAAAAATTTATACAGTAATCGATTCAATTCAACGATCACGTTGTTTGGGGTTGGCATTAACGAAGCTAAATAGACAAATTTAGGGATCACCAGACTTTTAATTACGGTAACTTTACCATAGATAGATAACCCTCTAGAGGACCAGACATTAAGCAGCTTCTTTATCTTGTCTAAATTTTCTATGAAATTCTTTTCAAGCAGCAACTTTTGATCATAAGTGTAGAAGACCCCGAGGGCCTTAATTGGCTCACTAGGCCATTTAATGCCAAATGGTTTTGCTTTATTATTCTTGGAGGACCCAATCCACATACCTTCAGTTTTCGTAAAATTTATTGTTAAACCGGATGCTTTCCTAAATATTTCCAGTAAATCGAAAAGTGCTTGAGCTGAGCTAACATCTGCAAGAACTGCAGTCATATCGTCGGCATATTGAAGCAATTTGATCTCTTCTCCTCCTACTAAGATACCTTTTATTGTCGCGTCTTGACGAACAGCAATTGCCAGAGCTTCTGCTGCCAAAACAAAAATATATGGGGAAAGCGGATCCCCTTGTCTAACCCCGCGTTCTAGGAAAAAATAATCGGATGTGGTGCCATTATTTATTACACAGCTTTGGGCATTTTTGTAAAATGTTCTAATCCATTGAGTAAAGTCTGGACCGAAGTTAAAGGCCTCAAGGCACCCTAATATGAAATCCCATTCAACGCTGTCAAACGCCTTTTGAAAATCTATAAAGATCATTAAACCTGCAGGAACATTCTTCGTGTCAGTAAATTCCATTGTATCAAAAATAGATCTTATTGTTTCACCAATGTAACGGTCTTTAACGTATCCAGTTTGATTATGGTGAATAATACTAGGTAAAACATTTTTTATTCTGGAAGCTATGACTTTGGACATAATTTTTGCGTCCACGTTAACCAAAGAAATAGGTCTCCGATTTTCTAAGAAAGTACGATCTTTTCCTTTCTTTTCAATAAGAGTAATCACAGCACGCTTTTGGGAGCAGGACATTTCTCCTTTCTCAAAACACTCGTTCACACATTTAACAAAGGGTTCACTAATTAAAGGCCAAAGCTTTTTATAAAATTCAATGGGGATTCCGTCATTCCCAGGGGCCTTGTTGTTAGAGAACGTTTCAAGGATCAACTCGCATTCTTCCAAAAGAATTTTCCCTTCACAAGCTTGCTTCTGCTCCTCAGTTAATTTAGGAATATTTAAATCATTTAGAAACAACTTAGCAGCATTATTATTTACAATCCTGTTGGTACCTGATGAGTACAAATCCTGATAGAACCGCTTTTGTTCAGACAGTATAATAGAAGGATTTGTTGTTATAGTTTCATTAATATTCAGTTTTCGCATGTGTTTTTTCACATAATTTCTCTTCTCCAAATTAAGAAAATACTTATTACTTCTCTCACCATGTTCATGCCAACGAGCTCGCGCACGAATATTTATTCCTTTAGTTTTGTGTTCATAGAATTGCTCTAACGTTTCTTTAGCTGCAGTCAATTGATTTGCATTACTATCACATGGGTTTAATTCATACTTTTGACTTGCGACTGTATAATCATTTTGTAGAACGATTTCTAATTCGCTTCTTTCTTTTGCGCGCCGTTTTGAATATTGTATAGCATGTGCACGTATGTTATATTTGATCCAATCCCAAATAGTCCGATTATCGAACAATTCTCTTTCCCCATCAGCGATCCAACTTGGGATCTTTAAAGTAATATCTTCTATATAATCTTCGTCGTCCAAAATTGAGCAATTCATTTTCCAAAGGCCGGGACCTTTCATCTGGTTGTCTCTAGTTCCAAATTCTACAAAGATTGCAGCGTGGTCTGTTTTTATAGCTGGTATTATGCTTCCACGTCACACCAGTACTCTGGCAAGAGCCCTTTCCGTCAGCTCGGCGCACCATGCAGTCTTGCGTTACACACGTTCTGCTTCTGAATGGGTCAGATTTTTTGCAACAGTGTTTTGATGGTTGTCCCAGACCGCTCAACAATTTTGTTTCGAAACCCGGCTTTCTTGATCTCATTCATGTAGCGATGTTTTAGCTGGGAGCCAGGCGTTGCTTGTACAAAAACCAGGTCTCGCGTTTACTTCGTCGTTCTTGCGCCCGTTCATTTGCTTTCCACTCTCTTGGCCTGTACAATGGTTTTCACCACTTGCGTCCAATTGCACTAGGCCGTTGCAAGCAGCCGAAGCTGAACGCACTACCTGTTTCCGGAAACGCTTATTGTAATCAAAGAACTGGAGGCGTAACATCATGTGGTTAGCATGATCAAACACGTTCTGCCAGGGAAGCTCTCGGCTACAACTGAGAAAAATTCTCAACAGTTCTTGCGTGAAAGAATAGAGGTACGCATGTACAAGAGATGCGTGGATGACATAAACGTCGTTGTGAAAGTTCCAAGGGCTGGTCTCATGTTGATGGAGGATGGCGTAGTTTGCGAGGGGCGTGTTGCGGGACAGGAAAACAACATGGAGGTGGATAAGAACTGCATGCAGATGCTGCAATCGATTGGAAACAACATACACTCTTCAATCAAGCTGGAAGCTGGTTGCCCGTCGAGAGATGAGGATGGAAAGCTACACATACTCGACTTTAAGGTCTGGATAGATGACAGGAGGATTGTTGATGGAGAAGGGGGAGAGCGTGATGTGAAGCTTGTCAGTACATGCGTTTTACAGCAGGGAGGTGGCTTCTAAGGCAGTGGTCAATGCCAGGTCAACTTTACCGTAGAACCGCAAGAGAACAATACTCACGCAAGAACTGCTGAGAATTTTTTTCAATTGTAGCCGAGAGCTTCTCAGGAAAAACGTGGTTGATCATGCTAACCACTTGATGTTACGCTTCCAGTTCGGGTTACAAGGGCTCTTGCCAGAGTACTGGCGTGACGTATGAGCCGGTTTGCCAGACTTGCCAATGCAAATATGTTGGGGAAGCATCACGAAGTGCTTACGTACGTGGAAGGTAAAGTCTGCATACGAGCCAAGTGGCCCATCAGGCCGGAACTTATCCCGGTTTCCGTGGTATGAAGCGACTAGGAATATTTCTACTCCCTCCTGGTGGGATGCCAGTCCATCGCAGGGTTATCCCCAGCATTAAATTCGCTGGTACCCATTTATAGACCTGGGTAGAGAGAGGCACCGTGAGAGTAAAGTGTCTTGCCTAAGAACACAACGCAATGTCCCAGGCCAGGGCTCGAACCCGGAGCGCTCGCTCCAGAGTTGAGCGCAGTAACCATGAGGCCACTGCGCCTTACGTGGAAAAGGATACCTAAAAGCCCTTCAACGACGGGAAGATGGCTCCGTAATGTGGAAACATTGCTCTAGACGACATGGACGAACATCGTGCAATTCGTGATGAATGTGACAGACGTGTTTGGGATGATGCGAAGCTGAGGTAGGTCACAGAGTCTGTAATGATTAGTAAAGTCCAGGACCACGGACTAATTAACATGAAAAGCGAATGGAACTATTTCTGCATCCCGAGAGCTGTGGTATCGGTGTAGCGAGGATATCTCTTTCATTGACACCTGATACGGGGAGGTTCGGTGCCTCTGTGCATGGGGCATGTGTACGTTGCGCGCGCAGCGTGTTTCGATTGAAACTTTGTTACATGCAACCAACGGAATAGGCTCGATTACCAGCCGCTTTTCGGGAAAGGAGCCCACGCTCCTCCCGCGAACTCTTCTCGGATGAGGGTAGACCAGACACGAGAGAGCTGCGGAAATCGAGCCTACCGACAGGACATTGTAAGATCAACTGATGAGGCTGTTGCTACAACGAAAGTAGTTTTGTGAATTTGAAAGTGTGTTGAAAGACCTTGTTTTTAATTTGAGTTTTTCTTTCGAGTACAAATGAGATATGTGTAACAGAAATTCCCATCGCTCGATGGAGCGGAAATTTTCAATAGCAGCTTCCAGCAAGGTCAGCAATTTCTACTCTGTCTCTCTAACAACACCGTCAGATTTAGCTTGGAGTGCCTCCGGATTTCGACCTTTTAAAGCTTGGACTTTTCTCTTCCAAAGGCCAGTCCGACGCAAGAAACCATTGCTCACGAAATCTTCTTAACGATAAGAATATCGCTGTATCAGCAATTCCCATTGTTCGACATTAAATAACTTTACAGTTAACACTGAACTCCAAACAGTTAAAATAGAACACAAATGCACTGCCACTTATCCGAAGATGAAAACGTTCCCTAGACGTATTGTAAATAAAATAGATCACAAGTGTCAGCCTGATCAACCCTTTTAAACACTATACTTCTGCGTATCACAAATGCACTGCCACTAATGTATGGTCGAAAACGTTACCAATGCGTATTACAAAAACCAACATTTGGTCTTATCAGGGCTTCAAGGGGATTGGAACCCGTGATCTGCGCGATACCGGTGCGATGCTCTACTAAATGAGCTATGAAGCCACACATCGGAAGCGAGGTCAATGTGTGGCTTCATAGCTTAGTAGGTAGAGCGCATCGCACCAGTATCGCGGAGGTCACGGGTTCGAATCCTGTTGAAGGCCTGATTTTTTCAGGCTTCTGCAAAATGTCAAAATGAACTATACCCTGAGAGCAAACAAAATAAGTTTCCGTTTTTAGTGCAACAATCGCAGTTGACCTAGAAATGTAAAATGATACATGTGCCCTGCAATATTCTGCCACTATTCACCGAGATTGAGAAGAATAATTGTTTTAGTATATACACAGGAAGTGATCTCAACAACATTTTCAGAAGGAAACCATTAAAAATCGATTTAATTGACCTCTCAATTCATGCGTGGAAAACGTGCAAGCGGTACAAAGCATGCGCGAATTCGTGAAATGCATTATTCACTCGGTAGGGGGTGAATAATGCTCATAAGGCAAAGATAGCGAACCAATCAGATTGCTTAAAACACCAAGATCACTGAGTGTGTATATACTAATGGCTAATACAGTGATTTCAAGAGCTTTATCTACTGGCTAGCAGAATTACTCCAAAAGAAGTTCACAGATTATGGAAGAACAAAAAAGTTTACAGATGATGGAAGGACATTATCTGTATATCATTTGCATAATCTGCATCACCACTAAAACCCACTAAAACAATCTCCGGGTTAAAAAGAAATAGTAACTTAATCCGCCCCACCCCCTCCTCCCCTGCCCGGTCCCTGATTTTACAGTAAAATCACCTAAAGCGACGGAAATGGGTTCCAAAAATTGGGAAGTTCGAAAATCGAAAAATCACATTTCTGCAATAGACAAAATCAAAAACAGTTTTTTTCGAGGGTTCGAGAAACAGGGACTCTGCTGTAGTTCTTTTTTCGTCGCAGCAGCTTTTTTGAGTGGGCAAATATACTATTAACATTTAGAAATAGAAAACATGTGCCGTGTTTCTACACGGTTTTTGAACCAATCAGCGTGCGTATTTGCTTCCCGGAAATATGATCTGATTCCGAGAAATCTTATCACGTGACTTTTACTGAAGGTGCTATTTATTCAGCTGTCGTTAACGCCGGAAGATTCTCAGAAGCTTCGATCTGCTGTGCTCTGTTACTGTTTTGAGGGAGGCAAGCTTAAAGGTCTTAAAGAGAAGTATGTTTTTCTTGTTAATTTTTAAAGGATAAACGTAGCTAAATTGCAGACTTTGCATAGGTATTTTGATATCGGCTTGGTCAGGAAGGTAACCTGTTCTTTATACGCTAGCGTTCTTTATGTCGGGCAGGTTTGCTTTGAATTCATTTCGCACGATGCAGACGACCACTTTAGTTTGAATTTAGCGGGCGTTGAACAATTCAAAGTCCTTTATTCGGCAAGATTTCCAGAGATTTATTTTTCATACAGTTCACAAGAGTTTTTCTTTAATAATTGATTATGCATGGATTCTCGCTTGTTTACAGGGTCGAAGCCAGCGTGAGGCAATTCCCTCCACTTGCATCGTCTAGGTTTTATCCTGAAAAATACCAAAAAATATGTTTGTTCGATAAATTAATAATCCCTAAAAATCACTTTTCAGTTGGTGAAATATTAAAACCAAGTAAATAAGTGGGGAGGGGGGGGGGGGGAGGGGGACTGGCAGGTGGGGGAAGAGGGAACAAATTGAGGGAGTTTAAACCTCCTGCTTTCCTTAACCTGCTCTCCCACTCCCTGCACCTTTATCCCTGGTATAGTTGTTGTAGGTCAAAATGAAAGTCAGGTTAAAATGATTTTAACCTAGTTTGATTCTCACTTTCCTTTGTCTTTTAACCCTAATTATTCATTATCCATGAATAATTAGGGTTAAGAGACAAAGGAATTTCGTTTTAACCTGAATTTCATTTTGACCTACAACATAGTCAATCAAACCCAATCAAACTGTATGTCAATCAAACTCAGTTTTTGCCTGGGCTGAAATTCACCATGTAATCAGTCCCTTAAGCAGTTTTTGGCATGAGGAGATGGCGATGTCAAGAAAGAAGAAAAGTTCTTACCTTCAATTTGTGGCTCAATCTGGCTATGGAAGATGTGTTTTCAGGTTGTTTGCTTGTTTTATCTAATTCTGCTGAGCAAATTGTGAAGCCTTGAAAGAGTTCACAAACCCATGGGAGAGTGGGCTGAACAAAATGGCGGAGGGGAAGGAGCACAAATTTCAAGGCTTCTTGGAGGCTTCACGGTCTTTCGTATATAGCCACAGCAAAGAAAATGGCAATGTGTATAATGATATAACTTGCTCCCAAGCCTGAACCCAAGTCTGTTACATTTGCACAACGAAACATTTGAAATTTTGCCAACATGAATAATTAATTAGACAGCTTGTAAGTAAACAAGTAAAGTATTTACTTACTATTTTTATCCTATTTTTTTGGGTGGCCAATAGGGCTAGTCCATGGACCGGTCCGTAGGGTATATGTAGTCCACAGACCCAGTCCATAGTGGGGCCCGTGGACTGGGGGTCAGTGTTAATTAATAATGCTATGCTTTATCTCCCTGGCCTGCTCCATTTCCCTGTAAATTATAGGGGACTCAACACAAATCCTTGTCATTTAATTGCACAATTCTTAGGCATTTCCTTTGTTTTTATATAATTTATATTCATGCAGCCTTGCACCTCTTGCTTGTCTCTTTTGAAAGCTTATGTGACACATGAGCACTCATCATCATGCTGCATGACATTTCAGGACCTATGACGTAACCACTGTAAAGGGTTTATAATTTCACCAAAAGTAAACCTGTTCCCAATAACGCAAGAGTTGTGGGTGCAGTGATTTCCTTGCAAAAAAAAAAACAAAAACAAAATGATAATAAAATAATAATATCATTTTTCTTTTTGTCTAGATAACCCTAATATAAGTGTGGACACTGATATTTGGAACTTTGAGCAATTATGAGTAAGTAGCAGCTGTTTTCTGATTCTACAAATTACTAACTAGGAAAAGTAGAACATGACTACATCTGATAATCAACAGTATCAACAGCGGAACACACATTAAGTCACTTTGTAATAACTGTTAACAACAGTTCAAATGGCCTGGTGATTCCAGAAAATATCCATACCAGTCATATAGTATATCACTGGTGGCCTTTTTGGAATTCTGAGGGCAAGGGGGGTTCTTAGAACTGGAAACCCAAATGTATGGGAGTGCTTAAAATTAGAATTCCCTGGGCATTTTGAAGGCTTTTTTTTTGGGGGGGGGGGGTGTCTAAAGGGGACAGAAAAGAGTGTGAATAGGGGTTTGAATGCATGAAATTGAATGAACTCATGATGCTACTGCTGCAGGGTGTCCAGTTCCTATTTTTTGAGCAGATTCCTATTCTCTCCTATTTTTTAAATGAAGCCTATTTTTCCAATGTTTTTTTTTTTTGGCTGATTAAGCAGCATGTGTTACAAAATTCAGCATGAATTAATTTAGCCTCGGGTAGATCTTGCGTAAAGTGAATGGTGTCATGACTGTAACAAAATAGTGATAGTGGGGCAGTGATTATTTCTTTGTTCTCGGTTTCTTAGTTGATTTCTTTTCATAGCTTAGATTACACTGTTTCCATATTTTTCAATGATTTTTTTACTGCACCTATTGTACCTGCGCTGGTTATATATATAAATGTAGTTCCGGAACAACAATTATTATGTACCTTATTACATGAAATTTTCGTGACACGTTAATTTCGCGAAAGTTGAGGTTCGCATATTTCGCGACACCTTAATTTTGCGATTTTGCAAAAATCTTGCTTTTTGACTCACTTTAATTTCGCGTTTTTGAGTGAGCCACACTTTATTCCTTTGTCAATGTTATTTAACATGTCCCTGGATTTGATCAAACTTAATGCACAATGTCCAAAAATAAACGGAAACGCAACTGAGTATATGTAAACAGTAACAAGAAAGATGTTCTCACAGTGTCTACAAGGCACGGTTTTAAGTTCATGCTTGAATTCAAGTCACGTTTTTAGTATTCAATTGACCTCATTATCCGTGTACATTAAATATTCCTTCCTGCATATTATGAGTCACTTAATTTTCACGCCATGTTATTTTTGTGAGATTTAATTTTCACGTCACTTAAGGTATCAGTGTACCCCAAATTTGATCATTTTTCCAAAAATTTTTTTCGCTTTTTCAGATAGATTGTATTGCAATCTTTCATTTGAAAAAAATTCTATGAAAAAAGATTGATCCTAAGCAAAGTTATTAACAAAAAACGTTCCTTCCCATTAATTATCTCCAATTGATAGCTGTCAACACGTCACGAGAAGTAAACTTACATCACGTGACAGACACGATATTCGCGAGTTTCACACGATGGTCTTTGTATTTCTAAAATTGATCGTTGTCATGCTGCTTCGAGTGTTTTGCTATTGTATATTTTAGATTGAAAAGTTTATGGTATTTCTATTCCATGTCGTCGAAGAAAAAACGAAGTTTGTGTCCTTTTGCAAGCGCAAAGAAACCTTCAAAGAGGAAAAAGGTTTCGCAATCATTCGATAAGGATCGATAAGGATCGAGCTGATGTTTTAGCTGCTAGCGACCGAGGTTCCTACTTTGAGCAGAAGAAGTTGATTTCACAAGAGGAGGAAGAACAAAGTCGACGGGCTAACGAGTTTATGAAATGCATTTTAACCTTAGTCCGATTCTCGCATTTCTCTAATCATGAGTTGTTTGGTGCTTTCACTGTTCGAAGTTGTAACTTCTTGATCTGCACGCGTACGTGCCCGTTCGTTTCCTGTCCCTTGTTTATGAGAACGCTTTTTACTTGTCTTCGGCATCATTCAACCTGTTTCGTTAGATGAATGGTGAATCTGCATTAGCAAAGACATTTAAAACATGGAAAATGAAAAATTAAACGAAAATTATTTCCTTACTAACCTTAAACGCGAGCGGCGGAATCCAGATCTCCCAAAGGATATTTCCCGCCAGGAGCAACATCTGAGCCTGCTTTGTTATTGATATGAGCTCTATTGTTGAAGTAAACTGAGCCTTTACTTGGTCTATCAACGGGTAATTAACTTTCACACGTTTTGTGTAATTATCTCATTACACCGGAAGAACGCCCAAAAGTATATTTTTCTTCGTATCTCGAAAACAAAATTTCAGCAAGTGAGGCGCACATTTTAAGTTCGTTTCCGGCGAGTTTTCAACGTTTTTCGCTGAAATTTGGAGAGAACGTTGCCCGATAATCAGGCAAAAAACGGTGTCGGGGAATTTTCATTTTTGGCTTCTTTCAAAAGTTATGACCTTTTTAGTGAAGAGAATGCATGTTTTATCAACTCTCAAAGTTTAACTGCGTGTCAGAAACAAACCAGACAAGTAATCAAAATTTCCCGACACCGTTTTTTAGAGAAAGGTGTCAAGAAGACATAGCGATGTTGATCGTGTTCTCCCGATCAAATCTGACCGGAAACGAACTTGATTAGTGAACCTCTGTACTTTGGGAAATAGCGCGCTATATTCGGAAAACCGTACATTTTTTTATGTCGATGAATATACCATCGTAATCTACAATTATTAAGCTCTCAGAAAATATATACTTTATTGGGGTTTGCGTCAAACGTCCAACTGTAAAGTGGGGCCAAAGAATGATGGTCATTTGGGGTACACTGATACCTTAAATTTCGCGGTCTTTTCTAAATCGCAAAATTAATGTGTCGCAAAAATTTCATATAATAAGGTATATAAATGATGGTTATGAATATTCTTATCATTAAAATCCCCTGAAGAGTGAGAGATCACGAAACAGGCTTGTCGGGATGAAAGTGTAGTTTTTTCTATTTTCAACCTAAATATAGTTCATATATCTAAGTTGAAGTCAACAGATAACATTTCTGTATAGACCCGTTGAAATACATCAAGTATCCATACAGTTATATGTCATTATGCTGAACTCATGGTCACTTACATGATCAGATTTGAAACTGGAGATGCTCATGTCATGAAGTTCATGTACAGAGAAGAAAATCAAATTCAAAATCAAATTTTCGAAAATTAAAGGTAGCTCTGAACCCCCTTCGTATAAATTTTTAACCTTTGCAAAAAGGTACATCTCATTATGCTGATTACAATTTTGAGTTATAAGTGCTTAAAGTGCACCTAACCCCAATTTTTTTATTCGGCTGAGATGAAACTTTGCGACATTCACATAAAGAATTTGAAAATATTATTAGTACCTGGTACTTTAAGGGTTTTAAAAATTGGTGGAAAGTTGCTGAAAT
>OZ026601.1:9940260-9955260 GCA_964020085.1 Micromussa lordhowensis | reverse complement strand
GATTTAGCCAAGCCTGAAAGTGGAGCTCATGGGCTGGGTAGATTTGATCTGCAAGAAGCAGTGAAAAACATGTCTATAAAAAAAATACTTTCGTTAACTTTTTTAATCTTGGGTTAGCATTGGCGGCCCTTTGTGGAGCTGGGGCTCTGCTATAAACAGAATGCTAGGGGCATGTTGTGGGCTCATGATAAGTGCTTTATTGATCTATGTTCCAGGTTCCAGCCCTGGCTAGGGTGATTGCACTGTGTCCTTGGGAAGACAGTTAACTCTCACAGTGCCCCCATCCAGGTGTATAAATGGGTAACAATGAACTAAATCTTCCCAACATGGACAGGAAGGACAATGCTCTCGGGTCATTTATAAACCTGAACTGACCTGCTAAGCTATACTCGCACATAGACTTTACCTTTTTACCACTGAAAACGTATGTCTCTTGATGATCATGAATGCCAACCATCGTGTACTGATTGACAAATATATTGCTAAAATTTAGAGACCTTGAAACTGGCAATTTTGGATTATACACCTGTATTGCTAGTAGCAAATCAGGATTGAGTATTTTTCTAACCCCTAAGTGCATTACAAGGATAATAAACACAATAGCCCAGGGGAGGTACTTGGGTTAATTTTTGCTTGATATGTGTCGCTGGCCTCTCAGAGTCCCCATAGACTCCTTTTCACCTACAGTATAAACATTCTGGTACGCAAATATGAAGAACTGTCTTATCCCAAATATCAGAAAATGTGCGACCCCATTGTAGTAACTCTATTGAAAATGCGACCTCATAATAGTCAATCCAGTCGTGAAAATGCAACCCCGGGCACAATAGCTTCCATTTGGCACGAAAATATGCTTGGACATTTGCCATTGGACATAACCTGTTTCTCAAAGCTCACATTCGCTTAGCGACCACCTAGGCTTGAAATTTTGGGTGGTCGCTTACGGGAGGTTCGACTGTATTATGTATAGTCCCCTGACCCAGGGCATTCTGATTGTCAGTGGCAACTGACAGCCCTATGCTTTGAACCAAAGACCGGAACCATCCTGGTTTAACTAGTCAGTCAAGAGGGCAATCGATTAGATAAATCCTGGCTCCGATTTCCGCCCATTTGTGGTGCTGTCAAAAAGGATTGTGGTGTCTGGGAACGAGATAGGTGCAGCACACAAGTTGACTAATTGGATGCTATTGTTTTTCAGGAGCTTATTCAAAATGCTGAAGATGCCCTTGCAAGCCAAGTTAAATTCCTCCATGACAAACACAGCTACAGAGCAGAGAAACTACACAGCAGAGAGCTTGCCCGGTTTCAGGTACGTTGTGTAATATATCAAACATAAAAGTCTGTGTTTCACCACATTTCCAAACACCGAGAAGAGAGTTGAAAATACGACGCGCTGAGCGGAGTGTTTTTGACGGACTTCGAGGTATTTGTAAATTTGGTCAGACACTGTCTTGAGTGTTTGACATACCTTCTCAATCGGAACTAAAATTGAGGAGAAACAGAAAAATAAATTCTAAAGATCTGTGCTAATTAAGATCTGATATCGAAACACCGTCACGGCCATGATTTTCTTTGTTTAAACTTGATGAATTATTAATAATTTGAGAAATCCTACATTAGTAGCAGTTGTTCAAATTCATGCAATAAATTTATTACATCGAATAAACTACACGGGAGATGAATAGAACCCTTCTAAAAATTGTCTTGTGTCGTTGAATTTCAAACCACGCCGGTTAATGCTGATTTCACGAGTAATTACTTTGAAAACAAGCTATGCAACTTGACATTGTGCTTTTCATAATTTTCTTGGTGCTGTGGGTCCTCAATGTGAAACAGTTACGCTTTTTTATAACAGATTGTTCAGTTCTCGCATTTAGATTGTGACATCGAAGCTAAATGAATGTAGGGATATATTGTGCAGTCGAATTATCTACTCGTCATGGGCCTGCCTCCTCGACAGGCGTTTCTTAGTTTTTTTCTTAGCCTAAGGGGAGATTGGGAGTGAGCAAGAAGGCACGATAGGGAGCTGGTAGCTAGTAAGCTGGTAGCTGGAGCGCGAGCACAGGGAGCGATGGGAAGGAGATTCCCTGCGCCCGTCCTCACTAGTTAATTATTATTTCTTTACTATCGTGCGGGTGACTGGGGACGAGGCAGGTCATGTGGTGTACTCACTGAAGCGGTAGTCCATATAGCTTTTATTAAGTGCCCACCATTTTTATAATATCGATTAATTGTATAAACAAAATATTTGTGAATGGCGCTTGTTCTTCAACAGGGGCCAGCTCTTTATGCATACAATAACGCTCAGTTTACTACAGATGACTGGAGAGGCATACGAATGCTGTGCGACAGTGTGAAAATCAAAGATCCAATGAAAGTGGGCAGGTTTGGCCTGGGTTTCAAGTCTGTTTTTCATTTGACAGGTAAAGGTGCTACTGTACTTTTTGCTCCTTTGAGAAGTTAAAATACTTGGGTGTTTCCTGGATGCCTAATGGGTTCCAAATCATGTGTAATATATCTTGTTTGGGGGGGTTGTTCGAGCTAAAATCAGAAATTTAATATATTCTGATCATTTTCAAAACATTATCTTGAATAAGGGTGTGACTTAACTTACATATACTCACTACTATTTACATGGCTTATTCATTTCTGGCATTATGGGACTTTTTATCGCCTAAATTAATTAATGTTCCTGTGCAAAGCTAGAGTGGGGCACACATAGTTGATCTCAAAATACTTAGAACTCCTACGACAATTGCAACGTTGCATCACAATGAATAAAGGGAACCAGACAGCTATTTCCCGAAACAAGCAGAGCAAATCAAAACGTGTCCGAGTACAAAAATTTAGGACACCTCAGCAAGATAGTACAGAGCTACAGTCGAACCTCTCCCAGGTAATATCGCATTCCAATTTGTTTAATTAAAATTTGTTAAGAACAAGACATGTATCCATTAGTGTGGAAAGTATAGTTGGTTTTCGAAGATTACCGAAGGTGACTCAACGACTAGCGTTATTAATTTAAGAGTCTTGCAGATATGACGAGTTGAAACCTAGGTATCGGGATTGGGTTCTAATAAATACGCAATGATTATCCTTATATTTTAGATTTACCGAGCATTCTCAGTGGCACAAAAATTGGTTTCATTGACCCGCTCGAACAGTGCTTTAGTGAGGGACGACTTGATCGGAGAACAGGGTACCGCTGGCGATTAAACAGAGATGTTGAAAATATGAACAGCATACCTGACCAGTTTCTTCCTTACAAAGGGATATTTGACTGTACAGAGGAGGTCTTTTCTGAGGGAAAGTACAATGGAACGCTGTTCCGTTTTCCATTGCGTACCATCCCTTCTGAACTGTCCCAGACACTGTACTCTGATCACAAGGTGAAGATTTTGTTTGATAGTATTTTCGCTGATGCTCATCTACTGCTTTTGTTTCTGCAACATCTGGAATGTATTGAGCTTTACGTCCGAGAGGAATCCGAGTCTGAACCAAGAAAAATATTTCAAGTTAAAATCAGCGATGACTGCCTTGAATTTGTTCGTTGTAAAAGAAGAGAATTCTACAGCGCAATCAAACCTGGCCAACATATGCCAATGCCTGTCTCGGTTACTTATCCAATCACTATTGAGACAGCAAATTTTTTCGAGGAGATTAGGGGGGGCAGTGCTGAACGACATTCTTTTCTTGTTACAAGTTACTGCTGCGGCGGCGAGGTCTCGTCCCAGTTTGAAAGACTTTTGACAGACGAAGAACTCAGTTATTTGCCATCAGTTGGTGTTGCTATGGCAATGCCTTCAGGTATCGGCCTACCAACACCTGACATTCAAGGCCACGTGTTTTGTGTTCTTCCTTTGCCAGTACAAAAGAAGAGCATAACTGGTCTGCCAGTGCACGTAAATGGATTTTTTTCATTGAGTCAGAACAGACATCACATAAAGACACCTAACGCAGATCAAGAGGATCAGGGGAAGCTCAAGGACAAATCCTTGATATGGAACATTTGTCTGTTGGAAGAAGCTGTACCAAAGGCGTATGCTTCGATGATAATGGAGGCCATCAATGACAGATGCTTTAATGTGCAACCAGAAACAGTCTACAGGTAAGATTTTATAGTCTGCGTGATCTCTTCGTCCTATTATGGCTGAATGTGAAAGATCTGTTGCAGTTATTGCTGGCAGTGTGAAAGCGAACCTCAACGTGACTCGAGATTACCGAAGCAGACTTGCAAGCTGATTACTTGCCACGAGAGGGAAGCACTGTTAGGTTCAGATATTATTGTAAGCCTAGCACTTTAGGACCGTATTTAGCACTTGACATCTCAAGTGGATAGTTTGAACTTAGATAGGACAAGTAAGAAGCACTAGCTTTTCCCCACCCAGGGATGTAAAGGACACTTACAGGTTGCTGCAATTTTAAACTATGGACTAGCCTGCTCACGACTGGGAGTAACAATATTCCTGGCAGCGCCACGCTACAGCAGGCGTTTTTGATTTTCTTGGACGTTGTTTAACACCGGTTTTTGCAGGAATACAAACCAATTGCTGTTTTGGCTTCCTTTGTTACACAGGGCGTGGCCAAAGATCAATAGCACTGATCACACCTGGAGCAGACTCTTGAGACCCTTGTTTCAGCTGCTGTGTACTGAGAAAATAATGCACACTCCAGCCCATGAAGGCACATGGCTGCACGTTCAGGATGCCATCTTTGTCCGAATTGATGAGAACGAGACTAAGGAGCTGATTGTTCGAGTCTTGCTCGAGGCAAACCAACCTGTCACCCCTTTGCCTGACCACGTGTTAAATGCCATAACCTTGATAACCAAGCACACAGAGATCACAGAGATCACTCCCTCGTTGGTGCGACAGGTGATCAAGGTAACTCCTTCCTGTTGCGAAAGTCTAAGTCACACGGAGAAGTTGTCCCTTCTCAGATTTGTGCTTGAAGATGACGACTTTCTAGAGCTGCTCGGCTTAGTCCTTCTGCCTGTATCTGACGGGACCTTTACAACTTTTACAAATTCGGCGGAGGCGGTTTATATTGCCTCCCCTGAGCATCCGCGAGAGCTAGTGCCTGGTGTGCGGGAGAGATTCCTGGACCAAGACGTCGACGAAAGCATTTTGAGAAAACTTAAGGCCATTGCAGAGAAAGGTATATAATTCTTCTATGCCTTGCAGACATTTTAGCGTGGTTTGTTTGTAGAAAATTATAGTCCAGGAAAGCCTAAAAGTATTGAAGGTTGTAGCTATCGAGGGGAAATCACGTCATGAATGGAAGACCGTTTGTCTCAAATGATGGATCAGCGAGTTTTCTGTAATAAAATAACACTTAAACTAACTGTTTTCGCTTTTGTTGATGGTAACTCTTCTCTTTCACCTTTTGCAATCCTTTATAAAAACGCCGTGGCATATCCAAGCTGCAATAGTATTCAATATTTTTCTTGTGTTAATCTTGAAGTGTATTTCATTTACAGAGGGCAAGAAAGACCTCTTGTATGAAGTGTTCAATTCATGTCAAGATATTTTCTTTCTCAACAGAATGCACCCAGATAAGGTTCCTTTCCGAAAACGATGTCCCTGCTCTTCTAGGGAAGGCGTTGCCTCCGGAATGGCTAGAAGGCGACGTGGCTCAGTGGTACCCTGGGGATGGAAACTATAACCACCCGTCAAAAAGTTGGCTTAACGGCGTGTGGCGTTACCTAAGAGAAACTTTTCCAAAACTAGATGATCTTTTTAGGCTTGAAAATCTTCCCTTGATTCCGCTTGATCTTACTCAAGTCCCAGTCATTTTAACAAGGCTAAAGAGGCCATCAAAAGTTGTTGCAAAACTGGATAGTCGTCTTGAGAAACCAGTGGTTGACGTTTTGAAGGTGCTTGGTGTAATGATCATGCAGGAATGTCCACTACGCCTCCATCCTGCCTTGTTGCATACATTTGTCCACCCACCATGTGTCCAAGGTGTCCTACATTCTATGGATGCTTGCACCTCGAGTTCCATAAGGAGTGTCGGAATGCTCTCCGCCATTCTGTTAGAAAAGGTGGATGCTGTTGGTAAACGAGCATTGAGAAATTTTGTTTCTAAAGCACGATTGTTTCATCAGGAAGAGAAGGAACTTCTTCTTTACCTTCCCCTTTTCGAAACTCTGTCAAAGAAGTTTGTTTCAAAGAAAGAGGTATTGCGTACAGCGCCAAAGGAGAGGCTTCCAGTGACGCCCCGACGAGAACTCATTGACATTAAAGAGGCCAGCTCCGAACGATTGGCCCATCTGCTAGACATAAGAATACCAGAGACAACAGAGCATTTGTGCGAAGAAGTATTTCCAGATGTCATTCGTGGGCACTATTCCGGAGAGGAGATTGACAGACTCATGGCCTTTGTGTTGAAGCGATATCATGTTTACACTAGCCATGAAGTTGATGCCAGATTTGAAGACATGATGAAAGAGGTACCGTTTGTGTCAACCAAAAGTGGACGGATGAGGGCATTAGACTTGTTTGATCCTAGACAAGACCTGTTAAAGACACTGTTTGCTGGTGAAGATGTCTTTCCTGTTGGAACACAGTATACTGACCCTGCAGTTCTCGCAGTTCTTGAGAGACTTGGCATGAAAAACGAGAAAATGATCGCCGCTCAAGACCTGTACCAGATTGCCAAAAGCGTTACTGAAAATTCCAGTACTTCGACAACAAGGCAAAAGTCTATGGCGCTCATGGGGTATTTAACCCGGAATCCGACGAAACTTGAAGATGCCATGGAAGATGGAAGATCTTTAAGATTGCTACTTCTCGATATTGCTTGGGTACCCGTTTTGAAACAAAAGCCTCATGGTTTTCCCGACAGCCTTCATTTTTTTGGTGAAACGGAAAAAGAAAGGTACTTCTACAAGCCCACAGAAGTTAAGAGTAGAGAGATCGCTAACCTAATTGGATCCGTACAGCCGATCATTGACGTAAGTTCAAGTGAACTAGTCCAATGTTTTGGCGGGGACAAGAATCCTTGTGTGCTGGACGTTGTTGAGCATTTAAGAACTGTGATTGTGGACTACAAAAGAGATGAAAAGCCACAATACGTTTTGATGGTCAAAGACATCTACTCTTTTCTTAGTGCTGCGGATTACGTAGACGTTTTGAAGGCCTTGCAGAGAATAAAGATTCCTAGCTGGATTTGGAATGGTGATGGATTTTCCTCTCCTAAAGTTGTGCTGTCAGAGAAACCTTCGATAGAACTGTCGCCTTACATTTGTGCACTTCCCCTGGAGATGATTCAGTACTCCAACTTGTTCTTTTCGTTTGGCATGCAGAAACGATGCGACGACAGTCTTTTGCTTGATGTCCTCGCCATGATTCAAGAGAAATACGACCGTACCCAATTTGAAGATGCAGATGTCAAAAAGGACCTGAAGCTATCCATTGATATCTTGAATGAAGTGAAGCCAAAGGTTGGTAAACTGCCTGAGCTTCAAAAGAAGATTCTTCTTCCAACCTATGTCGAAGGGGACGCGTATGTTAAGCTTGCACCAGTTGAAAGTTGCATGTATTGTGAAGACGGATGGCTTGATACCGAGAATGATGACGAAGAGATGCAGTACTTGATGGTACATCCGAACGTCCCTAACAGCACAGCCGAACGGTTGAATGTTCGAAACATCAGTAACTGCATGCTAGACCCTGACGAGTTAGCAGTAGGCGAAGGGTTTGGACAGGAGGAGAAACTCACTCGAAGACTCAGTAGTCTTTTGGAGGATTATACAGACGGATTTGCGGTGCCAAAGGAGCTTATTCAAAACGCAGACGATGCTGGTGCGACTGAAGTTAACTTTCTGTACGATGAAAGAGCAAACGAGGATGCCACGACCTGTCTGATTGATGAAGGTATGAGACACTGCCAGGGTCCTGCACTGTGGGTTTACAACGATGCCGAGTTTCGAGACGAGGATTTCGAGAATATAACAAAATTGAGCGGTGCGACTAAAGAGCATGACACCGAGAAAATTGGAAAATTTGGATTGGGTTTTAATGCAGTTTACAACCTGACAGATGTACCCATGTTCGTGAGCAGAAATCATTTCGTCATTTTTGATCCCAACACCTTTTATCTCGGAAAAGCAATCAGGAACAAGGCCAAACCAGGCATGAAGATCAACATTAACAAAAACGCGAAGAAATTGCGAAAATTTCGAAATCAATTCAAACCCTTTAATGGGATTTTTGGTTGTGATCTTCATCTAGAAAAAGAAGACAACTCGTACAAAGGGACGCTATTTCGCTTCCCTTTACGAACCAAAGAGCAAGCGATGAAAAGTGAAATCAGGAAAAGCGATTACGACTCCAAGCAAATGAAAGAACTGTTGCAACGTTTTATTTGTGGAGCTGGATCCCTGCTTCTGTTTACACAAAACGTCCGTCGTGTCAGCATCTTTCATTTGGCCAGTGATTCTACCGGACATCCCACACCTAAGAAGATTTATGAAGTTGCTAAATCGTTGTCTGAAGCTGGAATTAGAAGGGAATTACCTTGCCCAGTCATCCTCCCACCCGCTGCTGACAGGCTAAGTGATCGGGAAAAGTTCCTTTTGGAACAGAGCAACATTCTTCGAGCAGCATCTGACGTTGCGAAGCATAAAGGAGACGCCGTCAACTCCAACACTGTTCTGTTAAGGTCCGCACTTACAATCAACGTCAGTAGCACCATTACGGAATACGGGCGTTGCTTCTTTGGAAACAAACTTGATGTATGTAGTGATGTTGGAACGTGGCTTGTCGTTTCTTCAATGGGCAGGGGTCAAGCAATGCAGTTTTCAGAGAAAGACAAGAGTCTTCTTCCGTCAGCAGGAGTTGCTGTTAAATTGTCACATGATGATTTCCTCTTGCCTGTACCTGTTTGCGATGAGTCTAGTGGATCGGACCGCACGGGAAATGTATTTTGCTACCTTCCACTTCCGATTCATAGTGGCCTACCCGTACATGTGAATGGCGCCTTTGCAGTAGCGTCCAACAGACGAAATTTGAAAGAAAATACAGAGGATGACAAAGCTAGTATTGGCGTAGAGTGGAACAATGTTCTATTGCAAGATTCTGTTTGTGCAGCATACTTAGACCTTCTTGAAGACTTGAAGTCAGCTACAGAAACCTCTAGGAAATACCAGTTCTTTTCATTGTGGCCGAAGTCTTGTGAAGTACGCTCAAACTGTGAGCCCCTTGCGCGTTCATTGTATGAATGCCTTGCTAATCGGGGTAATTCCCTTTTTTCAGATGGAAGCAGATGGGTGTCCATTAGTGAAATTGTTTTTCTTGATCCACAGTTTCATAAGGGTACCCAGGTGGGCGATATTTCGTTTGAAGTTCTGCAGTTGTTAGCCAATGACAATCAAACTGTAATTGATCTTCCTGGCGATGTGTACCAGTCGTTTGTAGACTATGGCCTTGGAAAAGATATCCAGGCCAAAAGCTATGACAAGGAGAGGTTCTTCCGTGAACTGTTCTTCCCGAATATTGCTTCTGTACCCGCTCACTTGAGAGACAAATTGGTATTGTATGCTCTCAATGATAACAGTGGAGCCTTTCAGGATATGATAAGGAACAATGGCTGCGTCCCAGCTTCACCCAATGGTCAGAAACTCAAATGCCCAAGTCAACTTGTCCATCCAAGCAGACGTGCTGCGTTGCTATTTTGCGATGAGGATGGACGATTTCCCTTTGGCACTGATGAAACCTTTCGTAATCTTTTTCAGCTCTGTAGACTCGAACAACTTGGAATGGCGACAGATGATCTCTCATGGGGCGAGGTTGCAGAAAGAGCTGAAAGTATTAACCACTTGAACAGAAGTTGTAGCGATGCGGCATTAAAGAGGGCGAAGAATTTGATAGCTTTTCTGGAGGGAAAGCTGAAGGATGGCAATATACACCTTCCCCTGGATGTTCAAAGACGTCTTTTAGAAGCGGAATTTCTCCCAGTCCTAAAGAAGCCGCAGGGGTTTCCTCTAACATGGAAAGGTAGTCAGTTTGACGATGGGACCGACCTCACCTTTGTATCGCCAAACGAAGGATTTTTACGCGATAAAATGTATCTAGTGTGTTGCACTGAGCCAATTGTAGACTTGTCTATCTCACCAGAGGTGAAATTGTTGTTGAAGTTCGACGATCGCCAGGCTACAACAATGCATGCGATGTCCCAGCTAAATGAAGCCATATCTACAAGAATTGACATCTCAGGAATGGAAGAAGTTAGAAAGGTGTGCAACGCATCTTACTGTTTCCTCCAGGAAGCTCTTGAAGATGATGAAATCCAAATAGCCGATTTCCTTCGAGGGAAAAAATTCATCCTTGTGAGAAATGAGTTTGTGAGTGTAAATCAAGTGGCATTCGAACTACCCGTTGAATGCTCTCCCTATTTGTTCAAAGTTCCTGAAGAGTTGGCTAGGCGTTTTTCAAGACTAATGAAAAAAGCGTCCGTAAGAAACATGTTCGAGGCACAAGATTTCATATCTGGTTTGCGACAAATACACGAAGAGCATGGATTTGGAGAACGACAGCTGGACAGGCCGACTCGTCTTGTTGCTGTGCACCTGGCCAACGAATTAGCGAAAGCGTTGAAAGCCCCTGGAGGTGAGTTCACAACAGACGACAAGAGGACATCAATTCATCTTCCTAATTCTAAAGGCGTTATGCTACCTGTTAGTGAGCTTTGCATACAAGATTGTCCTTGGATTCCGGGTAGTCCTGATGTACAGTTTGTCAGTCCAGACATTCCTTGCACCACAAGTGTCGAATTGGGTGTTAAAACACGTAGAGAAGAGGCGTTACGTCATCACTCATTGGGACTTTCTTTTGGACAAAAAGAGGAACTAACAAATCGCTTGAAACGAATTCTAACGGGCTATCCATGTGGAAAAGACCTCTTGAAAGAACTACTCCAGAATGCTGATGATGCACAGGCAACTAAGATTGTTTTCATAAAGGATCCCCGTGACCATCCAACCGAGCGAGTCTTCGAAGAAAGCTGGGTTCCATTGCAAGGTCCTGCGTTATGCGTGTACAACAACAAGCCATTCACTAAGGCTGATATTGCAGGTATACAAAACCTTGGGGAAGGCAGTAAAGGAAATGATCAAAACAAAACAGGCCAGTATGGCGTCGGTTTCAATGCTGTTTACCACTTGACTGACGTTCCTTCGTTTATGTCCAATGGTGAAGAAATAGGAGACGTTTTGTGTGTATTTGATCCACATTGCCAATACGTTCCTGATGCCAATTCTCTAGAACCAGGCAGAATGTATACAGAAATCACAAAGTTGAAGGACCTGTTTCCGGATGTTTTTAATTGTTACCTGGAAGAACATTTTCCTTTGGAAAATTCGACCATGTTTCGATTTCCTCTTAGAACTCAAGAAATGGCACGTGATTCTAAGATATCCTCCAATCCAGTAACATTGGAAGGATTGAATAAAATGATGGATGCGCTGAAGAAAGAGCTGTTTGAAGTTCTAATTTTTGTAAACAACGTGAAGAAGATCTGTTTGTGTGACATCGACGAAAGCGGTCAAGTGGTGAATTGTTACTCAGTTGAGGCAGTTATGACCGAAGAAGATGCAGTCAAAAGGCAGAAATTTGCCGCCCACATTCAACAGATTGGGAAGTCCGACGAACAGAGAAATTACTTTTATCTCAACAACATCAAGGTGGAAAAATGTAGCTATGTTCTTAACTTAAGGGATAGTCTTGGCAATGAGGAAAAGTGGCTTATTGTCCAGCAAATTGGCTGTGAGAACGAAGTGCAACCAAGCATTGCCCATGCCTACCGAAATAGCGACCTGGGGATGCTTCCTCGAGGTGGTGTTGCCTACCTCCTGGAAAACAAATCAATACACAAGGAGCCAGAGAGAAGAAGAGGAAAAGCTTACTGCTTCCTTCCACTTCCTTTAGAAACGGGCCTTCCAGTCCACATCAATGGTCACTTCGCATTAGAACATGAGGCCAGGAGAGGTCTATGGAAAGATGAAAGTGTTGTTTATTGGACTGACTGGAACAGCACTTTGCTGAAAGATGTGATAGCGTCGTGCTATCTAACACTGTTGGACGAAGTGAGAAGTTTCCTGCAACTGCCAATCTTGCCCACAGAGAATCTGAGTTGCAGCAAAGCGTTTTTGATTAAAAAGCTTGAGATTTATGAGAAGCTTTTTCCATGCTGCAGTAACTTAAGTGATCCTTACTGGGAGATGCTAGCAAGGTCTGTGTATCGCGAAATGAATAGTAAGAAACTGAGATTTCTTCCAGTGGTGCGAGATGTATGTACGAATGGTTCTATGGATGGCGTTGAGCTGACGTGGCTTCCTCCAACTGGCACTGGAAAGAACCAGGCATTCTTCAACGATCTTGAAACTAGCGGCTGTTTTGGTTTTGGAAGGAAAGACGACAGTGTAGAGAATCGGCGGTCGTTGGAGAGAATTTTGCTTCAAACAGGATTCAACCTTGTGCAATTTTCTATGGCGGTATTTAAAGCTTTCTACGATTCGGAAGTGTTTTGCTGTTGCATAACACCACACAATGTCATGAAGTTCTACAAGACTTTCAACAGTCAAGATCCCCTTTGCAAGATTGGATCTATCCCTATGGACGTTGAAAAGACTCCATTTAAAGACAGCAGTGGTGTTATATTGGTACTGCGTTACTGCAGGGATCTTCCACACTTCTTGAATAGTCTGTCAGGCCTCCCCTTGCTTGTAACCCAAGACAATTGGCTCCGTGCGTTCAGTGAAAGTGATCGAAAGTTTCTTTCTTTCTTTCACGACATCTTGCCAAAATCCAAGAAAATGTTCGTCCATGAGCAAGTTATGGTGAATATATTTAATGATGCAGGGAGTCGTCGGGCGTCTGTGTTCATGCAGTTTAACGTCGACGCTTTGGCTCTTCAATTAAGTGACACACTACCCTCTGGATCTTTTGAAGAGTGGTGCCCAACCAGTACTGAAATACCAAACGGTCTTTGGATATCCAGAGTTTGGAGCTTTTTGGCTACCATCTCGAAAGGTATTGTGAATGATACCAGTAGAAGACATGAAAGCGTGGTGACCCGCATTCGTTCCATGCTCAAACCACTGTCCGACTGGGGCATTCTCCCTGCAAAACAGACCGTCCTACTACCAAGATCCGATGACGTAAATGCTTGCGAGGAAGTTACAAAAAACATCCTTGTGCCGGTGAAATGGGCAGAATCTGTCCTAGATTTCCCAGATAGGCTCAGTAGGCCTCTGGTAGACGCTTTAAGAAGACTTGGTCTGCCTGAGCTGAATTCTGATGTTTTGGCTATCAAAGACATGCCATACTCGGCATGGATGGATTCGTGTTTTTTAGCACGGCAAGTCGTGGCATCTCTGGAAACCCCAGCATCATTGCTTACATCACTTGACTACAAGTTAAGCTCAAGCCCAGATTCGCTTGTTGGAAGACTGAAACCTCAAGACTGTGTCATCATCCTAAAGTATTTCAACGACAATGCACAGTGTTTACAAAACTCACCCAGTTGCAATTCAACTTTGAAAAAGCTTCCTTTTTATCTTTCAACACACGGTGACCTGATCAGTCTTCATAAACACGAACGAGTCTGCGTTCTCCCAGATGGAGTACCAACGAATGAGATGGATGTCCTACAAAGGGTACGAGATGTGGTGTTTCTTAAAGCCGTTCCATCTCTTTCTAACCTCTACCAAATTCTGGCTTTTGACAGTATCTCCCCAGTTGACGTGTATTGTAACTTCATCTTGGTACTTTTCAAAGCCTTCAGCAAAGACGTAAGACTTGCTCACCTCGAATACGTGAGAGATAACGTACTTCCAAGTACGTCAGTAAACAAGGAAGATGAGAAGAGGTTGTTAGACAGGTTGGCAAGCTCAGAGATCATTACCACAACGGAGGGACACTTGAAGAGAGCATCATACTTCCATGATCCGTGCAGTGATATTCTTAAGGCCATGCTTCCAGGGGAGATGTTTCCACCTGAACCTTTCACGTCAAAAGAGTGGTTGTCATTTTTGAGAAAGATTGGCATGGTCTATGAAATTTCTCCCGATCATTTCAAGAAATTTGCTGAGGAAGTTGCTCTCGAAGCAGCAACGCAGCGAAGTGTGAAGACAGACGAAAAGTCAAAACTCCTAGTGTCGCAACTGTTAAATCGATCTGAAGCATTGAGTCATGGGCTTCTGCTAGCTGTTCGTGGTATTCCTTTTGTAGTGTCAGAGCCAGTCTCTAGTGACCTTCTAGCTCTCCATGGGCAGTATGGTGAAAGAAAAGATGGGCAATCTCCTTATATTGCATTTGAAGACTTTGTCGTTTCTGAACATGCCGAAATTGTGTGGACAACGGCACACCTACTTCCTCGATGGGCGGATCCACGATTTGTATTTAAAGTAAAAGCTCCTTGGAACTTGACTAGAGACGCTTTTTGTAAAAACATTCTTGCCCGTCTGAAAGTCGTATCAGAACCTGCTTTAGACCTGGTTACTTCACATTGTCAAAACATCTGTAATCACCTTGTGACAGAAAATGGAAGCGAAGTCTCAGAGGAGCAGTGTTTAAGGCGAAAGTCAGTCATGAAAAGCATCTACAAATTTTTGCAGGAAAAAGCCACTACAAACGATGATTTAAAACACGTCCTGCAGAGCAGCCCTTGCATTTTGGTCGAACAGGGAACACGGTTTGTAGAACCTAAGCAAGTAGTCCTGGAATTGTACGAGAGCCTTGAAATAAAGCCATTCCTTTATGGAGTGCCTCATGAGCTTGGAGAGTTTCACAAACTATTTCTGCTCTTAGGTTGCTCCAGGTCTGTTACAACGTCTCACTACGCCATGGTCTTGGAAATGTTACATGACCAATGTCAGGGAGAGAAACTCCATCCAAACGAGATCCAAAGTGCGTTAGGAGCTGTCAGAGGATTCTTCGAAAAGCTGCAAGAGCATCCAAGTGAAGGGGAAAGTCTTTCAAAGCTGTTCCTACCAGCACT
>OZ026601.1:9901034-9936034 GCA_964020085.1 Micromussa lordhowensis | reverse complement strand
CCGTGCCCTACCCCTCGAAAACTCAGTTTTACTCGATGACCGAACTGCAACGGAGATTAGTTACCAGTCTTATGCTGCGTGTTATCAGATAGAACACATGATATGATTGGCTCAGTATATCCCATTACGTCAGAGGACATGTTTGCCACATAGGACATAACTGCAATGGCACATACATTTGCAATTCGATTTCCCGTTATTATTTTCGGCTGCTGAGAGACTGGAAACTAGAAAATGGGGCAAACGGGGAAGGAAATCTCCGTCGTTCTGTTCCGAATGGAAAATGAGGACAACCCCTGGAGGTAGTCGACAATTTTCGAACGGATTTCCCTGAAAATTACGTTTCATTTGACTCTCAACCGAAATTTCTGGATTCTTTGGCTAAATGGTGAGCACCCCGGATCTCAAGAATAGTTCTTAGCAAGTCTCTGTAAACTAATTGAAAGACTGTTCACCGTGATAGAGCTTCAACCTTTTTGGATCAAGACGCGTCACGTAAAATTGAAACGTAGGAACATGACTGTGTTGCAATATAAAAAAGGAGAAACGCGAAGGAAGATTGTACAAATGCCGCATTGTGTAGGAAACGGCAGGTCTTAGTACAATCTATTTCTTGTTGACCTTGTTTTTCCAATCGATGGCAGGTTTTCGCAGCCTCAATCAGGAAAGCCAAAAGACTTAATGGTGGTCTGTGTTGGGCTTGAATGTGGACAAATAACTGTGGAAATCATTTTTTCCTTTGTGGAAACTTGTTAATGCTACAGAAATAATCACTTTGAGTCCGCAATAATGATTACGGGACGCCACCTCTTGGTGATAGTAAACAATCCTGGACAATAATTTTGCAAAATTATGTTTCTGAAGTTTCTATCACAGCCTGTTTAGACAAAATTAAGCGTTGTACTTAATTTGAGTTTGGTTGTTAGCATCTTTCCAGCAACAACATGCCATCGCGAAACTATTATGAACTTTTTTAAATGATGTTTTGTCAACTTTTGTGCCTTTTAGATTCTAAAAACGATTTTAATGTTAATAGACAAGTAATATTATGGAAACCGATTTTACTTTAAGTGCACTTTTAGAATTAAAAAAAAAGTTTTGTTAGAAGTATGAGTGCAATGACTAAACAGCAAGGTAAACATTGAAGCAGGTCAACTATATAGAACACAACCGAGAGCTTGCTACAGAGCTGTGTGGGAAGGGTTGAGATATCAGCCATTGCTGTCCAAATTACTAAAGCCTTTGCGTAATAGTTTTATCACACCATTGGCAGCACTCTCACTCTTTTATCATGGAGTAGGACGATCCCTCCCAATCTTTTTTTCATATCCAAGAACCTTGAAGGTGACTAGGGTGGTTCTATCGTTTGAAGCTGTACAAAGTAGTTGATATATCTCATATACTTTAAAATTTTCAACAAAGTTTCTTGCAATAAACCAATATTGTACCAGTCATCTGTTTACTTTTGTATTCATATACTCAAATATCCAGATTTCAAACCATTTTTTTAAAATGCTATTTAAGATAGAATTACCACCAACACTGAACAGTTACTATTATAAAAATAATAATAACAATAAATACAAGCAAGGTAGCATGAATATTAGTGAAGATATCACAATAAAAACCAACATCAAACAAAAATATAAAAATATAAGAGTGATTGCAGAATACCCAGCCCAGCCATTTACATGTGTCGGTATGCTTTGAAGAACCAGGTATATAACAATAGTTGCTACTCTTATTTAATGAGATGCAAATAAGTGGGCCAGGTATTCTGCAATCTAGCCAAAATATACATTCACAGTGACAAAAATTTAAAATTTAAGAAAAGAGACACGATTTAGCTTGGTTTAGTTACAAATATTTATATATTTTCCGTAATTGAAACAACACGTAAATTAAAATAAATTAATCTTATTTACATGCATTTATTTTACAATGCTTCCCAAATTTTAAAAATGGTTATTTTGGTAGACTTATCTGCCATGTTTTTGGCATCTCCACTGTCAATTTTGGCATGGGAGTTTGGCAAATGCATGCCTTTCCAAAGTTGCTCAGTCCTTTTCAGGGACCTAGTCAATTTGCTGCTCTCCTGCCTCAGTCAGACAAAGCATTCCAATACCATAATGAGTACCGCATGCTAAGGTCCTTTGTAAGAACACTTCCTTTCGAATTTCACCAACTACTTGTGTGGCGCCAGAAAACTTTGACGACCCAGTTTATATAGTGAATCGAGTTTATATAGTGAATCGAGGGTTTTTTTTTACCACGGTTGATCAGACCACCAGGAGACATGCCTTCCAAGTTTTCACTGCTTTTCACCTGGCACATTACAAATGTCCAGAAAGACATTTTCACAACGAAATACTTGAAATTGATAGATACACACTGGTCTCCGCCATTTTGAGTATCCCAGTAACCCTTGCGCCGCTAACTGGTTTCCCAACCTCGTTCCCAGGCTCTCTCTCCTCTGCCTCCCTTTGTCGTTGGGAGAAAGACCCAACCTCGTTCCCAGGGTCTCTCATCTTACCGCCTAGGGCGAGCGAGGAGAGAGTCTCTCCTCGCTCGCCCTAGGCGGTAAGATGAGAGACCCTGGGAACGAGGTTGAGAAAGACCCTGGTTGCGGCTGGTCACGTGACCACCCAGAATCTGGGTGGTAAAAAAATCTGTTGGGTGGGAGGGGTGCCAGAGTACTTTGATTGTTGTTGTGGCAAACTTTGTGGGTTTCAAAACCTCGAGCAGTCGCTAAAAAAGCTACCCACTCTATCGGGTTCGAAGTCGGATTTTGCCGATGAAGAAGGCTACATTATTTCTGCCGTCTCCAAAATATAGAAGACTTTCGTTCACAAAGCAATTCGGCAGCCGAATGGAGCTCAAAATTTCCGACGGTTATCACTTGTAAAACGTCACGTACCGAATCGAAGTGAGACCGACCAGTGGATCAGTCTCTTGAATCTTTGCGTTCGGAGGTAATTTATTTTCTTCTGAGTGCGGTAATTTGAATTTAAAAAGTACTTCTGTCACATGGCCGATTAGCCGAGCTGATTTGCATTTGGTTTAACGCAATGTAAAATGATTTGCAGTTTTGTTGACTTAAGCCCGCGCTTATATTTCATCTGCATCAGGTTTATGTAAGTTTATATTTAGGCAGATGTTTAAACACGATTCCTTGACATAGTCAAGAATTATGTTTTGCAAAATAGTAAATAAAACATCGTTTTATATAGCGAACAATGTGCCATGAGGTTAATTCAGGCAACATGCTATGAAACAGTTTACGCTTAATTCGACCGGCTGGAATTGAAATAAAGAGTGTAATTCAATACGCTGGATACATACAAATTTATTTCGTTTGTCCCGTATTAAGCTTAGAATAGGACTGAAGAATTTCAAAGGTATTTGCCAGTGTGTAGTTTAATATAGCGACCAGTGATCGCCTTTCTTTCGCTTCAGTTGATATCGACAAAAATTATTTGTTGACTCCACCCTGGTGAAAAAGTTTGTGTCACAGGTGCTCACGTGACCAGCCGCAACCAGGGTCTTTCTCCCAACGACAAAGGGAGGCAGAGGAGAGAGAGCCTGGGAACGAGGTTGACTGGTTTCCATGCTTCAAAGAGACAAGACATCACGCGTGTTTCGGGCCTCAAAATTCTCCTGCTCAATTTTCCCGATTGTAGATTTATTTCAAATCAACCATTTCAACTTTAAGTGAGAATTAGTTTCGCGATTTGTTTTCTTTCTCTTTTTTTTTTGTAAGCGCCCGTCGGAGGGATCATACTAGCATGTGCGTGACTAACTCACGTGCGCTTTAACCACGTCACGTGTTCCAAAACCTGGCGGCCATGTTTACTAGTAACAAAAATAAAACTTAGCTTTCGATAGTAACAGAAGCGCAGTCCACGTAAAGTAAAGTGTATAAGATGATGTGAATACCTGGCTTCATCAAATGTACGAACAGAATTTAATGGGCAAGAGAGACAATTATTATGCTGCAAGTTGGTTCGTCCAGTTTACGAAATTCAAACGTTTGCAGTTGGTCAGTCGATTTGGTCGAATGTGGAAGTAAAATGCAGATAATGACTTATGCTGGAGAAAGGGCCAACTTTCGTCACTCTTTTACACTGGGTAAGTAGAGTATTTAAAGGGTAGCCTCAGTTCGGTTCAATTGACTTTGAATTACCATATTATGTTGCAATGTTTTTCTGCCCAGTGTAAAAGTGACTAGAAAGAATTGAGCCTTAACCCAGAATGTCTGTCTTTTTTTCTTTTTTTTATCTTGATGATCTGGAACACCTCTCACTGTGCTGTTTATACACTGTAGGTCTTCGAAAATCTGATTCGGTAACATATTACAAAAAGTAATAAATGAAATTGTTGCAGTATAGTTCTTTGTTATCTCTTTCCATATTCAATATAATTATTTCCTGTTGATAACATAGAGTGTCATCTTTTTTGTTAACTCTTTTACAATTAAATACAAGAAAAAAAATTAAAACTTAGTAGAAATAAAAAGCCATCTGTCAGAGAGTATACATCAGATTGTCATTCCTGTTTAAGTCTAAATGTAGAAATTATTCCTGCCAACATGGGGGCTCGACAGGTGCAGGATAATTATAATATTAGCTGTTTCATGTATAAGAAACCAGCATAATACAGTAATTGCTGGGTCCTCAGCTTTTCAAAGGACCCTAGTCAGCCCCATTTTCAATGCCATCAAAATTATTGACATTGCATGTTGAAGTGAAGTCTTATCGCTTTACTGTAAGTTGTGTTCCTGAAAGTATGTCCCTTTATCTTTAGTAGTTTCACAGTGATTTCATTTGCTTAGACATCCTCCGAATAAACTATATTATTAAAAACTAGATCATTGGATAATGCAATTCGAGAGTTTCCATTGGCCTAGCCATCATGGGCTATGAGCCATTATGCCATGCTCTACAAATATGGTAAGCGTACGCATGGTTTTTTTTGAGGCGTTTTTATTTTTTTTAAAGTTTAGTTTGCTATATTTTGGGGGCGTTTTTAATAAAACAATTATTCCACTCGCCCTTGTTGGATATGAGATGATTATAGCCAACTCGGCGCTATGCGCTTCGTTGGCTATCTACCATCTCATATCCAACGCGCGCTTTTGGAATAATTGTTAATTAGTATCACCCAACTAGTGGACTAATGCAAATCCTGAAATTTTTAATTGACTACGCTACTCGAGGACTATTACTAATCCTTATTATTGCCTTTTCTGTCAAACTAGTTGGGTGATACTAAAGCAATGCCTCCTCGTCCTCTAGGTTGGAGTGGAGTTTACTTTGCATGACAGTTGTTAACTCCAATAACCTTCTAAGGGGTAATTTGAATAGGGGTAACCTTTTTAACATTGCATAACTGATACCAACTTAAGGTGACTTAGGGCGACTTAAGGCGACTTAAGGCAACTTTAGGTGACTTAAGGCGACTTAAGGCGACTTTAGGCGACTTTAGGTGACTTCAGGCCCCAGAGTAGGCCTTTTTTAGGCGTAAGGTATGGTATTGTTCCACTCACAGTTCAGTGGGAAGAGGATGTGTATAGTTGTAATAGGAGCAATTCCATTTTTGTCTGATATCAGGAACTACGAAATGAATCATGTACTTTATTGAGTGTATACAGCTTTACAATATAAACAACCCCAACAGGCAGTTAACTATCATTATTATGGCTTTAAAAACAACTGTTGGGTTGAACAAGAACATTTGGAAGGTTACAATATAAACGGATAACATAATTGTTAAGCCTATAACCAGCACTTAATTCTATGAATGTCATGTCTATATGTATTGCTTATGATATGGTAAGTTAAAGAGTTATTTTTGTATTTGTAATAATAACTAATAGGTAGTTAATAACAGTAACTGAAACCGAACATTTACAACCCAAGTGGGTAATAACAATTTCCAGGCTATAACTAGATAAAAAATTAACTGTAATCCATGTGCCAACGCAACTTAAAAATGTTATTGTCTGTGAAAATAAGTTCTTTTTCCATGGAGTAGTTTAAAAGTTAGATGTGAAGATGCTCAGGTTACTTGATTGTAATTTTTGTTACAATCTTTGTCTTACTGTAACAGTTGAATGTAACTGTGATCACAGATGGAAGGGTAAGAAAATTTGTTGTTATGTCATCCTCGGTGAGCTTAGTAAATTCTTTTTTAAAAGAACTGATTTCTGTAACTGCTGTATCGAAGACTGTAAGTTTGAAGTCTTTGTTGTTATAACTCTTGAACAATACAGTGGCATACCAATGCATTTTAGTGGCTGCTACTTTTTGTTTCAGATGACAGTTTTGGCATTCCGTAATAACTGATTTTGTTGGTTGAATTTTTTTGTTGCACTTGTAACAGGACAAGTATTTTGTAACAGATTCTACTCCAATGATTTCTCCAGCTGCAATTGTGGCAAGATATTCTGCTGGTGGTTGTGGAGCAACTGCAAGTATTTCTTGGAAGTCATCTGTTATGTTTACTACTGTTCCAGACTGTGCTGTATTGAGATATATTTCATCTGTGAACTTGTCTTTACGAACAGTTAGGTTGCTGAATATATAGGTGCTTCCAGCTACTACACTGCTCACAAAACTTTCCCAAAGGATCAGTTTTATAGAACTTGATGGGTCTACAAGTACTGCATGTACCATGTTGAACCTTCCAGAGTTGTCTTTCTTTACTTCAGTAAGGTTAGCTACTTTAGCCTTTACTGTAACATGTTGACCTACACGAACAGTTTTTGCGACTGCAATATTCATTGTTGAAGGCAATTCTGATTTCTGAAAGTTGATATTGGGACAATCTTCAACGAAAACATCATCTCCTATGAGGACATCTTTGGCATTTGATGTAGTGTCAATTTTAAACCTCTTTAATTTAACAGGACTGTTGTTCTGGTTATCAGCAGCAAATTGTTTCCTTTTTCTTGGGGAGAAACAGACTGCTCTGACAGTTTCACTTTCAGCTTGGATCTGGAACTCGAAATACTTGTCATGGTATACTGGTGATACATTATGGATGTATCCTTGTAATGTGTCAGAATGTGACAGGTTTTCAGCCATTACTGTTGAGAGAGAAAAAGAGCACTATGAAGATTCGATAAATGATACCTATACCTTAATTATCTCCAATCCATCCCCCAAGTACTTTATGTTATGGAATTTACACTTACCAAGACATTGAAATTCAGTATACATTGTGATGTTCAGGAAAGGAGCACCATGCAATATAGTTTTAAGTAGATTTTACTAATTGCCAAACAAGTACAGTATATGATGCTTGTTGTTGGCATTTTTGGCCGTGAAAGATGGTTGCAGACATATAATGCTAACATATACATGAACAAATGCTTCTATTATGGTGCTATAATACTTACATAAGTATACAGTAAGTAGTACTTGTAAATAATTATGTTGATATTTTTATACCAAGTCAATTATGTCATTTTGGTTTACAAGAGTAAGAAAAAAAAGATGATGCATACAAACTTTTTGTTCTGTTTAAATGATAATTTATTGCACATTGCAAATAGTATTATGTTGAGAAATATCAATTATAAAGGTTGGTTGTATTTTATGATCAAGGGAAGATCAAGTTTCTAGGCAAATTCCTTTATGGTCAGAGAAATATGTCTCTAAAATTTCACTGATACCACTAACTTGTGATTGTGGTAGATTAGTATAGATATGATCAATAGTAGTCCTGTTATCAGTAGTAAACAATGATACTAATTGCCTGTAATTGTTCTCTTCCATGAACAAATTTTGCAGAGGAAGTTTTTCTTTTTCATTTAACCAGTTGACATTAAAGTCGCCAATAAATATATTGAAGTTAGAACTATGGAGGCTAAGAACTTGCATTAGTGCACTGCGCAATAGACCAATTGGAACTTTTGGTGACCGATAGACACCTACTATGGTAACAAGAGGAATTGTTGTAACTTTGATGACAGTTAACTCAACTCCATAAGTGTTTTGGCAAAGTGGGTATCCAGCAACAAAAGGTATTCTGCTGTACACTGCTGTACCACCATAAGGTCTTATGTTGAGAATTGCAGATTGGTTGTCATTTCTAAATAAAGTATATTTATTTATTGCATAGTCACAATCTTTGTCTATATGGCTTAGCCTTGTCTCACTGAAAATGTTGATATCAACGCTCGAAAAGTTTGAATCTTTGCGGATGTCTTCAATATGTTTGTGCAATGACCTTGAGTTAAGGAAGAATACTTTAAAAGCGGCGGGTCTAAAACGCAGGTCACGGGTCACGGGTCACGGGTCACAGGTCACGGGTCACGGGTCAAAATTTGAGGTTTTTTTACAATCCGGAAAAATTTTCTCCACTTGCGAAGCTATACATACAAACATCTATAGTACACATGCAAACTATACATACAAACATCACAAAAGCACGATTTGATTGTGATAAAATGAAACTCGTTACTGGATTAGTGTGTTTCACATCTCTATATGTTGTTTCACTTATCAATTGCATACAGTTTTAAGAAAAATGCAAAAATGTTTTGATTTTAATTCAGCCGGACTTCCCATAAATCGCAAAAATTAATACACAGCAAGAAAATCAGTCTGTTACAATTGCTAAAATGAGTTTCTGCAAAATACAAAAAACGCCGATTAGCAAAAAGAGACTGCCGCAAAAATTTAGCGTTACACGGTAGTTAACGGGCCATCTCAATTTTTCTTATTTTTGTACAACATATTTTTTAATTATTCTTTTTATTGCTGGTTTTTGCGCCATCGAAAATATAAATCGAAACCATTCTATAAATCAAGTCCAGACTCTGAGAAAATGATAGATGATTGACATGTAAACGACCTCGCCAATATTTTTTCGCGCGTGACAGAAACATCTCTCATTGAATTTTGCTATTCAAAAGAAACGCTCTCTACAGCTTCGACACATTGAAAGTCCTCTATTATAAGAACTGTTCTTTTAGCAGAAACTTGAGCGATAACTCCTCTTGTGACCTACGCGCGAGCCAGAAATAATGTCGCGCAACGCATCAACTTGAATAATCAAACGTACCAGTACTCTATTACAAAATGAACTCTGTCGAGTGGGGTCTTATATCTGATGAAACTTTAAAGGAATTTTATAACGACTGGTAATATGTAATTTTGGAAATGATGACGTCACATTAAAACGTCCAATTACCAATATTACCTCTCATGGCCCCACCTAAAAAGCCCCTGTAGTGCCAAGCCTCGACACTCGGTGAATTATCTACCATTGCGCGCTGGCGAGCTGCCGTTGGTGTCGACATGGATATGGATTGCTCTAGTTACGTGGTAAGATAATCTTAATAGAAAATGTATGAAATAGGGCACATTATGACCAATTAAACCCGGACAGGGGCCTGCTAGTCAACAAAGCTATTTGCTGGGACTACAACGATTTTTAGATTGGGAAAACGAAGCGAAGACTTCACGACCGGAAAACGGAACATTTCAAGGCCCTTTCAAAACACGATCACTCTTCTGCAATTGCTGATCACGTTAAAACAACTGGTCACAATATCAACTGGGACCATTTTGACATTTTGGCATCCGGCAAGACTGATTACCATTGTCAAGTTAAGGAGACTTTGTTTATTCAAGAGTTAGAGCCAGTTTTGAATGCCAATGTCAGCAGTGAAAAGCTTTTACTCTATTAAGAAAGCCTTTTCATTGTCCCTTTACAGACAGTTTCCGTTTGAAACGTCTTAAATTTCTATTGCAGATGTTTTCTGTCTAGGTTCCAGACCCCCATTTATACAGTATAAAAAGCTTTCCAAAAAATTTGTAACGCTTACACTTTTGAAAATGTATGTTGGCTACCATACGAAACGTCAAGGTTAGAAAATGAACGTTTTTAATATGTTTATCACCGCTGTTTGTTTTATATTTTTAGGTCACAAAGTTGTTTAAATTTTATATCCGTTACCATTGTTAGTAAAGTTAAGTCCCAACTTCATATCGGTTACTTATCGATGTAGTTCCATAGTCCGTTGCTCTTGTAGATAAAAAATCTATAAAAATGTACCTTATTAACGTTGTTTTCTATATGGGATTGACCGTTGAGGCTTAATTCGTTTTTTACATCTATGTATGTAGTGCGACTATTGTTGTGTTACGAAAAAAGGATATTCCATTATCTTTATTTGTCTTAATGTCTTTACTTCATTAAAGTAAAAAATTAATTATCAGTAGCCTGTGACCCGTGACCCGTGACCTGTGACCCGTGACCCGTGACCCGTGACCCGTGACCTGCGTTTTAGACCCGCCGCTTTAAAAGCAGTTTTGTCTTTTTGGTAGATAGGAGTAACAGAAAGCTTAAGTTGCTTTTCGTTTCGTAAACTTTGCATTTCAGCTTTCACATCAGAGTTGACAGCTATCTTGCTTTCGCAAAGGTCAGTGATATAAAGTCCTTCAATGGTTGTTACCCTGCTTAATCCTACGTAATGTATGTGAGGTATGGTTCTCCTAGTGCTAAAGTTGACCACTATTTTTGTCTCCGTATCACCTTGTGATCTGTGAATGGTTTTAGCAGCTGCAGGTCTCAGTGGAAACTGCTTTCTTACAACCTGAGCATTTCTGTTTCTTCCAACTGCAAACTGTGTAGTAAAAGGTTTGATAGGAGTCCATGTGCATTTAATACCTTGTACAAATAAGTGCCTATAATCATGTCTAGTTTTTTCTCCTACATGTGCATGGTCAAATTCTACCCATATTATACCAGAAGGCCTGTTTCTGTCATGTAATTGGATCTTCCTTATAATATTAGCAGCACCATTTGTCATGCCATCATCAGTCCTCAAATTCACTGCAAGTTCTGTTCTTTCACCTTCAGCAAGTTGAAGGTTGAAAGCTAATTGCTTGGTTTTCCTAGGATCAAGTGGAACTTGTTTCAAAATCTTATCTCTAAGTTCTGCAGAGTTAGCTCCAACAACCACATCTAAGGCTTTAATTGTATAGTTGTCACCAGTTGCAGCCATGTGAACTCTATTGTTAAACTCATCAACTTTTGAATTCTGTATGAACAAATGGGGAATATCGATTGGGTAATTTGTAGAATTTTCTGAAGTGCACCTCTGTTTAAGTTTTGCAATGTCTTCTGAATTATGATTACCTTCTCTTAACCTGTTGAGGAGTTGTGCAAATTCTTTACTCTCTCTCTGTCTCATAATTTCATCTAATTCAAACATTGTAAAAAGTTCATGCCACAGGTTAGGGGCAAGAGCTCCATATTCCGAATTTTTCATGTCTTTAAACACATAGGCATCCATAACAGGCTCCAGCTGAAATACATCAGCTAGAACTAAGATGCTTACACCTCCAAATGGTTCTTAACTGCCCATAATATCTTTTAATCTGTTATTTATTTGTACATTAAACATAGTATTACCAACCATTGAAATTTCATCCAAAAATATTAGTTTGACAGCTCGAAGTTTACATCTTAGAGTGTTAAGTCTACTCGAGTCAAGAGGTCTGTAAATCTTTAGAGATTGGCTTGCTGGGATTGCCAAGGTACTGTGTATTGTATTACCTTTTATACCATAAGCAGCTTTTCCAGATTTACAAATGTCACTATAATGAACATTAGCTAGTCTATCTTTATTTTCTGGTCGACCTTGACCAAGGAATATATCAGGATATGCTAACTCTTCAGAATATTGATCTCTGAATATACTTAAGGGTTTGGTTCCCTCTCCTGGGGCAACATTTAAAATATGTTGAGGCTGACTGTCTTCAGAATAATGTGTGTTGGCCAACATGCTTCATCTTCAGTCCACTGATCATCACTAACAGTGCCGTCATTTCCATTTTGCTTATTGCTACTGCTGTTTTCTGTTTTTTTTGTTCACTTGGATTTTCAGTATCTATATCATCTGATAAACAGTTTGCAGTACATTGTAGTCCCCAATCTTGATTTAGTGTTATTCCTCCCTGTCTGTATAGAGGCTACTGTTATTAATGAGCCAGTTGGCTGCTTGAACGACTTGATGTGGTCTAATATTGAGAGACAACGCTGAACTTTTGTATTGCAATTTTCTCTTCAAATTGACTTTAATTGTACCAGTATCATTAGGTAACCTTGGCAGCATATTGACAGTATCAGACACTTCTGCTGGCACATTCACAACATTTCCATGTATTTTAAGCTGTCTTCCTCTTGGAGCTTGCATTAATTTTTGAAAAGCAAGGCGTGGAGCTATATGCATTCCAATTCATTGAGGTCAAAAAAGTGTGGTTTTTGGGGGAATTTCATTCCATTTAAAACAGCCATAGGTGGAACTTTATCCTTTGCTAAGTGATTATGACGTGTTCTACATAGCCACTCTTTACTGTCAACACTTTTTGAGTTTAAAAGATATTTTTCAGCAGCAGGGTTAGACTTTCTTAGTTTAGCAGCTGGAGAAACACTGTGTTTATACCACAGCTGATCACAACAACTACAAATATATAATGGGCCCTGGGAAACAATGTTATGAAACTTTGAATTAAGGCAGGAATACTTTGTACTTTTTCCCTTTTTGGTTTTTGACATTCAGGTTTTTTATTCTGTTTAGTGGTTGATTTTTGCCTTTCATTGTCACAATCATACACTTGATTCTTTTTACTAGCCCTTCTGGTAAGCCTGTAATTTTTCATGTAAGAATTCCATTTCTGTTTCTGGTCATTAGTTTTATTTTGTTTAGTCGCTGAACTTTGCTTTTCATTGTTTTCACTGCCCTCAGTACTTATCCCAATATTCTTCACATTGGAATTGTGTTTTCTTTTTCGACCGCTATTATGTACTTGTTCAGAAAGAACATTTTGTTCGGTGAAATTATTGAAATCATAACAGTTACTGCTATAGTGCTCAATTCGTGAGCAAGAGCTATTTGGTACTGTCGATACATAATGTACTTCATTAACATGACCTATATATATTGTTCTTCGTGGCTGCTGTGATGAATGATGTGGCTGTATCAAGGTAACCTGTCCAAAATTTACATGAGATTCTACAATATATATTTGTATATTTAGTGATTCTGCAACTGCTTGCACAGTTAATGCATCACACCACGTACCTTGCATAATGACATGATTGTCAAGTAACCATTCCACGAATTCTGGGTATTGCTTTCAATGAAACGTTCAGGGTTATGCCTAAGGTACTGAACAGCAGCTTGTCTGATGTGAAAGTGATTATTCGGATTACCATACAATTGATGTGATACTGCCCTAAAAAAGCAGTCACCTGAACCACCAACATCAAAAGCTCTCAATCCTAGCTGTCGTAATCGAAAGTTAAGCAATGTTGTAGAATCTACTGACAATTTGTTGTGATTGCCCACATTTTGTTCAGGCCCTGGATTTAATTCAACATCACCTGATCTCAAAAGATTAATTTTTGATACGGAATATCTTTTGGTTAGGGAAGTCGAGTTTTGAACTTCATCTGAACAACAGCAACTAGTTTGCTTTCTTTTTTGTGACAGCTCAGTTCTTTGTTGTTAATGTTTTAGAAGCAGCAAAATTAGTAAAAAAACAGTTGCATCTGTGTAAATATGTCACATACCATAATTTAAAGTCATGCAGTGGCAAAGCTGTATAATCTTGAAGATTTAGGGGTGTATTTCTTAAGAATGAACTTAAGCTTGCATCTGGCTTTTCTCTTTTCATAGAATTTATTATCTTTTTTACTGGAATTCCAAATAAAGGGCCTCTGAATCTTCACACATGTCTGAATCCTAACAAAATCCCTAAGAAGGGCTATTAAACAAGTATATGTAATCAAATGGTGACGAGTGAAATTAGGAAATAATTTCACGCGCGTTTTGTCAAAATTCTGATAATTTCCCGAGCCTTTAGGCGAGGGAAATTATCCGAATTTTGACAAAACGCAAGTGAAATTATTTCCTAATTTCACGAGAAAACCATTTGATTACCTTTTAATATCGTGGGTGACAAATTACGCTCGAGTACTTTATCCAACTGCTCATTTGGAATCATCTCCGGGTTTTTCTCAAGGCTATTTTCGTCACAGCAGTTGTCAAAAATCCTCACCCAGTTAGTTGTGCTCTTTCGCGTATTTAAGTTTTCTGCGGCTTCTTTTAATTCCGTAACTTCTTCGTTTGTAACTTTCTTGAATCTCGACGCCATCTTGGCACTGATCGAGCGACAGATGTTGCCATGGCAATTTTATAATTTCACATGTGAAATTATAAATTAATGCTGAAATTTCGCGCCAAAATTAAGGAGTAATTTGTCACCCTAATCTCCCAGCTGAGAGCCCATGAATGAATCAGCTAGTGCAAAACTAGCGGAGTCCCCAGAGGGGGCTCCTGAGCGCTGAAACAACCACAATTAAAATTGTTTTCATTGTTAAAAAAGCGCCTCAAGAAAAGCGCAACATATTGCTCCAAGTCCGCTAAAATTAAGTATAGTGGATGCGATTCTTTGAATGAAATTCCTGTCTTTTATTTAGTCCAAAAGGTGATAGGGAAAATAACTGCGCACTCCAGTATGCTTCTTTCGTAATTAGTAAATTTTCAGTGTTTCGGACGTACTGGTTTGACTTTACGCTTGAATTTGTTTTAGAAATAAATTAAATTTGTATTTATACGATGTCTCTGCCGTCCGCGCCTCATGAAAATCTATACCCTCGACTGCAGCTTGACTTCAGGATGCAAAAACTCAATGAAATTTCGGCTGCTCTGAACAAAGAGGTCGCGGCGACTATCGAGCAGTTGCTAAAAAAAAAAAAACGTTCCAAGAAAGTTGTCAACTGGAGTGCTGCTGGCTCTAGTGTTCTTTCAGCAGTTTTTTCAAGCGCGAGTTTCGGCTCCGCTATTTATTTCCTGCCGGTTACAATCCCACTAGGTGGTGTCGGTGGAGCTTTCGCTCTCGCTTCTTTAGGGCTGATAATCGCCAGCAAAAAGCTTGATTCGAAGATAAAGAAACATCGAGAGATTGTCACGCTTACTATTGCAAAACGCGACACGATTGACCGGATGCTTTCCAAAGCTCTTTCAGACAAGCAAATATCTGACAGCGAGTTTCAGTTAATTATGACTGAATTTTCGCAGTACAACGTGCTGAAAGAGGCTGTTAGGGCCAAACTCACTCGGCAGTCGTCTCGGCCAGATGTTGAGAAGATAAAGAAAGATGTCCGCAGCGAGATAGAGGCGGCTTTTCGAAAAAGAATAACTGCTCTAGCCGCCGGTTCGAATTAACATTTCAACATTCAATTTAGCGTGACAAAAAGTCACGCGTGACGTTGCGTGACGCGTCACACAAAATGACAAAACCCTAGTCGGGGGTGCTCGGTGGCTTTTTTGTTGCCTAGCCCCAGCTAGGACTTTTCCCCGCCGCTGACAAGGCGGCTGTCGTTCCCATTTAACCTCCGGGACAGAGGTTTGAGGTCCCGAGGGATCCCTGAGCACCCTCAGTCATCTACCCGGGGGTTATCGCCGTAGACAGCCTCACCCCACTACCCCTAACAAGCGCCTGCACGTGCCGTGTCAGGAATCAGGGGGTGGCCATCCAAAAGCACCACCATTTGCTTGCTGTTTGTCTCTTGGTCGCAATGGGATATTTATATTGCACCATCCCGGTTTTGTTAGATATGTGGGTCACTTTTTTTCTCGACTGGGTGGGACGCATGCGCATTTTTGGTTTGAATAAATTATGAATGTAAATACCATGCTTGTTTTATTCCACGCAATTTGGTACGTTATCTCCGAACTTTCGCTCCCTTCTTGGCAGAAAGAGGCCAGAGATATAACATATCAAGTTATTAAAGCGATGGAAGAGGCAAAAAAATATGAAACAGCAGTTAAAAAAAATATATAAAACGTGACGTTCTGCATGAAATATTTTGTGCTTCACGCTTGTATAAACAACCACTGAATTATTTGCATGTTGGCAGAATATTTAATCAGTTTCCAGAAGCATTGCCGTTCGAAGTCGTCATCTGGCAGAATAATATTGACAAGCTGTTCCGGTGTCAACCGTTTCATCAGGTCAACCGCATCTTCTGGTAAAAAAATATTTTTTCATCGTCGTTTGGCGCATAAAAATAAGACAAGAGCGCCCCGGCTCTTTGTCTTAATATTCTTGCAACTTTTGGCTTTGATCTATCGGTCCTTTTCTTCCTCTGCCCATTTTACAGTGCTGCCACATTTTCTTCAACAGGAAATAATTCTATTACAAAATCGGTCAAACTAAGTTTTACCCCAACACACCGACATAGACGGGGAGGCGTTACGTGACAGAAATTTTATCCAACCCGGCGAGTTAAGATTTCGATTTATACTAAAACAATTACATTATTCACTCTCGATTTCTGCGCTGCGCACTCGTCAACTATCAGGCGTTATACATTACTTGCAAAACATTTCGGACGATTTTAATTTCGGCCAAAAATAGTGTCCGAAAATAAAACCGTCCGAAATTTGTAAGCGTCCGAAATTTTTACAGTATAGTATAAAACTTTAGAAGTACTTTCTGGGCGACGGAACCACATATTCAAAGCCAATATACCGTGATGATATGGCAAGAATTCGGATTAGGCGGCTTTGGTCAGTCGTTCTTTTTATCACTGGAAAGGACAATATTTGTTTCTTTTAAGAAAGACAAAAACATAGATTGAGTTTGTGTTATTTTCTCGTTGGTGTATCCGGCTGTAAAACCTTGAAGGTACAGTAAAACTATCATTTTTACAGATTTCATTTCAGTCTAATTCATGTTTTTTTAGTCGTAACTTTTAACGTCCGAAATAAAGCGTCCGAAATTTATTGCAAGTAATGTAGTTCACAAGTTTCTCTGATTCTTATTGGTTTAAATTGAGCGGACTTATATCAAATAAACCATTGAAATTGTATTAAGTGGGTTTTGGAATGTTTTCTTTCTCAAATTTTACATTTGACTTAAACAGCTTTCATCTAAAACAATTTAATATGATAATAATTTAAATATGATGAGTATGATTAAATAATTTAATATGATTTTTGCACTGGCGCGCGGGAGAAAATTTAGTGGTCAACAATAAAGACAATAGAGTGTTTATGTCTCGGAACTATTGGTCTGATAGTTGCCCCTTGGAAATTTGATGTTCTTAAAAGTAGGATATTTGCCCTCGAAGCTTCGCTTCTCGGGCAAACATCAAATTTCCAAGGGGCAACTATCAGACCGATAGTTCCTCGACAGAAACACTCTATTGTTTAAATAGAAATGTGGAGCTCATAATCTAATTGTTTAATAGAAACACGATTTTTAACCAATCAGCCTGCATTCCTTTTTAGGGCTGTTTTCTAATTGGTTTTATCGCACAAAATTCTCACTTCAAGTTCTTAACGCTGTCTTGTTTTGCTGTGATCTAAATAGCTTTGTAGCTTCCAGTAAGTTTCTGTACTAGAACGAAATCCTTGTGAAAATATATATATATTTAGCTGATTCCTAACCTTCGGTCCGAGAGCAGGGTAATATAAATTGGTATGAATGACAAGATTTTGGTTCGTTGTTTGAGCGTTAATCACCCACCCTCACCTCCCTCTTTCGTTCCATGCTAATAGGCCATTTCCGAGTTGCCTTTTGCCTGTGTGTCAAAACGAGTCTACGTGCGAAGCCATTCATATGAAAATGAGTTTCGCCTACAGGTTTATTTTCATGCAAATCAAACATTTCATAACAAATGTTTTGCACGAAGACTCGTTTTGAAACAGAAGTACAAGGAACTCGGAAATGACATATTCCCTTCAAAAGGCTTAGTAACACAATAAAGACTTCGCTCAACAAGTAATACTTTATAGTAATGATCTCAACACTACACTGAAAAACGCTAGAAGAGTGCAATTCGAAATTTTTAAATATACTGACAATACTTGGAGTGTAAATCCTTAAATTTAGGAGTAATTATCCATGTTATTAGTTGTTTTTCACGAATCTTAAAACTCATTTTCAAAATCTATTGGACCAACAGTTCGAAAACACAAAAAACTATTTATCTATTTGTGATTCTGAATTAACGTTAAGTCTTTCAGGTATGACCGCTACTTTCCTTAAGAGCAATGACTTAAGGAGGCTGGCAACAGTTTCCAGCACTTTTCTAACAGCTACACGTTGAAGATGATGCTAAAATTATGGTATCACACAAATGCCCAATCATTGGTAAAGAAATTGTGGTCATCCTTATTCTATAACAGCTTACCATAGCAATAATACAACCTGTTAAAAACATGCTCCCCAGCTCGTAACCTACTAACTAAAAAAAAAAAGATACTAAAAATAATACTGAAATTTGATAATTTAAAAATCCAATGTAAACAACAACATGAGCTGAATAAAACATTATTATTATTATTACCTTATTCCAAAATGGCCGCCATTTTAGTGTTCTTTTGTTTGCTTGCAAATTAGCCCTCGTTGCCTCGTTCAAGGGAAAATATTCTTTTGAATTTCGAGTTTAAGAACGAGGCAACAAGGGCTAATTTGAAGGCAAGCAAAAGACCACTAAGTGTAGCCATTTTGGAATAAGGTGCATGCGTGCTTTTAGCAGGTCATACCGTTGCTATGGTAACCTATTGTGCCACGAAATTGATACCACCATGATTTGGCATTTTCTTATATCATGATTGTGGCATCAACCGAGTGGTTATAATGAACCATCAAAATCTTGGAAAGTGCTGGAAACTGCTTTGAGCCACTTTAAGTATCAAGTACATCGTAGATGGGAGGTTGTGCCTCTGTGACGTGGGATATCGCAATAGACCATAGTTGTAGGCCACAATACTCCTAATACCGTAAGCTGCCGCTTATTAGCCCAGGGCTTATACAACCTCGTAGGGGGTTTTGGACTGGGCCTATAAACGGAGGGGATTATATCCGTAGGCAGGGAGGCTTTAAAGGGGAAGGGCTCGTAAGCGGCAGTTTACGATACTTGTTGAATCATTTCAGTCGCTGTGTTTGAGAACATCCTTGAGCTATAGCAGGCTAATGCATTTTCCTGATACTGAAATGATGAATCAAACAAAAGATACCATTTTCAAAATAAATAGTACCATTTTAAAAAGCTGAACTATATATTGTTCAAAGTACAGCCCTTTCTCGCTCGCGGCTAGCGTTTTGGCCCAGTTCTTACTGAAAGCGAGATTTCGCCTTCTTCCGTTGGAGAGCCTTCTTTGCATTTGAAAAAAAACACGACCTCTCGTCTTACTTCTTTGACGGCATGTTAAGGATTAGCTAAAAATTTACCAAACCAAAAACTGTAGGACCCAACACGAAACTCTCTCACAACAGCAAAAACATTGCCCACGTGCCACGTGACTTTTACCCTATCCCACAACTGAGTGACAACCTGATGACAGCTATCAATTAGAGGTAGTAGACAGAGAGTATCGACTTTCATTCAGTACTTTGTTAACCATCAATCAGTTTTATGTCGTCCAATTTTGTTTAAACTGAAAAATCTATCTAAAAATACCGAGAATTGACAATTTAAGAGTGCAATGATACCTTAGGAAAATTGCAGTAATACGAAGATACCCCCCCCCCCGTACCTTGTAAATCGTTCAAAGTATTCGGCAACGTTTACTTCTAACATGGCGCTGCTGTTTTTGCTCCGTAACTCCCGAAGGATTGTTACTCTCAGAGGACGGTGGTAGCTCAACTGACGCCTGCTCAACTGTACCCATGTTTTCAAGAGCATTTGAGACATGGGCTGGTTCCAACTTTTTTTTTCGAATGTTTGAAGCCTGGTGATGAAACTCCTTGGCCTGTTCAAAGTCGCCTAACTGTTGGTAAACAGAGCCCAATTTACTGTAAGAAGTTGCAACGTGGACATGGTCACCTCCGAGCTTCTTCAGGTCAATATTTAAAGCCTGGTGATGAAACTCCTTGGCCTGTTCAAAGTCGCCTAACTGTTGGTAAACAGAGCCCAATTTACTGTAAGAAGTTGCAACGTGGACATGGTCACCTCCGAGCTTCTTCAGGTCAATATTTAAAGCCTGGTGATGAAACTCCTTGGCCTGTTCAAAGTCGCCTAACTGTTGGTAAACAGAGCCCAATTTACTGTAAGAAGTTGCAACGTGGACATGGTCACCTCCGAGCTTCTTCAGGTCAATATTTAAAGCCTGGTGATGAAACTCCTTGGCCTGTTCAAAGTCGGCTAACTGTTGGTAAACAGAGCCCAATTTACTGTAAGAAGTTGCAACGTGGACATGGTCACCTCCGAGCTTCTTCAGCCGAATATTTAAAGCCTGGTGATGAAACTCCTTGGCCTGTTCAAAGTCGCCTAACTGTTGGTAAAAAGAGCCCAATTTACTGTAAAAAGTTGCAACTTCGACATGGTCACCTCCGAGCTTGTTCAGCGTAATATTTAAAGCCTGGTGAAGAAACTCCTTGGCCTGTTCAAAGTCGCCTAGCTGTTGGTAAACAGAGCCCAAATTACCGTAAGAAGTTGCAACGTGGACATGGTCACCTTAGAGCTTCTTCAGCTTAATATTTAAAGCCTGGTGAAGAAACTCCTTGGCCTGTTCAAAGTCGCCTAGCTGTTGGTAAACAGAGCCCAAGGTACTGTAAGACGTTGCAACGTGAACATGGTCACCTCCGAGCTTCTTCAGCCGAATATTTAAAGCCTGGTGATGAAACTCCTTGGCCTGTTCAAAGTCGCCTAACTGTTGGTAAAAAGAGCCCAATTTACTGTAAGAAGTTGCAACTTCGACATGGTCACCTCCGAGCTTCTTCAGCCGAATATTTAAAGCCTGGTGAAGAAACTCCTTGGCCTGTTCAAAGTCGCCTAACTGTTGGTAAACAGAGCCCAAGTGACTGTAAGAAGTTGCAACGTGGACATGGTCACCTCCGAGCTTCTTCAGCTTAATATTTAAAGCCTGGTGATGAAACTACTTGGCCTGTTCAAAGTCGCCTAACTGTTGGTAAACAGAGCCCAAGTTACTGTAAGAAGTTGCAACTTCGAGATGGTGACCTCCGAGCTTCTTCCGCTTAATATTTAAAGCCTGGTGATGAAACTCCTTGGCCTGTTCAAAGTCGCCTAACTGTTGGTAAAAAGAGCCCAAGTTACTGTAAGAAGTTGCAACTTCGACATGGTCACCTCCGAGCTTCTTCAGCTTAATATTTAAAGCCTGGTGAAGAAACTCCTTGGCCTGTTCAAAGTCGCCTAACTGTTGGTAAAAAGAGCCCAATTTACTGTAAGAAGTTGCAACTTCGACATGGTCACCTCCGAGCTTCTTAAGCCGAATATTTAAAGCCTGGTGAAGAAACTCCTTGGCCTGTTCAAAGTCGCCTAACTGTTGGTAAACAGAGCCCAAGTGACTGTAAGAAGTTGCAACGTGGACATGGTCACCTCCGAGCTTCTTCAGCTTAATATTTAAAGCCTGGTGATGAAACTCCTTGGCCTGTTCAAAGTCGCCTAACTGTTGGTAAACAGAGCGCAAGTTACTGTAAGAAGTTGCAACGTGGACATGGTCACCTCCGAGCTTCTTCAGCTTAATATTTAAAGCCTGGTGATGAAACTCCTTGACCTGTTAAAAGTCGCCTAACTGTTGGTAAAAAGAGCCCAAGTTACTGTAAGAAGTTGCAACTTCGACATGGTCACCTTTGAGCTTCTTCAGCTTAATATTTAAAGCCTGGTGAAGAAACTCCTTGGCCTGTTCAAAGTCGCCTAGCTGTTGGTAAACAGAGCCCAAGTTACTGTAAGAAGTTGCAACTTCGACATGGTCACCTCCGAGCTTCTTCAGCCGAATATTTAAAGCCTGGTGATGAAACTCCTTGGCCTGTTCAAAGTCGCCTAACTGTTGGTAAAAAGAGCCCAATTTACTGTGAAAAGTTGCAACTTCGACATGGTCACCTCCGAGCTTCTTCAGCCGAATATTTAAAGCCTGGTGAAGAAACTCCTTGGCCTGTTCAAAGTCGCCTAACTGTTGGTAAACAGAGCCCAAGTTACCGTAAGAAGTTGCAACGTGGACATGGTCACCTCCGAGCTTCTTCAGGTCAATATTTAAAGCCTGGTGATGAAACTCCTTGGCCTCTTCAAAGTCGCCTAACTGTTGGTAAACAGAGCCCAAGTTACCGTAAGAAGTTGCAACGTGGACATGGTCACCTCCGAGCTTCTTCAGGTCAATATTTAAAGCCTGGTGATGAAACTCCTTGGCCTGTTCAAAGTCGCCTAACTGTTGGTAAACAGAGCCCAAGTTACCGTAAGAAGTTGCAACTTCGACATGGTCACCTCCGAGCTTCTTCAGATTAATATTTAAAGCCTGGTGATGAAACTCCTTGGCCTGTTCAAAGTCCCCTAGCTGTTGGTAAACACAGCCCAAGTTACCGTAAGAACTTGCAACTTCGACATGGTCACCTCCGAGCTTCTTCAGCCGAATATTTAAAGCCTGGTGAAGAAACTCCTTGGCCTGTTCAAAGTCGCCTAACTGTTGGTAAACAGAGCCAAGTGACTGTAAGAAGTTGCAACGTGGACATGGTCACCTCCGAGCTTCTTCAGCTTAATGTTTAAAGCCTGGTAATGAAACTCCTTGGCCTGTTCAAAGTCGCCTAACTGTTGGTAAACAGAGCCCAAGTTACTGTAAGAAGTTGCAACGTGGACATGGTCACCTCCGAGCTTCTTCAGCAGAATATTTAAAGCCTGGTGATGAAACTCCTTGGCCTGTTCAAAGTCGCCTAACTGTTGGTAAAAAGAGCCCAAGTTACTGTGAGAAGTTGCAACTTCGACATGGTCACCTCCGAGCTTCTTCAGCGTAATATTTAAAGCCTGGTGAAGAAACTCCTTGGCCTGTTCAAAGTCGCCTAGCTGTTGGTAAACAGAGCCCAAATTACCGTAAGAAGTTGCAACGTGGACATGGTCACCTTAGAGCTTCTTCAGCTTAATATTTAAAGCCTGGTGAAGAAACTCCTTGGCCTGTTCAAAGTCGCCTAGCTGGTGGTAAACAGAGCCCAAGTTACTGTAAGACGTTGCAACGTGGACATGGTCACCTCCGAGCTTCTTCATCCGAAGATTTAAAGCCTGGTGATGAAACTCCTTGGCCTGTTCAAAGTCGCCTAACTGTTGGTAAACAGAGCCCAAGTGACTGTAAGAAGTTGCAACTTCGACATGGTCACCTCCGAGCTTCTTCAGCTTAATATTTAAAGCCTGGTGATGAAACTCCTTGGCCTGTTCAAAGTCGCCTAACTGTTGGTAAAAAGAGCCCAAGTTACTGTAAGAAGTTGCAACTTCGACATGGTCACCTCCGAGCTTCTTCAGCTTAATATTTAAAGCTTGGTGAAGAAACTCCTTGGCCTGTTCAAAGTCGCCTAACTGTTGGTAAAAAGAGCCCAATTTACTGTAAGAAGTTGCAACTTCGACATGGTCATCTCCGAGCTTCTTCAGCCGAATATTTAAAGCCTGGTGAAGAAACTCCTTGGCCTGTTCAAAGTCGCCTAACTGTTGGTAAACAGAGCCCAAGTGACTGTAAGAAGTTGCAACGTGGACATGGTCACCTCCGAGCTTCTTCAGCTTAATATTTAAAGCCTGGTGATGAAACTCCTTGGCCTGTTCAAAGTCGCCTAACTGTTGGTAAACAGAGCGCAAGTTACTGTAAGAAGTTGCAACGTGGACATGGTCACCTCCGAGCTTCTTCAGCTTAATATTTAAAGCCTGGTGATGAAACTCCTTGACCTGTTAAAAGTCGCCTAACTGTTGGTAAAAAGAGCCCAAGTTACTGTAAGAAGTTGCAACTTCGACATGGTCACCTTTGAGCTTCTTCAGCTTAATATTTAAAGCCTGGTGAAGAAACTCCTTGGCCTGTTCAAAGTCGCCTAGCTGTTGGTAAACAGAGCCCAAGTTACTGTAAGAAGTTGCAACTTCGACATGGTCACCTCCGAGCTTCTTCAGCCGAATATTTAAAGCCTGGTGATGAAACTCCTTGGCCTGTTCAAAGTCGCCTAACTGTTGGTAAAAAGAGCCCAATTTACTGTGAGAAGTTGCAACTTCGACATGGTCACCTCCGAGCTTCTTCAGCCGAATATTTAAAGCCTGGTGAAGAAACTCCTTGGCCTGTTCAAAGTCGCCTAACTGTTGGTAAACAGAGCCCAAGTTACCGTAAGAAGTTGCAACGTGGACATGGTCACCTCCGAGCTTCTTCAGGTCAATATTTAAAGCCTGGTGATGAAACTCCTTGGCCTGTTCAAAGTCGCCTAACTGTTGGTAAACAGAGCCCAAGTTACCGTAAGAAGTTGCAACGTGGACATGGTCACCTCCGAGCTTCTTCAGGTCAATATTTAAAGCCTGGTGATGAAACTCCTTGGCCTGTTCAAAGTCGCCTAACTGTTGGTAAACAGAGCCCAAGTTACCGTAAGAAGTTGCAACTTCGACATGGTCACCTCCGAGCTTCTTCAGCTTAATATTTAAAGCCTGGTGATGAAACTCCTTGGCCTGTTCAAAGTCCCCTAGCTGTTGGTAAACACAGCCCAAGTTACCGTAAGAACTTGCAACTTCGACATGGTCACCTCCGAGCTTCTTCAGGTCAATATTTAAAGCCTGGTGATGAAACTCCTTGGCCTGTTCAAAGTCGGCTAACTGTTGGTAAACAGAGCCCAATTTACTGTAAGAAGTTGCAACGTGGACATGGTCACCTCCGAGGTTCTTCAGCCGAATATTTAAAGCCTGGTGAAGAAACTCCTTGGCCTGTTCAAAGTCGCCTAACTGTTGGTAAACAGAGCCCAAGTGACTGTAAGAAGTTGCAACGTGGCCATGGTCACCTCCGAGCTTCTTCAGCTGAATATTTAAAGCCTGGTGATGAAACTCCTTGGCCTGTTCAAAGTCGCCTAACTGTTGGTAAACAGAACCCAAGTATCCGTAAATAGGTGCAGCATTGACATGCTCGGGCCCGTTCTTTTCTACAATAGTTGCTAAAGAATATTCATAGTATCTTTTGGCGGAGTTCAAATCGCAATGATGTTCACAAGTCTGACCGAGCTTTAACATGTCAGGTACGGTTTTAATGATGCGAGGAATGTTTTCTTTTGAAATAAGTTTCTCAGCTTTCATAATCAAGCATTTCAAATGCGGAGCAACACGTTTAGTTTGTGTAATAGTATCAATGTTTAACCACTGATCCTCTGGTAATGAATCGTCTATGAACTGGCTGAAAGCAGTGACTGCCCCAATCACGGCTTCGTGATGTACACCCTTAGGATATTCCTTCATTAAAGCCTGAATAACATCACGCACAACCTGATGCACGCCAATGTAGATGCCACCATCCTCTTCTTCAAGTAAAATCAAGGAACATCTTTGGATCCTCGTGATGATCATCTCTTTATCTTGAATTTCTTCATCTACATTGAGAATGTAATTAATCACGATGTCTTGACTAAGTGGTTCCGGCGCGCACAAGGAAAGAAACCTGAACATGTGATTTATGACTTTGTCAGATTTCACAATTTCGTTAACGGCTAATGTTGTTGCTTTTGTCATGGATTTTGGGTAGCTTGGATTGGTCTCAGCAAGAATGGTCTCAGTGATTACACGCTGGCCCTTTCCTACTTTCTCCAGGTAGTCGTTCCAGCCAAAATGTGATGTTGTTTTGCTCTGTCGCAGTTGTTTGATATAGGTGGCGGCACTTGCTAAGGCAAGAGGTTGGTAGTCTAATGTTTCGGCGACCTTTCTTTCCATATCACTGTCAGCGATACCTGAAAGATCGGCTAACAAAGAACAGGCATCGGCCGGCTTCATACCCTTTTTCACAGAGATGTGGCCAATGAAAGAGCTTGGTAATGGGATAGACATAGTGTCCTGTGTTGTTACGAGCAGTTGTCCTTTTGCCCACTGCTCGTTTGCAGGTCCCGGCAAATGAACATGCACTTGAGAAATGCTTTTGACATTGTCAGCTACTAGTAGCCATGACGAGTAAGAAGTAACTTTTGTGTTTATCAGCGACTTCAGATGGACAATCTTCTCGTCTGTCTTCAAATCCTTGGATTGAAGGATGCTCGTGACTGCATAATCCGAACACTTCAATTGACGAGCAAAAGAGAAATACGATTCCAGTAGTGTGTCTAGGCTTTCAGCATTTAAAGTCATCACAAAAGCATTAGCGTTGGGATCATTTTGGGTATTCTCGAAAAATTGCTTCGCTACGAGACCAGCCAGCTGAGATTTACCACTTCCAGGATTTCCAGAGATGTACAGGTAACTTAGAGTTTTTTCATCAGCCTGCTTGAGCTCCTCGAGCTGTTGTGTAATTTCAGCCACCTCACTGTTTCGGCCTGCGATGTCATGCGAAGGTTTTGGGGGAAGAATGCAAAATGAGGGAGTATCATTTTGTAATTGATCCTCAAGGACTTGTAGTTGCTCTTCTTTTTGCTGCAGCTGATCAACGAGGTTCTGTCGTTGTACGTCTTTAATCTGTAGCTGATCCACAAGAATCTGTCGCTGGGCTTCATTTTCCTTGAGTTGACCTTCTAGGCTCTTTCGTTGTTCTTCATTTTCCTGTAGCTGATCTTCAAGGCCTTGTTGATGCTCTTCCTTAACATGTAGTTGATCTACAAGATTCTCTCGTTGTTTTTCCCTTTCTTGTAACTGATCTGCAAGGCTTTGCCGTTTTTCCTCCTTTTCTTGTAGCTGTTGTACGAGTGTTTTCCGTTGCTCTTCGGTTTCCTTTAGCTGATCTTTAAGGCCCTGTTGTCGTTTTTCTTTTTCTTGTAGTTCCTTCTCCAGGTCCTCAACTTTATTTAAGATATCTCTAAACTCCTCTATGGGAAATGTGTTCTGGTTTGTAATATCTTGAATCTGCACAGTGGAAAGACCGAGTCCTTGAAATGCAGCACGAACTTTGCCCATAGCAATTTGAAAGTCTCCTTCCGAGAGCTGGCCTCGTGACAAATGAGCAAATTCTTTATTCCGAAAACTTCTGAGATCATCCACATTTGACTTGACTAGTGCATTTAGACCGGGGCCAATAGAATCAGAGAACAGGATAGCGTAAAAAAGCATGGTGCAGTCCCATTCAGATGTATCTCCGTTTATCATGGTAGCCAAGAGATGCGCATTTCTTCTTTGGTTTCTCGGGGACTCCGCATTATAAAAGTCCGTTCCATTCCGCGGCTCATCTTTCCATTCTCCCATTGTTACTTTGTAACGGTTGTCCCATTCTTGCTTGAAGATTGATCGCAGACCATCAGGTAGAATATCAGTGGCAACATAACAAATCCTATAGTAGTTCAGTTGCTCTGCAGTGTATTCTGTTGCAGTGGCCATTTTTCAGTCATTTAGAGTTGGAACCCTTAGTAAAAAGTGAAACTCTTCATTAACAAATTAAACAGCCCATAACCAACCTTTAACAGCTTAAAAAATTGGAAACGAATTTCTGAGAAACTTGTAACCATCAATACACTATCAAATATCCCTCCCTCCGATAAGGTCGGGGACAAAGTGGATGGCGGATGCATTTCTGTTCAGTTGAACACTGGGTAGTCTACGTAGCAAGCGTTCTGTACGAATAAGACTTTTTCTCTCCTCTCGTTTCAGTTTTGTGCGCCACCAAAAGCGGGACCGCTTTCTAAATGCAGGCTGAACAGTGCTATATATAGAAAAATTATGGAAGGGTTTGCCGTTAAAATGTAAGCTACTGGCATTAAGGCAACATTTTCACGGGTCTACAGGTTTCACGGAAAATAGCGGAACTGTAGAATCACTAATGGGTGGATTACCTTTTCACCACAACACCCCGCTTAGAAACCAAAATGATATTTTCTCTACCAAGAAAAAGCCTAAAAGCGAAAGAGGTTATCCTTTCAAGACTAAACAAATAACGCTGGATCTTTTTTAGCTCCGAAGGAGCTGAGGTGATTCCACTGAATTGCACTACGCATACTCTGCGCACTATCTTCGTGTTATTGCGCGACTTTGGAGTCATTGCGCCATTTTCGTGTCGTTGCGCGATTTTCCTCTTATTGTGCGATTTTCGTCTGGTTGCGCGATTAGCCTGTCATTTCGCGATTTTCATATCGTTGCGCGATTTTCGTGTCATTGCGCGATTTGCCTGTCGTTCCGCGATTTTCGTGCGCGTGCGCGAGCACGTGCACCTGTGATTCTCTTCAAGCTAAGCTCGATAGCAAAATATATGTTCGAATAGCACAAAATATATTGCAGTGAAGGACTAGGTATTCACAGATTTATCTAGGACTTGTTGGTGTTGAGGCCCTATATTCAAGCTTCATGTTCTTAGCGAAATGTTCTGAATAAAGTAGTTCTGCTCCTCCGCAGTATGTTTTCAGCCCTAATGTACTTCTTCAGAAGAATGTATTGGTTATTTTGCCTGGTTGAACACACTTACGGCAGAGCTTTTGGGAGGGAATTTGTTCCTCGTGCATTCTCACTTTTTAATCGACGTGGCTTCTTAAACTCCCTATTTTTTACTGAACGTCGTCCTTGGCATCGCCGACGTCACTGCTTGAGGTCCCTATTACGAGTTTTCAACCACGCTGTACAGATTTATGACAGGTTATATATTCATTTATTTTTTTTTACGGGGATTGGCATGTAGACCTTCGAGACTCAAGCATTTGTAGCTATTTGTAGCTGTTTTTAGCATTTTATTTTGTTAGTATCCGAGCCCTCCGTTCACGCAACTCGCTTGCGTTAAAATCAAATTTGACAATAAATAACAGGCTTAATTAACTGAAACGTTGTAGTGACGGGTTTCAGTTACGCAGAAAAATCTAAAGATGACAATCAGTGGATTCAAAACCAACACCTAAAGCGTATTCTGCGAATAAGCAAACAGGTATATACAAAAATTAATATAAATTAATATGTTAGGTCTATGATGAATAGAACACAATCTAAACTTTGAAACAATACGTGAATCTCTCGGTACTAATTATCGCTGACTGGTTTTCGATTCCTCTAATATAGTCTGCATAGGAGCCAAGTGGCCCATCAGGCCAGAGCGTATCCTGGTTTCTGTAGCATGAAGCGACTAGGAGTATTTCTACTCCCCCCTGGATGGGATGCCAGTCCATCGCAGGGTTACCCCCCAGCATTAAATTCGCTGGTGCCCATTTATACACCTGGGTGGAGAGAGGCACTGTGCGAGTTAAGTGTCTTGCCCAAGAACACAACACAATGTCCCCGGCCAGGGCTCGATCCGGAGACGAGCGCTCAAACCATGAGGTCACCGTGCCTTGCTCTGATATGGTCAGTATCATTTCAATCCTTGAAATAAAGCAGCAAACAACAGATTTAAACTTAAAATTGTCTTAAAGAGAAAGCCGCATAGACGTTCCTGAAATGGAAGACATCAAATTGGAAACTGTGTGTTAATCCGTTTTAGGAAACCCTTTTGAAAAAGTCCGAAAAAAAAAACATCCCTAACGTAAGAAGGGATGACAATGAGCCGATTAAAAGCTATCGTATAATGCACACTTTCCAAGAGTAAGCAAACAGGTATAGATTTCAAAAATTAACTGCCAATAAGGGTTGAATCGGGCCAGATCGACTGATTTTGTTTGTGAAATTAACACAAGTGAAAATGTATCTTGTCTACAACGTCTAGCATTACGCTTGTATCACACTTTGGCAGTGGATTTCGTCGCACAGAACAAGTGACATGAGGCAGTCCAGTTTTAAGTATCGTGGCCTCCCACGCAGAGGCTCTTAGAGTTCGTCACGCATTCCTTCCCTGTTCGTGGGGGAAGAAACGCGTGACGAGGCCTAGTAACGTCTGCGTGGGGGCTAACTGGGGCTGCCTAATATGCGAGCCAGGGTGCGAGCCATGAAAAATGAGGAAAACAAAAAAAAAAACTCAAAATAAAGATTATTATGTAAGCTTTGTACTACTTATTCATGACTCCATCCGCCACTTTTTTAAACCCAGTTTCTCTCGGTCAGAGGTGTATTAGACCCCATTCCTTCACCGCGTTCTTCCATTACAGACAGCCAAAGAGGTGGATTTTTCCATTCCAGGCGAGACAAATTATCAGGAGAGGTAGAAAATATTTTTGGGATATTTACTGCTGAATCATTCAAGTGAGGCAAGTGAGACTCGGATGCAAAGCTTTTTTATGATGCATTAGTTCTTGAACATTTTCAGCAAAGCCTGAGACGAGGTTAACATTGCAAAACGTAAAAGTACTTTTTGTTAACGGTCTATATTAATTTTTAGGTTTTTTCAGAAAATGAAATTGAAATGGAACTTTAGCAGAGGATAGAAGAAGAAGGTTTTGAAATTGCTTTTAATCCTCCCGGTGATGGAAGCTGTTTCTATCGGGCTGCAGCGTTTCAACTGGGATTTAAGTCGGAGATCTTGCACAACCTCACTTTTGATTATCTTGAAAGTCATCAGTTTGAGGAAAGTTATTTTTTACCATGGTGTGTGTAATCTTGTTTTTGTAAGTGATTGCGTGACAGACAATAACGGATGTCTGGCGTCAACAATATCTGGTCAAGAGAATTAAAAACAAACGGACTGAAATGAAATAATTTTCTGTAATAAGTTTGTATATCTTTCTTTTCTTGTTAACCTTCCGGCATTCCTTAATTAAGCCCGAGTCCCGATCTTTCTTTTTATTATACATTGGAGCTCATTTCTTCCTCTACGATTATCTTCTTTTATAATTGTAAGCATGATTTTCCTAGCCTCCCGGTTCAGAGGTTGAGTTGATACGTGTAGCGTGGACATTGTCACGAACCGTGACAAAGCATCTGAAAACCAACGTTTTGGGTATCACACACATCTCACTGTGCACACTGAAAGACAGTTCAGTAAGGCGGACATTTTTTAGGACAAATGAAAAGTTTAAAGTTTTGAAAACGACCTGAAAAGCCACTTGCACGAAGTTTTGTGATATTTTGTTTTCTTTTTCTTAAAAGAACCAGGGAAATTACTAAATTAATTAATCATTAAATTAATTACTAAAGAATTATGCTAATTCTTTAGTAATTAACGCCTTTGCAGATGTGATGCACTACAAGATTATGATTATTACAGTGCATGGGGTGAATTGTTTTTAGCTAATGTTTCACATTGTTTGTTTCCATTGTTTCGAAAAATGAAATTATTAAGGCTTTAACTTGCTAAGGAGTAATAAGTTATTTTGTTTCCACCTTATCTTACAGGATGGCAATTTCGTTAAAGTTGTGAAGCCTCAGTCGAGTCCCTCAGTCGGTACTCTTTACTTTGGACACAGTGGTAATCACTACGTCGCATTGAAGCCTAAGCAAAAGGTACGTTTGGTTACTTTCATGTGTCATACATAACGTAAACAGATGTGGCCGATTTCATTTCAGAACTTGGGTACTGTCCAGATTTGACTTGTAATATACAATTTCTGACAAACAATTACCCAATCAGTCAGCCTAGTGCTTTTGCACACCTTTTTAACTGATAAAACTCTGTTTAAATTCATGGGTCATCCAGACAGATCTTTTGATGTGACAGTTCGTCACTGGGTTATGTTCATGATATTTTTATCATAAACATATGGCTGACTTACTCAACCTTTTCACATTTGTTTCAGGCAGCAAGCTATGCAGCGGCGGTGAAATCTTCCACGGGAGATTCCGAGAAACTCGCGCGTACTTGTAGTTTTTTCCCTAAAATCAAACGGGACGAATGTGCTCATGAAAACAAAAAGTCCTCCAGTAAGACGTTGAAAGCCAAAAGGACAACAAAGGTACAATTTTAAGGGTAACTGCTAATTCTAACTACATAAATGATAATCTTTTGGTTCCACCTTTTTTTCGAGGGGGCGGGTGGGTCGGGGCTTATTCTCCGAGGAAGTGGGAAGGGGTGAGGTGGAGATCAAATGAACGGCATTAGCGGTATATACACTGAAAAGCTCATTCTGTTATGTTCAATTTCAGATACCCAAGGGAAGACAAAATCAAGAGATGGAATGGTGGGAATCTATAGAGGAGTACAACCCCGGAAGAAGTTTATGGAGAGGTAGAAAAATATCCGATGATTCATCTTGTTCAGACCTTGAAATTATTGAAGAAATGTCAGAAAAGGCAGCTCCAAAAGACAAGTCATTGAGGAATTTACTCACATGTTTAGCTGTGCTCGTAAATGATGTAAATCCGTAGTCACGCTCACGAAACTGCCGTTCAATGATTTGTTGTTATTGATGTGATGCGACCTTTTTTTTGCATGAACGCTCCTCATCCGAAGACTACTTTGCACACAGCAAAGATCAAGTTACTCCTGTTCTAACATGACATACCACGGGAAATCACTCCATGAATATATTCAACTACAACACTTTACCTATACAGGCTTTGCCTTTTTTCGGATTTAGAAATGCAAGCGGGAAATTACCTCGACTGTTGCGGATACCAGTGATCAGTGTGTGGTTGAAATAAGCTCTGATGATGGCATGGAGGTCGATTCGCCCCTTAAGCAACCCACTAGGAAGAGACAGCGTATTTCATCGGTAAGTGATTGTATACTGACTGAAAAAACTGAACACAGAATAGACTGTCCCAATGCTCCTCCTCGGTGTTTTCTTTCGCGACGCAGTACTTCTTACTTACCTTTAAAGTAAGACACAGCTGACCACTAATAATTACGTTGCACCCTCTTACTCAGACCCTATTATTTGTAGATTGAAGCCGTGCATAGAAAGGACATTTCAAATTAACGTAATTGCGTGTAATTGTCTGCTAAGATTCCGAAATTTTTAACCACACCCAACAAAATATCCGGACGCATGGAATATTGTGTACATATCATTTGCAATAAATCATAGTTATATGTCTGTTTCAATATAACAGGATAACAGTATTGAAGAATTAATAGCCAGCGTAAGTGGACTTAGTTCCAATGACAACACGCCTCAAAAACCACGTCTACCCGACAAGTTAAAAGGCCTAAAGAGGACGTCCACTTGACTCATGGGTCACCTGCAAAGCAGAAGCTATTTGATGAAGAGTATGTGATCATTTTTTTTCTTGTCTGCATGCTCTGTTCTCCAGGCTTAGGTGAATGGTGCCCCGTTTTCATAAAAGTATTCACAGATTGACTTCGTCTCTGACCAAAGAAGAAACTAGCTATATGTTCTTAATTATTTGTTGTAACGACTCACGGGTACTGTGAGGCTAAATTTTACTAAATTGACATTTTTTGCTGGCAAACAAACAATGCAAAAAGACGAATGAGTTCAAGATGACTGAAACAGGCCGGGAAGGCGGCACTCCAGGCCATTACAAGTGCGCATGAAAATAAACTCCGATTTTTGTTGTTTGGGAGGGGTAGAGTAAACGGCTGCATAAGTGTTAGTGAGGTTCATTATGATAAAATAGGAAAATAGCCGTGGTAGCTTATCAAAAACCCATGCTCCTGAGAAATTTTCTTGTTGAGGTGTTAATGACCAGTTTTGTATTTATTTGTAGAACAAGCGACGACAATATGGATATTAGCGTTTTAAGAAAGGGACGTAGACTTTATGCCAATCAAGACGACATTGACAAACTTAAGCCCGTTCAAGTGAAGAAGGTCCCTCTGGTACCTCAAGGTCCTGCAAAGTATGAAGTCGAATACAATGATGGGGAGCCTTTAATTTGTCCGTGGTTGTAGACAACTGGAAGTGGGGTAGAGCACAACCCTGCAAAAGCGCGGGGTTTTGTAAGGGTGGGAGGAGGACGCTTCAACTGTGTCTCGGTTCCTTAGAATGCACAAAATAAAGTCGATTTTAATCGATGAAAACGTTGCGTGCACTGTCAATGTGAAGCCACTAAAAAGCAATGCTCAGCAAGAAAATATGTTGAAAATGACCGGTGCCATAAAAAAATGACAGTGATATATTTACAGGAACACGATTGCTCTCCAAAGCAAGAAGAATAAAAGCCATGTAAGGAGGAAAAATTGATTGCTAAAAGACGATTTTATTGCCAGAAATGTAGATGAAACTTTAATTATGTGTGTTGGCGAGGATTATGTCATTCTTTCGTCTAAGCAGAAGGTGCGATTAGGTGCACTCATTAGTCTTGGCATTGTTGACGAACCAGTAAGCCTAGATTGTTGTGAAACAAAAGCCGTGCACAGAATTACACAGAAATTGAGATGACCACTTACAACCCCATCTTGAGACGCAATGTCAAATTAGTCAGTATGTTTGCACCTAAACCCGGTGAAAATTCAGACAACGTGTAAAAAACGGTGAACTCTTTTGATGCGGCCGATAACAAAGTTCTCCCAACAGTGGATGGCGAATATGACGCAGATACTGAAGACATCTTAGGACGCGGATTAAATCCAAAAGCATACGTGGGTCATTGATGAAGGTGGTGTTCTATGGCGAGGTCTTTGCCTGGCAAAGGGGGAAGACGTAAAAAACAAGACCATATCAGACTTTTTCCATTTCAAACGGGACATCAACCGCAATTCAGTTTATTTTAGCGACCAAAAGAGTAAAGATCAGTTCAAATCAATAATGATGGCCGGGATGCGTATAATTCTCCTACCTCTTTGCAGGCAGTAGATGCACGAAAAGTCTTATAAGGCATGGTGGCAGCGAAGAAAAGCATGCTGGCAAAAATGGTGCCGCACACAGCCGTCCAGCGAAGCATCCTCTGCGGAAGTGGCAAATGCCAAGTCTTTGCATATAGGAAAAGTCTACTAGATGTGGTAACCGCGGAATGCGCAAGCGCTGTTTTGGATGCTGCAGAAAAAAAGAGAAATTCCCTTGGCCTAAAGACAGTAGGTAGTGGCCCTTCTGCGGCAGACCGCTCTGAGAAGCAATCGGTTAATATGGCTGGAGCAAGGGAAGCGTCGACAGATGCAATTCAACAAATCGTGGAAAATGCCGAGGCTATAATTGATGGTGACTATGAATTAGAAACTGGCAACATCGAAAATGCACAGCATCAGTTTAAAATTAACACAAACGACACTCACAGCGCTGACAAAAACATCAAACTAAACAGAAGAGTAAACAAGTTAAGTAAAGAAGCGATGATCACGTGACCAAGACACAAAAGAAAAT
>OZ026601.1:9883534-9896034 GCA_964020085.1 Micromussa lordhowensis | reverse complement strand
CATTTTGCTGCGCTACGCTCGGAGGACCTGGATCAGCCGAATCGTCTTCACCAAGCGTAGGCATGATCTTGCAGAGGTTAGGCTCAGTAGACTTCTGACACCATGTTTCGGTAACAAATAGACCGTAGATAACTGCTTTAAAGTTGTTTAATGGACGCGAGCGTTCCTAAGAATACACTGAGACAAAGCCTTGTTCTGTCTAAATATGTGCTATATCGATTACAAAATAGTGATACGATACGATCTATCGTTACAACCTGAACCTTGATTATGTCAATGGAATAAATCGTTTTACTATCGACAGTTGTTTTCTTCGAAATGTGCACTCTTTTCAAAAAAAATAGATAAAGAAATAACACGCCACAAATATATATTTACACACTTACATAAATTCACGTTTCAGAGAAATTTATGTCGCTACATACACCGAATGTTCCTCGTATGATGTATATATTTACATACAGTGTTATTTTGCTTTGCATAGTTTTAATAGATTTTTTCACGCTTAGAGAGTGGCTCGCATGGCTCGCATACTGGCTGGCATGGCTCGCACTGTGACTCGCATGGCTCGCTGGCTCGCCGATATTATGCACCAGTTATTTGAAGCCCCCAGAGAAGGAGAAGGAGAATATTTTTTGGCTGAAAATAGCGGAACTCCGGGTTCACAGTTTCCTCGTGCCTGCCTCCCTTCCCTTCTGACTAAAAACCAAACTGTTTGATTCTTTGAGCCCGAAAACAATGGCACTCGGTTTGTTTAGTGCCGAAGGGTGCACAGTCAACCGGGATGCCTGGTTTCCAAAATTTCGCCTCACCAACGTTTACTTTTTGTCTGATTATATACAACGACTGATACAAAGTCAACCCCGAAGTGTGAATCGATAATACATGATTAAACTGGGTGCCAGAGTTTTGTTTGTTGAGATTTTTCTAGCCGTCATGCCCTGAGACTGGAGGTCAACCAAACGGGCTCATTCTGAGCACATTCTACTCCATTTTACATACATTTGTTGATTTCTTCGCGAGTAACACACACGCACACACATAAAGGGTGTCTTTATTCATTTAAAACTTGAAGTTTGTTAGGCTGTGTCCAAGGAAAGAAATATAACACAAACATAGTATAGCTAGAACCCCAACTGGCGGGAGACAGATCAGTCAGCCGTGACTAAAAAATTCCACAATAAAAGTTTGGCCTCAACATACGACACGGGCTATTGATCCCTGGAACTTTGTGTTACTTTTTACGTTTCATCCGCCATATGCTTCACGATCAGACCAATTTTTGTGTTAAAGGGGGATTTCATTTTGAAAGCGGAATATAGGATTTCACGCGATGCTGAATTTTTAGCTTTCGATTCCTCACAATCGAAGGGGCTACCATATCCATTGAAACCAACCGTAACAGTTGGCTATTCAGTGATATTATCGAACAAGATTGAACTGTTGTCATTCGGGTTGTTAATCTGTGCTTTGATATTGGTCGGAGCGCATTCTAGAACGTCTGACTTTAGATCGTGATGCATGAACACAACGTAACTGTCAACAATTAATTACATATACTCACAATTTCCGGAGTCTCCAAGTTTCTCACAATTCAGCAATGGTATTGGTAGCGATAAGTTCAACTATGGTAAAGTTTCAAGGACAAAAGCCGCTCTTGTAGTGGCGAAACTGAAAGAGCATCAAAGGATTCTCGTGATTTGACGCTTGTTACATTTCCAGCTCCTTATCACGTGACTGGCATGACTGGGAACAGTGAATGGGTCCCAAAATTTCGCCTCACCACTGTCTCCTTTTTCCCTGCTTTATACAACGACTGATACAAAGTCAATCCCGAAGTGTGAATCGATAATACATGATTAAACTGGGTGCCGGAGTTTTGTTTGTTGAGATTTTTCTAGCCGTCATGCCCTGAGACTGGAGGTCAAACAAACGGGCTCATTCTGAGCACGTTCTACTCCGCTTTACATACTTTTGTTGATTTCTTCGCGAGTAACACACACGCACACACATAAAGGGTATCTCTATTCATTTAAAACTAGAAGTTCGCTGTGCTGTGTATATGAAACAAATGAAACACAAACATAGTATAGTTACGACACAAACTGGCTGGAGACAGATCAGTCAACTACAATTACACAAACATTTGCAATATTTGGCCTCAATATACGACGCGGGCTATCGATCCCTGGAACTTTGTGTTAATTTTTACGTTTCATCCGTCATATGCTTCATGATCAAACCAAAAGGGATATTCTTTATTTTGAAAGCGGAAGTATAGCTAACTGAGGATCTCACGCGATGTTGAATTTTCAGCTTTCGATTCCTCACAATCGCCAGGGCTACCATACCCATTGAAACCAACCCTAAGAGTTGGCTATTCAGTGAAATTATCGAACAGGATTTAACTGTAGTTATTCGGGTTGTTAATCTGTGCTTTCATTTCGCATTAAATCATTTCGGATGTCTGGCTTTTTGATCGTGACACATGAAATTATCTGAATAAACTAGGTAACTGCCAACTATTACTTATAAATACTCACAGTTTCCTACGTTTTCTAAGTTTCTCTGCCAACAATTCGGCAAGCTAGAGATATAAAGTTCAGCTGTAGTATTGTTTTAAGGACGGAAGATTCAAGGAATTATCGAAACTGAAAGAGCATTCCGATCCAAGGTGTCTCGTGACTTGACGTTTGTTACTATTTTCAGCTCCTTATCACGTGATTGGCATGAAGTGAACGTTAGGGGAGTGGGGTAGGATAGAACAGAGACAACAACAGCACGTGGTCTAATATCACACTGGATATTATCGTCAAGAAGCGACTGGCCTGGTTATAAGAATAACGATAATCACAAAACGACGGTCTAACCTGCGAACAGGACTTTTAAAAAAAATATCTTCGTTGTGGTACTCAAAATGTTCACACTCGCCCCAGACCTCACAAGGAGCCCACCAATTTCACCAAATTGATACTCGTGCAAAAATCCAGCTGTTTTGTAATTTACAATCAATAAGAACGGGGAATTGAAGTCTGGACCTTGGAACTGAATAAAGTAAATTGACAAAAATAATTGTTTGAACTCAAAACGTTTTATTTAAATTCATTTGTTCGCTCAGCCTCTGCAGAGAAATTCTCAAAGTCTGTTGGCCTTTTGTTCTAAAGTTAATCACACCTACATGTATCAACTACCTTGAATAAAATCCTTCCACTCTGAATGTTGGAGGCCTTCGTCATTTCTTATGATTTCTTGCACCAGATTATTACGAAACAATTTACACAACTTTCTGGAATCATATTAAATTCATCAAAGGGCCTCATATCTTACTCGTTTTACTAATTTAATAAACTAGCATGAGATTGAATTGTGCTCTGTCCAACATCATTGAAACACTTAAGAAGCCTTAACTTATCTCTTGGAGGGGGGGGGGGAACTTTCTGGAATCATATTAAATTCATCAAAGGGCCTCATATCTTACTTGCTTTACTAATTTAATAAACTAGCATGACAGTGAATTGTGCTCTGTCCAACATCATTGAAACACTTAAGAAGCCTTAACTTATCCCTTGGGGGGGGGGGGGGTGGTGGTGGAGGGGGACTCCTGGGTGCTCGTTGGGAATTTTGAAAAGAACTCCTAAGAAATACCAAGTTCCCGTTTTGTGGCATGGCTTGAAATTGAAATCGAAATTCTAAAACAACACATCATCTCCTGTCATATTTTTTCAGTTCAATTCCCAAAAAGGTACTACAAACGCTCTCGCTTTTGACCTTTCAAAGCTAATCACTCTAAGAAGTACTTACAATCAGGGGCGTAGCCAGGACTTTTCAAAGGTGGGTCACACTTTGTCAAAGTGCGGGTACTCACCAGATTGTCGTGTTGTTCTCGCCACCAGTTATAGGTTATTTGCTTAAAAACGGCTTACAAAAAGGGGGGTCAAGGGCATCCCAGGACCTTCCCTAGCTACGTACGCCCCTGAAAATTACTTTATTTAACCCCTAAGAGGTAAGACAAGTACCGCCGTCCTTTTTATATGGGGGTCAACCTGGCTGCTTATATCCTCTTTTGCAAATTAGACAGAAATAGTGCGTGACATAATAGAGTAATACTGCGAGCGTTACACACGATGCCACGCTGTCATTTTATATGCTCAAACAAGCTGACGAAACTGATCAGTCTGTTTAAAAGTGTGTTTTGTGTCACTGGGTTTATTCTCCACATGTACAATTCTGCAGCTGATGGCCCAGATTTGTTTCACAAAGCAGCACTGTAATTTGCTAAAATTTAATCTGGAATAATTCTTTTCTTGATATATTCTGGGTTCTTGGATCATTTCAGATTACATCTGTTGAGTGGAGTTTCCATTCCATGTGTTGTTGTCATCATCTTCATCGTCTCTATTGTGAAGTCGATGAATGCTGCCTTGTTCCTTTGCTGATGAAGCACCCCCAGGAACTCTCCTGCGAACACTGGAGCTGTCAAGAAGCAAGAAGAGAACTCAGCAGACAATCCAGGGGGAGAGGGTGAGAGGGGAGAGTGGGAGGGGGGAGAGGGGGAGAGCTTCTGACTTCAAAACTTTTATGTTTTATGAAAATTTATGTGCGTACAAAGAACATAAAGGGAAAATGTAATTTCTGACGTTTGAGGGACGAATTAGTCGGAAATTATTATTCTGACGGCACGTTGGAGAGATTCGCGGTGCATCTCGGGTTGCTTAAGGATTATTTAAGGTTTTTGGCGGGAGATCTAAGTCATTCTAGGTCGGTCAGTCCAAGTGTTCGCCCGCTTTATTTTTTTTTAGGATTACTTTTCGATTTAATGTATTCGTGTAAATTAACTGTAGAATGCCCTTTCCTCCGGGCATCGTACTGCTGCATTAGATGAGGAATACGTTTCCACATATTTTTTGGCCAGATCTAAAGGGTGTTTTTTTAGTGGTTTTTCGTATCTGGCGTAGTACAGTTTCTGAATTCTTGGAATTTTCAGCTAATTTTGTTAGGTAAACATATGAATAATTAATATATATTACGATATATTAGGATACATTGAATCGCACGGCTCATGGCTGACTGACTCATCCTCAATAAACTTTTCACATTGAATGTCTCGTGTAAGTGTAGTCAGAATAAAGTGAAGTATGGCAAAAGACTAGGCTCGATTTCCGCCGCTCTCTCGTGTCCGGTCTACGGAGCGCGGGCTCGTTTCCCGAACAGCGGCTGGAAATCGAGCCTAGCAAAAGACCAAAAAGAATTCTCTGTACCCACTATAAAGATGTATTCTGACAACACCTACACGAACAATTTGATGTGAAATTACCAGAAATTACATTTTCTGCAAGGCCAAATAAGCATAAAAAAGAACCAGAATTGCAAACGTCTGCTAAATATTGAATCTGTACATGTACAAAAAGGTGTTTACTACACCTACCTTAGTACCTCTTAGGAGTACAAATGAACTTAAGCCACAATACCACAACAACAAGACTGGCACATTTTTAGTGGAATTTTCTTTAGAATTTCTGCCAAGAATCCCTATCACTTTGATAAACACTGCCTCTAACCAAGCCTTCCAGTCCCTTTCCCTCTACCTCCTCAACCAGGCTTCCAGTCTCCCCTCCTCTCTGGCCTTCACCTGGGCTTCCAGTCCCTCCCACCTACCTCCTCATCCAGGCTTCAGGCTTCCAGTCTTCATTCCCCTCTGGCCCTCACCCAGGCTTCCAGTCTCCCCTCCCCTCTGGCTCTCACCTAGGCTTCTAGTCTCCCCTCCTCTCTGGTCCTAACCTAGGATTCCAGTCTCCCCTCCCCTCTGGCCCTAACCTAGGCTTCCAGTCTCCCCTCCTCTCTTGCCCTAACCCAGGCTTCCAGTCTCCCTTCCTCTCTGGTCCTAACCTAGGATTGCAGTCTCCCCTCCTCTCTGGCCCTAACCCAGGCTTCCAGTCTCCCCTCCCCTCAGGCCCTCATCTGGGCTTCCAGTCTCCCCTTCTCTCTGGCCCGCACCTAGGCTTCCAGTCTCCCTTTCTCTCTGGCCCTAACCCTGGCTTCCAGGTTCCCTTCCTTTCTGGCCCTAAACCAGGCTTCCAGCCTCCCCTCCCCTCAGGCCTTCATCTGGGCTTCCAGTCTCCCCTCCCCTCTGGCCCTAACCTAGGCTTCCAGTCTCCCCTCCTCTCTTGCCCTAACCCAGGCTTCCAGTCTCCCTTCCTCTCTGGTCCTAACCTAGGATTGCAGTCTCCCCTCCTATCTGGCCCTAACCCAGGCTTCCAGTCTCCCCTTCCCTCAAGCCCTCATCTGGGCTTCCAGTCTCCCCTTCTCTCTGGCCCGCACCTAGGCTTCAAGTCTCCCTTCCTCTCTGGCCCTAACCCTGGCTTCCAGTCTCCCCTCCTTTCTGGCCCCAAACCAGGCTTCCAGTCTCCCCTTCCCACAGGCCCTCATCTGGGCTTCCAGTCTCCCCTCCTCTCTGGCCCTCACCTGGGCTTCCAGTCCCTCCCCTCTACCTCCTCACCAAGGCTTCCAGTCTACACTCCTCTCTGGCCTTCACCTAGGCTTCCAGTCCTTACCCCATCAACCAGGTATCCAGTTTCTCTCCACTCCACCCCTTCACCTGAGATTCCAGTCTCCCCTCTTCTCTGGTCTTCACATGGGCTTCTATTCTCTATCCCTCTGCCCTATTCTCTCTAACCTTAACCCTAAGTGCTGGTCGAGATGGGAAAATGTAAACCACGGCCAATATCGATTTAATTTCTATGATTCAATCTTTAAGGCTTCAGTTATGAGTAAGGGGCTCTTAGTTTTGAGAGGTTGATTATTGTTGGTGTGGAGGTGCTTATTATTGGAAGGAAGTTGGCATTTTACAAATGATTGGGGTGATTTACCGAATTAATTTTAAAATTTTATTACTTACTTGCATGGCACCTAGTAACATCATTGATTTAATTCATACTAAGACTAATACGCGCTATTTGCTGCGTACTAATGAAGGTGCTATTAGAGCATCCGTCAGGAAGAATGAAAAAGTCATTCGGTGACAGATGCTTCAGTGTGGCTGCGCCCACTTTATGGAACGCACTTCCTGTTAGCCTCTGCAGCATCAAATGTATTTCTACAGTGGAACCCCGCTATAACGAAGTGTCACGGTACCGAAAAAATTGTTCGTTATAGCGGGGTCTTCGCTATAGCAAACAGAGTTGAAGTTTCTTCGCTATAGCGAAGACCCCGTTATAACGAATTATCTGGTTAACTACAAAAATATTCGTTATAGCGGGGTAACGAAGCTGAACCAAGCTGAACAATGGGATATACACCACGCAAAACAGTCTACAAACTTGCGCGTTAACAGCTACATTTAAATAAAGCAAAGCTTTGAAGGTCAAAGTTTCCCTATCTTGACCAATAGGACTCGTGTTTGGCTTATCAGCCATTTGTATCATCATGTCGTTTTTACTTACTGAGAGCGACAGGACAAAATATTCGTTATGGCGGGGTAAATTGTGCGTTGGGACCGTCAAAATCAATTCGTTATAGCGGGGATTTCGTTATAGCGGGGTTCGTTATAACGGGGTTTGTTTCCACATATTTTACTGTAATTCTGCCGGGCTTTCAAATGTTGTTCGTTATAACGGGGTCTTCGTTATAGCGGGGTTCCACTGTACTTTTAAATCTAATCTTAAAACTTATCAGTTTTTAAATTACCTTTTAATATCTCTTAGATATTACATTTGTTTGTATATTTCTTATATTTGTATTAATAGTTTTTAGATTATTTATTGTTGTAATGCGCTTTTCATCACCTAGCGTGTTAAAAAGCGCACTATAAATGTATAAATTATCATTTTTATTTGAAGGAAATTATAAGTGTTTATAGCGGTTTGGAGCCAAATGGCTCAACAACGCGTACATGCTGGCGCTTCGATATTTGTAATGTGAAACGGCCGAAGGTTTCTTGCTACAACGTCTGAATTAGATGGACGGCCATCGCAGTCTAAATACTCTCAAATACTCCTAAGTTGACGGTGGCACTACTATTGTTTGAGGACCAGCATTCAAACGCGGATTACTCGATCCAGTCTTATCGGGCTCAAATTTGCTCAATCGTGCTTCCCACCGTATAAGAACTGAATGTAATCAAGGAACTTGTCAACAAAACCACTAAACATTCTGCAAAATGAAATTATTCATTCCAACACAGCCAAGAACGAGAGCTTGGGAGAAGCATGAAAGCTTCCAGCGTAAAGATCGATTTTTGTTATCGCAGTTTTTTGGCGGGAAGGTGAGGTGTGGTGTGCCAAGGGGAACGGTTGAAGACGACTTCCTCTGATATCAAAGATTTTGCCGAACGCACCTAATGATGTCCCATTGTCTCTAGTGGCTTCAGCAAGCCACTAGAGATTAGTAGCAGTAGGTTCCTTCCATTTATTTTTTTACTATGTCTGGTTTCGAAAGGTTTGACGCTCCTTTCGCGCATTCAGAAAAGAAGCAGTAACTAAGAAAGAACTGTTATGTTTCGATCTGTCCCCCCTGTCATATTCAGAGCAAGATTCATTTGTGGTGATATGAATCCCTACACTCTCGCGGCCATGTTTTTCTCTTTTCTAGACTCCTCTATTCAAAATCGTAACAATAAGACTTTTTCTTCAAAACAGGAAAGCAACTCACAAATTTAGTTGATTGTAATCCACATTAACCCAACATCCTACCGCATACAGCCGGGTGCTATCTGCTCACTTCATTGATTTGAAAGACTGACCTGTTGACTTACTGAACATTATTCAGTTGCTGTGTGCAAACATGACAAATGGATGTCGTCCATTTTAAAGGTCCTGTAGGTCCTCACATTCAGAACACGCCTTAGTAAGGGTTAAAATTGAAAACAAATGATATTAAAAGACTAGACTGACGGTAAAAAAGGCATTGATGGCATGGTTTAGGAGCAATTAAATCTCTTTCGATTGTAGGGCTCCCGTTGAGTGGAAAAACTGAAGGTTTCCGTGGATAAAAGATAGTTGTCTGCGCTGCAGACCACTATTTATGTCTACTGTAATGGAAATTCTAAAAAAAACTTAGGGTTAGGGTTAGGGAAGGGAGTCTTCATGTACTCCGTTGAAGCCACAATCGTTCAATGAGGAAAGAGATTTTTCGATGGAACGGGGCATACTTCTTTCAGCTCCTCGACAGTTATTTTTGTGCAACCTGTGGGTGACTGTGTCTTAGCGGACATAGTATAGATCACAATTGAGTTGACTTATGTTCTTGGTCCCAGCGGCGACACAGGGTGTCCACTGTAGTTCGTCAGCTGAATTGTTTCTTGGCCCTCTTCTTAGCCTCGCCCCAACACATGCCTACCTGACGTAAATCTCTTTACAGGTCACAACACCAGGCGTTTTTGGGTCGCCCTTGTTTTCCTCCGCCTTGTCCGTTCCAATCTAAAGACGTGCGATGCTGCACTCCTATGTGTTGTTCAAGTTATGCCAACTCCAGCGCGTCCTTTTTATATATAATAAGATGGACCGTTTCTTGGCCGTTCTGTTGCCGTAGGCTTATCTTGGAGTATTTGTTTTTCAGGCCACCTGATTCCGAGTATCTCTCGTGAGAATTTGTTAATGAATACTTGTTCTACACACTGTTCACACACATACTCACTCATTTTCTCTGCTCCCATGAGTGGAGCATAAGGCTACCCCTTAAAATTTTTCATCCTTCACGGTCTTTCGCTCGTTGTTCCAAGATCTTCCACGTCATTTTAGTCAGTTCAGGCCCAGTTTTTTTTGCGCTCAGCTTCGACTGTTCTCCTCCATGTAATCTTCAGTCAGCTGCCACTTCTCTTGCCTTTAAGGCTCCAGGTGAGAGCGTCTCGGCAGTCGTTAGCACAGCTCGCTACAGCTCTCGTCTTGTTTAGGAATCATAACATTTCCACGTGGGGTGTCCCTCGCACGTGCGAGGTCATGTCGCGGGCTGTATTAATTAATGTACATACACTGTATGTACATTACTAATCCAGCGCCACGGAGTCCATTAAATGACACCACGGTCGAACGACTAAACAGATCCACGAATGTGTAACATTTCCATCCAAGCAATTCATTTCTGAGTAAATCGTGTCACCGTTATCTCTTGAACAAGCTCAGCAACGACTTACCGTACCAGCCAGCAACTCGCCCGTACGACTTGGTTAATAGTTTGTGCTCGAAACTCCCTTGAGCCTGCTGTTCTAATTACTCAGCGTTTCTGTACAAACTTTTATTAACGATACTTTTTTCAACAGATAGTAATAGTTGCTGATGTTGCTCAGTGGAGAAGGTGTTCGCTCCACATGTGGTAGGCTGTGGGTTCAATTCTCACGAACGGGGCTATGAGTTCTTTTCTTTTCATCTTCATTTATTTTTGTCTATCGAAAAAAATTACCAAATGGTGAAAAGGTAGCTCTTGCCTTTCCGATAGCTGTGTATTTTTTAAAATCATCTGGAGCTTTTAATCATTCGAGGATTCGTCTACCTTCGATCAATTTCGATTTCAAAATACACTATTTCGTTCATTGAACAGCATTGAATTGAGTATAAAAGTATAAAAGATCCACGAATAAGAAACTTTGCCACTAAAACAAATCACCTGATAAATAAATTGTACTGCGCGGCGCCTTTGATAGACTGGTCAGCGGATTTAGAAAAAGTTAACAGGAATGGGAGGCCTGTTTCATCCATACCTATATCTCGGATTAATGACTTCGTCATTATCCGAGTTAAAAATCGGGAAGGAGACGACGCTCTTGGATTTGTTCTAACACAGACCAGAGTGCGACAAGCGCGATGGACCGTCAGAAAGAACCCGGAGACGACTGTCAGAAGGCCAATGTAATGAAGCATGTTGTTACACGTCACGGGACGCGGCCGTTTTATTCGGATTTGACTCGGCCAACAAGTAAGCTAGGAAAACATTTTAATCATCTCAAGATATAAACACTAAAGTTAATTACTGTAACATCTCTAATAACTTCCTTTAACTTTTCGGTTTCACAAATGGGGAGATGGGGAAATGAGCTTGATAGTAGCGGGGACTTGCAGTGTCCTATTCTCATAGTCTGTCCCGTAAAGGAACGTGGTCTTGTTTGCTCTCACTAAGGTAAAAATAAATAAACGAATAAATAATCAGCTTTCTAACTAATTAAATAAAGTGTCGAAGGTACTGCTGTACTAATTGTGGACACTGAAATAAGCAAACAAATATTCTAAATTAAACAGAAACTTGTCAAAACTCCCAACGGGCGTGGGCTGACCAGTTGGCTATTTACAAAGCATGAAGGAGTCGAAATCCATCTAGTGACAGGGCGGAGGATTTGAACTCGAGACCTTCGGTTCACAAATTCAGCGCCCTGACCATTAGGCCACGCCGGGTTTCCTATATTTATGTGTGCCTTTGTACTATCAGCTCACTTTACTTCAGTTCAAATAATAGTAAACTCGAGACAAAACAAAAACTAGCTGTACAGTAGGATAGGTTAGTAGTGACTTAAAATCGGAAGTTAGAAAACACCCTGTAAGAAAGCGCGCGCTAAAAGTCGTACTTTTATATGCGACCCGTGTTCCCTCAACGTTCCTCGTTCGTTCAAACCTCCAGTCGTGTTTCTTTAACTCAGTAGAAACACGGAGAGTGTTATCTAGCTTTATCTATGCATAGAAAATATTGGACTAGGTTGAGTAAAATCCTGATTTTTCAGTAGCGAGAAGATCAATTATTTGTCAAAGCCGAAGGCTGACGCAAATAATTGATCGGCGGTTTGCGATAACTGAATTCAATAACAGTTGTCTGCTTTGTGACCTGGTCTTTTAATGGCAGCGAGGCTGGAGGTGGCCTTGTTTTGATACAGACCTACTCTGTGGTACGCGTGGGGCATAACTACCTTGCAATCATAGCGGGAAAGCCTGCGAAATATATATTTTTAAAAAAAATCAGTAGATTTACTACTCCGTCAGCTTAAGACACGAAAGATCGTCGCCGTTATGGACGCAGCTTTGGCAGTTACGAAAATGAAGCGGAAAAGAATTTCACATGTTCACTTGCATTCCATCACCGTGTACCTATATGTTACGAACTCACAACGTGACCAGATCACAGTCGTCTTGATAGCTCAGTTGGCAGAGCACTGCAATCCCGTCCAAGCTTGAATTTATTTTCCGGCGTACTTATATAACTACGACCACCTCTCGTTTTCTAAAATGTTTATTCTGCTCTTCAAATGTATAATGCGATATTTATTCACTGGCTTCGCTGGGTTGTTTGCAATTCATGGCCGGTTACAGGATTTACAGCTTGCAGACCATAAGTAATAGCGTATGTAGGCAGTCACGGCTTTCTCTATCTTTCAGAGTGCAGAGAAGGCACTAAAAGCCGCCCAATACGCAGAGGATGCGTTCAAAACGAATGTTCACAACCTTATGCGCAACGCCTCGCGGCTGGGAGACTCCGAACTGACGAGACTCGCGAACCAGCTGGAGCATCAAGTGGTGGATTCCACA
>OZ026601.1:9828534-9878534 GCA_964020085.1 Micromussa lordhowensis | reverse complement strand
TTAAGGAGGCTGGCAACAGTTTCCAGCACTTTTCTAACAGCTACACGTTGAAGATGATGCTAAAATTATGGTATCACACAAATGCCCAATCATTGGTAAAGAAATTGTGGTCATCCTTATTCTATAACAGCTTACCATAGCAATAATACAACCTGTTAAAAACATGCTCCCCAGCTCGTAACCTACTAACTAAAAAAAAAAGATACTAAAAATAATACTGAAATTTGATAATTTAAAAATCCAATGTAAACAACAACATGAGCTGAATAAAACATTATTATTATTATTACCTTATTCCAAAATGGCCGCCATTTTAGTGTTCTTTTGTTTGCTTGCAAATTAGCCCTCGTTGCCTCGTTCAAGGGAAAATATTCTTTTGAATTTCGAGTTTAAGAACGAGGCAACAAGGGCTAATTTGAAGGCAAGCAAAAGACCACTAAGTGAAGCCATTTTGGAATAAGGTGCATGCGTGCTTTTAGCAGGTCATACCGTTGCTATGGTAACCTACACTGGACGAAAAAACGGATTTACTCATGTTTGCCAGTTGAGCAAATGTGTGGTAAATTTGGGGCTGTAAATTTGGATTTTATTTGCACTGGGAGGTAAAGCGATGTTAAACTTGTATATTTGTTTCATGGGAATTTATGTGCAAATGTGTAGTAAATGGAAAGGTTTGATTAAAATTTGCTTCAAATTTGCCACATGTGCAAACCATCAACATTTGTAAATATTTACTCAAATTTACCCTCTTTGCAAAGATAGTAGTTTGACCGTATCAGCAAATGTAGGCCAAAAATGTTGGAAAAACTATGATTTGCAGTAATGTTTGCTCTTGATTTCCCTGGATACAAAAAAGTGCATTCGCATGTTGTTTACTTGCATTTGCCGTCAGAGCAAAAATTATAAATTGCTATAAATTTAATTGCATACCAAATTTGCAAATTTGCAATATATTTATTCACATTTACCATGGGGCAAATATGGTGACTTGCATAACGTTTGCTTTACGGACAAAACTGTTGTGCATGATGACGTTTGCTAGACATTTGACTAGTGTAGCTTGGGGTAAATTTACAATCCCAGCTGTTACATTACAATTGTACTGATCAGGAGCTGGATTTTCTTTTGAGGCTGGAGGAGGCCAGAGACCTTTCCATGTCCGATACTTTGATGCCAATATTCGAGTGTTTTTTTGATTCTTTATTATATATATTTTTTAAGAATCTTCTGGACTTACTGACCCCGAGAATAACAGAATAAGCAATTGAATTCTCCAAAAAGGCCACATTGCTTTCTTCTTTTTCTTTGTTTATAGAGCGGAGTATTTTATTGGTCTCCCTAATTTATTTAAAGTGATTATTTCGTAATCATTCTTGCTCGGCCAAGTCTAAAGGAAAGCACACTAAACGTGCTGGTGGATCATTGTTAACCTGTTGGAGAAAAGAAGAAAGTAAAAGATTTTCTCCCCCGAAGGTTAAAAGAAAACGATGCAAGGTTAAGTTAAGGTGATCAGTTTAGATCTGAATGACTGTTAGATTGTATTGAGGGTGAGTAGTAGAAAGGGAAAGAGCTTTTATTATATAAAAGTCAGTGGTATACCGAGTGGTAACAAATTGATAAAAACGATACGATATCCTCACACGTGAAGATATCGATGATTTTACTGCTATCGAGTTTGTCTCTTAAATTGTACTTCAATTCGTTGGTGTATCATCTTCGGGTCTTCCTCGAAAGTTTTCGGCAATCTTCGGAAATTCTCAGAAAATGTTCGGGAACATTTGTCTAGCCTTCGGAACAATTTTATAGAATATTCAAAAATCTTCAGAAAGTAGTCGGAAATCTTCGGAAAGTCATGCTGCGGTACGAAAAGTGTCAAATTTAAACGCTGATTTGACTTATATTGTTAAACTCATCGTCTTGTCCCAATTGAAATAACATTTACGGTTTGGCATGCGCTTTCTCCTCCGCTGCAGATCAACTTTACATTGCGAGATATTCCCTTTGAAACAGAAAGCTCCCATCGCAATCGCCAATACTTATACCACGATGAAAGTGGGAGACATAAACAGGGAAAACCAAATAAATTCAAATTTCTACAACTCCAATGAGGAAAGGTCCATGAGCATAAGTATAAAACCGCTTTGAAGGAAATTTGACAGAACAATAATTTATTAGGGAGGAGGGGAGGGTAAATGAAGGTTGTATCCCAAAAATAGCTACAAAGGAGCCTACTCCCTGAGTCCGCCTCTCTTTAGTTAAGCTCGGTTTTTTCGTGCCGCTCTACTTTCGCCCCTATTTATAATTTGAACGCCTGGAATATGCCTTTCTTGTTGTTGCACAACTTCCGATGGAATGCTTCATCATCAGAAACATTTTTTTTTAACGACGCCTGATGTTTGTAACCGGGAATAAATGATAATGATGGTGCAAAGGGGTTGATGGCATTCCACTCTTCCCCTAGCAACTGTCCATTTTCATTTATTAAACATCTAACCTTTTAAAGAGAATTGAGTCAACTTCAAAGAGAGTTCTCTTAGGTCATGCCATTTTTGATCATTGTACGTTGACAAGTGGAAACAGGGCACCCCACCTCAGTCACCCCCATTTCATAATGATAAGAGGGCATGCAAAGTAATTTCTTGGAATTTCCCAAAATCAGGGTCGTGATATTTTGTATGAATTCTTGACGACTATAGATTCCAGAAAGTTTTAGTAGTCATTACTGCCAATTTTTAGTTGTAGTTTTCGCTGCCCAACTAAAGATGACCACATCTTGATGGTGAGATTACTAAAAATGACCACATTTTGAAATCCCAGCAGTGAACACTACAACAGATGGGGAAATCACATTGCATTTTACAAAACTTGAGTATTAATGCTAAGGGATAAAAATTTCCAAGTAACTAAATATTATCTGCCTTTTTGCAACCCTGATTTTAAGTCGTTCCTATTTAAAACTTCACACTGAAATGGATTCTGATCAAATGCTGTTGAAAAAGGTACCACAAACCATTCAACAACAACAAAAAAACAGCACAGGGCTGATTCACTTGAAACCTGAACTCTTTCATCTCTGGTGGGTTCAAGAAACTCTGACAAGATTAGAATTATGTTGAAACAGTAGCCAGTTTCTTCGACTTGTGTAAGTTGTAGGGCTTTAAAAAGCTTTTTTTGTGATTGCAATGCTTATATTCCTGGCCCTATATCCACTTAGGGATATGGTCAAATGATGATGGTGATGATGATGAATGCTTATATTCAATACTGAAGTTAAATGGTTTTGAAGTTTACTTAGAGAATAAAATGTGAATCAAAAAAGATGGGTTATGATGCGTCCTGCTGGTCTTGTAAGGCTTCTCAGCTGTTTAAGAACAGAGTACCAGTCCCAATTCTGAATCAAGTCCAAGTATTAAAACTAGAAGTTAACATACCATTGGTACAAATCTGACATCGAACTCTAATGCAGTGGGAAACACAGTTCAAGGATTAACCAAAAAATTGCTTCCGATCAAAGCGTTTCGAGAAACAAGTTGCAAGAACTTGTCCAAAAAATTCAAACTGGTTTGAATTTGTGGGACTAGTCACAGGGACCAAAGTTTGGTCCTTGCCACTAGATTTTAAAGCAAAAATGACAAGTTCACAGGATGGGACTTGTCCCTGCAACTTGTAAGAACTCAGAAAACAACACACCAGAACAGATGGGTTCCCAAGGCAACCCACCAAGTTTCAGCTTTGTTTATTTACTTTTAGATATGTGAGCAAGTTATAATAACTGGTTTTACTGTACCTACAATTAGTCAGGAAATTGGCCTTGACACTTTTTACAGTGTAGCTAGGGTCAGAGACTAACAACTGAAGCAAATAATAATAATAATAATAATAATTAGTTATTATTAAAGAAAACCATACCATAAAATTTGTCACTGAGTTACTGAAAACAGCTCATACTATTTACCGGTAATATTTATATATTAAGCATCCTTTTCGACCTATGAAAACTTTATGGCACAGGATCAACACAAACATGCTAACTAATTTTGCAATTTATTTCTCAATTGTATACATGTACCTCGCCATCTTTGAGTTTTGCCTTTTGATTTGTGACTGATTTCACAAACAATGTGGCCTTTCTGTGCTACTGGACCTGTTTTGTTTGTCATAAATTCTTTATTTCTTCTAACATCACTGTGGCATGACTTTCCCCACTCTCACTGCTAACTGTGGAAGAGGACAGACTAATACAAAGGGTTTCCACTAGTAGCCTTAGTTATTCATTTATACGGTTAATTACTCACTCAAATCTCTTTGTTTTGATTGTTTTTTACTGTTATTGCTCTTAGACAAAACCTTTTTGATAAATTTTACTTGATCAGAGCTATCAATTCAATGAAAAAAATAACTAATTAAGTAAAAAATAACTAATTAAGTAAAAAATACTGTGTCATTTAATAAGCGATTCATCTAACAACTTAAAACCAATCTTTAGGCACTAAAGCACTGAACTTGGCATAGCCAAAAAGCTAAGAAACATTGCTAGGAAATATATTGTGACTCTGCAAGTTTGTTGTAACGTAAACTAAAAGGTGAGGCCCTCAGCATGCTCTTAAGTAGGGAAACAGATCATAACGTTTGTGTATAGGAAGGTTCTCAAACAAAAGGCCAGCCAAGCGAGGTGTTGTTATCCCCTTCCACCAATACACCTCTTGAATTTCTTCACAAACGTAATCACTGGGAAATAGCACAACCTTTCCTTGTTGTTCTACTAGCCCACTGATCATTCTCAATTATATTTTTTTCATTTATCCCCCTATCCCCCTTGTTCCTCACTTGCCTTTGGTGCCCTTAGCAATCACTTATTATAACTTCCCCTAAAGGCTACATATTAAAGACGCCAGCGATGCCATTAGTCCTGTTGTTGTTGGTCTCCTTGTGGTGTTGATGTCCAAGCATTTTTGAGCATTGATGAGTAACATTGGAATTTCTTGCTTAAATTTAATTATAACTGTAATTTGCACTGGTGTTACACTTTTTGCACCGGTGTTACACTTTTTGCACCGGTGTTACACCTGAACTGCACTGCTCTCAGCCAATCAGAATCGAGTAATTTTTTCATGTATATTATTAAGTTCTTTAAATAATATTGCCTGGTTTGATCCCTATGAAACTGGTATGCATGGAGCAATGCCAGCAGAATATTAAATTAAAATGGTTTTTCTCCTACATGAAATCTGCATATACATGTATGAAGGTGACTATTTTAGTAGGTTTCTGAAAACTCTGTGAAAGTTAGCATCACCAAAGGACTGACTGACAAGATGCGCCATCTCACCACTTGCTAACATATGATGCGCCATCAAGAAAGCGGCTCAGTACTCTGGTGAGCTACTACTCCATTATTGAAGAAATAAATTAAACTTGCAGGTACCAAAACTTATTTGGACTCAGTCACTCTTACTATCAGTAAATTGAAAGCAGTTGCAATGGGATCTGATACTTAAATATGAAACATAATCTTAATGATATTTTAAAGCAATGAAATATTTCCTTTTGTGATTTTTTTTTTCCGAAGAAAATGAATGTCATGCTAATGAACTTTTACCAACAATTTCCAACAGTCCACAACAATTTGGTAACAGCACCAAGCTGCCTAATGATGTCATTTAAATGTGCCCTTGCATTTGGATTGAAACTAGTGCACTTATTCCCTAGTACACTTTTATAATTAAGGACAATACTTTCATATTTTTTGGCAAAAATAGAAGCCATTCTTCCAAAGGAGTAAACATCACTTGCAGGAGAAGGTTTACTTGGTCCAGATACTATTCCTGGAGCTATGTGAGCATGCTTCTTGTGGTATTCTTGTTGCTCTTCATGGGGGAGGCGTTTGACAGCAGCTGTTGTTATGCACTTCCCAAAATCAATCAAGATTGCTCAGTACATGTATTTATTCTTCTAAAATGAAACAAGCACATTGTCCAATTTAATGTCTCAGAGAATAAACCCTCTGGAATGCAGATGTGAAATTGTTTGAGCCAGCTGCAGTGTTATGCTGCACAAATTTCTTATGAAAGATGTAGTGACTTGCTATGCAGGGCACTGTACATTGTAAATGCTTTATCGTTAATGTCACTCATGGCTAATAGTTTAGGACTTGGTTCTGTTGAGATCCCTTAAGGTAAGGGAGTATTTTGGTGTTGCAATGACATCATTATCATGGCTTCTCTTTCAACATCTTCTGAAGTAGCAGAGGAAAAGCTACAGGTGTGCATCGTTAAAACATTTTCTGGCTGGAACCAAACATACCTGAACCAAGGTAGCTGCTCTCATCTTTATCACTTAGAGCCTCTCATAGGCTAAGGTCAATCTCTGCAATGTGTGCTTGAATGGGCTTCTCTTTAAACACCTGTATTTGATGAAAACAAAGGTAAAATCAGCCACACGTATCTGGGCAAATTACACAGTTGCAATGACAGTAGTCCTCAAGCAAAGCAAGGGTGACAATGTAGAAACTCAACTACATGCAAGTGAGAGGTTGCCCTTCTGCTAGTCTAAGTCAATGCCCTCACAATTCATAGCCAAATTTTTCACTCTGGCTTAAGACCAGATGAGCAATGTACACATAGTGATCACATACATGTAGGAAACATAGACAAGTCTGATATGTGTAAAAAGGTCTGCATATTCTATCCATGAGAACTGTTGGAAATGTTTCTAAAGATAAAAACAAGAGTGGTAAACAGGGGGTCTAGATCACGTTTCACTTAAAATAAAACAGTCCTTTCCCATCCCCCCCCCCCTCTCTGTCAACACAAAAATTGGCATTGCCAATCTCACTTAATACCAAAAAAGAATTCAGAATCATGGTCCACAATTAACAAAACAATTATTAATTCTCATTTAAGTAACAGATAATTATTTTGTGAATTGTGACTCACAGATACTGGACAGATCACAATTAGCGAAACAAAAATCGGTCATTTCACATTTAGGGGAAAAAATGAAGGCCAATCATGGGTCATGAAATACTGTTATCCTCAAAAAGCTGGTTTACCTTGGTGTAAGAACTTTACTTCTGACGTTTTTCTTTGTTTTGGTGCTATTGATTTCCTGCTATACTTTGTTTGATGGCTTTTGTTTACTTTTTTTTATGTTACTGGTGAGATTGGTAGGTTTTTGTACCGAGGATGAGTGCAAAAACCTCTGACTTAACTGCTGTGTGAACTGTCTGAACTGTAAAGCACAGGGAAAACCCCTACCATCTCATTATGATCTATATGTTTCCAAAATGACTTCCCTGACAGGGCTCGAAATAATTTCTGGAGGGTCTCCGGACACGATGACCGGCCAAATTCATTTTAACTCGGTCACATACCATTTCTGGCTGATCAAATTATGTAAAATAAATAACTCTTAAAACAGGGGCCCATGAACCAAAACTGGCATTATATATTTCCAAAAAAGTTGTTGCTTAGAGCTTATAGCACTTTAAAGCACCCATTGTCATCAACAAAAGTAAATTACAGCAGCAAAATGAAAATAAGTTTATGTGTATTAATAGGTACACTGTCTGCAAGTGTAAAGACTACCGGTAACCCTCAGAACGTTAAATATCGTTATCGTACACATTTTGTAAATAAGTAAATGCACAGTTAATGCCTCCACATATAATGATTTCTGGTGTTTGTATCACGGTGTGAGATCTTGATCCTAAAACTCCGCCAGTAATCCATGTTACTCCTCATTACAAGAGATGAAAAATTTGAATTCATTGAGAAAAGCTTAGTAACCAGGCATTTTAACTCGGGTGTGCTGGAAGAGCGTGAACCCTGATATTTTCAATGCCCGAATTGTAAACAACAGTTCTTGTTGCATTTCACCCAGGATTTCAAATCAAAGTTCCACAAATGACAATACACGGCGACTTTCTACAACTAAAACAACTGAACAGCATGGAAATATTACTTTATTTCATTTTAAAAACGATCAAATGTGACCGGTCAACATGACCGGCAAGACGAAAGGTTGACCAGTCAACTCCCAAATCAGTTCAGACATTATAAACACAGGACGATCGATTCCTACCTTTCACTGTTCAGGCATGTATATTGATTTCCGACACCATAGTACTTTCTTGAAAGGTAGGCGTACGTTTCCCGCTGCCGTTCCATACCTTTGTTTCTTCATTAAGCTATTCGGCCACAAGTCTCGCATCTTCTCCGTTCTTTTATTCCAAATGCCGCTGCCGTCGCTTTCGTTTCTTTCGTTCTTTGAGCGGTCGCTTTCTTTTCTTTATAGTATTGTCCCTGATACGTCTCTAATATGGCAAATTACATGTGGCGAAGCTACAAGCAAAGACCGATTTTCTGCAAGCGATATTTCCCGCGCTCCCCGCTCCCGATCCCCGCGAAATTAAACAAAGCCGCTGACACAACTTACTGCCGTCCTTGACTCGTTGCGTGACTTATATTTACTAACCAGGGCTGGGCTAGTCTACAATATATGCAATTACTCCAGTCTTACACTGCTTTCGGAGAGTAGATTCGTCTTTAACAAACCCTAAAACAGCTTCGTAGCTAATCTATTGCATGGTTGTAATGAAAATGAAGGCGAAACACTCTCGACTGCCATGAACACTTCTCCCTTACCTCCCGTGCCAAGGGTGTAAATTAGTATTTGCGCGCCACGATATGTTGCATAAATTATTGCTAGCTGACGGTTGGAAATGGCGGAGATTACCGACCAAGCTGCTCTGGAGAGAACACTGCAAACAAATAAGAAAGTTATAGCGGAGAACAAAACAGTCACAGCCGACTGCTACGTAAAAAGCAGAAAGTCTAAGTTCCCCCAAGTTGTCGGGTAAGTATTTCGAAAGTACTTTAATGTTTTGAGAATTGCAAACTCTTGACTTTGTTATCGACGGTTAATAGTTCCGCGCTGTCGACGCCATAGATATTTTTTATTCAAACTGCAATTCTCGATTATATGCCCGATTTCTAAAGCTTTAATGCTGTAGGCTTAGATAAATTTCCATCTTCTCGTTATCATGCTTTCTTTCAGTTCGCCTAATCATAAGCAAAATATATCAGAAAAATCAAATGTAATTGGTCCTGTTTACAAGGAGGTAACACTGGCTAGAGAGTTGAAAGATAGCCAGGGTTTACAAGCAAAATTTACACGTAGGGTGCTGTCCGAGACAACTTTAAGCTTGTTGCGCTTCTGTTACCTTGTGTTAAAGTAAAAGCACGAACAGATAACAAAACTGGAGAATAATTTAATTCCAAAGCAAAAATATGACAAATTGTGAAATAACCTGATGTTTCCTGGGTCATAATTCACTGATTTTGTCGGTGTTGTGTTTATATTTTGCTTTTGAGAGCCAAAATAGAGTTGTTTCGGGTACTGTTGGTTGGGTTGTCCCAAGCAGAGCATTTACAAGGTAGCTAGAGTTCAGGGGTTTCATTAAGTTTTTGTGCAGGAGGTTAGTGGGGGTTTTCAGCCGGGCATTTTTAGTTTTTCTTATGAAAGAAAGTAAGAAGAGAAGACGAAAACAGCCGCAGAATTGATGGCTAAGTCTCGTTCACAGCCGGTCAATTTGCCCGGTGCCTGACCCTTAATGAACCCCCTGAGAATTACTCTTAGGCTAGTGCCAGGGTAACTCTAGCAGCTAGGGTTACCCCAGTGCTAGGGTAACCTTTAGGCTAGCTGTCTTGTAAATACGTCATTGAAAATAATAAATGCGCAAGTGCCAGGGTAACCCTCTTGCTAGGGTTATCTTGCTAGGGTAACCCTAGCACTTGGGCTACCCTACCTGCTTGTAAACAGGGCCTTAAATTATCTTGAGAGCGAAGTAATCCAGGTACTAAATGCATCGTGGGTAAATTGTGCTAGCTCTCTTGTGTAAAATATAAAGGTTTGTGTGGCAATTGAGAGCCAAAAAATCTACACTCGATATCTTATAATTTTGTAACTTGCTCCATCGAAGAAGCAATGAAATAAACTTCTAAACCATAGCCTTTAGAAGAGTTACCTTGTTGCTTCTTTACACTAGTAATTATAACATAGCATGCATGCTAGTCCTATCTTAATCCTATTGAGCCATCATGAACAATATCTTTATGGACGCACAGCCGTGCGCAATAAAATGATGTGTGCAGTTTCATTTCAGCTGCAAAATTTCCTTCGAGTTTAGTGCGAGTTCTTTTTGTTTAAGTTTTGGCAATGTGAAGATTATTCTGAACAATCCAAACCCTACTTCGAGCCTTTGACTTTTGCCTGGCAAAGATGTTTACTTCAATGTGAGTATTTTGACTTTGTTTGTGTCCATTTTCACTGAGTATTTGTACTTTGTTTGGCTATGTTTTCATTATAATTTTGATTAATTTGATGAAGCAAATTTTTTATTGACAATTTTAGAGACCTTATTTTCATTCAACTGTTGCTAAACTGATTGTGTTGTGTTAGGATAATAGAGACCTTTGTTTTCCTTTGCCATGCATCGTGAGAACTAATTGTGGTCAATCCGAAATAAAACATGTTTTTGTGCTCAAGTTGTTATGGCCATGTTATAAAAGAATTGGTTCATGCTTTTGGTTCATGCACTTGAGAAGTTTGTAGAGCACTCAAGAAGCTAGAGTTGCTCTCAGCTGCACCTTGAGCAACTCTTGCGCTTCTTCCATCGTGCTCTCCAAACTTCCGGTGTGCATCCATAACTCGGTATACGCACGCTAAGCATGAACCAATTCTTAAGTTCATCTTAGATTTCAAATTTGAATGGCAAAAACATATGACTAATAAATATTTGAGTAAGGCTTTTGGAATTTCAGTTGTTGTTACTATGCAAACCTTTGTGTTTTACACATGCTGCCCGATTACAGAGGAAGCATTGTAAGAGGGTCTTTAAGGCCCATTCAAACGGCCATGATAGTTGATGATAGTTCCAAATATCATGCACTATAATCCGCTTGGCCAAACGGAAAAAGAACTAACAATCGAAAACTATCATGTCGAATTTGAACATGTCCAAACTGCATGATAGTCAGTGATAGTTGATGATAGTGAATGATAGTTCATATTAAATCATGCATGATAGTTGAAACTATCGTCAACTATCATGAAATATCATGATTGCTGAACAGGCCCTTACTGTGGGACGTTCCACTTTCTGTTGGACCCCCACTCACCTAAAGATGGTGAGTTTTTGCTAAAGGGGGTAAGATTTTTGTTCAAAGGAACATCATAGCTTGAAGGGTTTCTGATTTTTTTAAAGGTGCTGAAAGGTTTTGGAGGCTAACCACCATCAGGTCAGTGCTATTTAGGCTAATCAGAGTGTTATTCAAGCTAACTGGAATGCTATTAGGCCTCTGCAATACTTGTCAATTTTACCAGTTGAAATTGAATAATTTAAAAGCACTATATGGTTAGCCAAAAATATCATTCCAGTTAGCCTGAATAACAACAACAACTTTTATTTCAACACGATGGTATTTAAAGCGTTGCCGCTTTTGGGGTCTGGCATTTAACCTAAAACCTAAGAGATAAAATATCAGTGAATAGCACTGACTCAGGATAGCTCTCACTAATAATATTGGTGGTGGTGGATAGCTCTCACTAATAATATTGCAAGGGATAACCCATTGATTCTTTAAGGGGGTTTGTTAGGGGGTCAGTTGACCCGGGTCAGTGTTACATTTTCCCGTGGTTTTGGGATTTCAATGATAACTATGACAGCCCCTAGTGTGTAGAATCATACAAAGCAAATAGTACATTTTACCCACTTTTTGTTTTCAGTCCTGTACAAAATGAAATTTGGAATTCTTTTTGAAATTCAATTTAGGGCACTTTAAAAGGTTGATAAAAAATACTGTCCTATTTCATTTATGCATCAGATTGGTGGTGTCACTATACATTGTAAATGGGACCAGTAAGTCACGTGCAGAGCTGAAATATTTGCATTGTATACCAGACCAGTCTGAGAGTATCAGTTTGCAGATTGGTTAAACAGGTCTTAAGTGACTCTGCAAGTGAATCAAAGTGTTTGACATTACTTTCTCCACTTACCGATACAATTAGTGAGAAAAATGATGCACATTCTAATGACATTTATTTCTTTTTAAGCGTACATGTACCATGCAAAAAGTGTATAGCACTCTGTCTGAGAAAGATGATTTCAGTGGTTTTCATCTTGAAGAGAGGTAAAGAAGCTCGTAGTTTGCCAGATCTAATATTTCATGAGCACATACATGTATCTCATCAAGTTTAACAGCCCACCAAGTGTGTGGTTGTTATAACCTTTGAAAGTTCATGAATTTTAGGACTTTAAATCTCAAATTACCATTGAGGACAGTAATGGCCCATGAACATATGATCAATAAATTTATTGTTGTTGTGTGTTGTGTGTGCTGGCCAGCCACCCTTGGTACTGTCATGATAATCAGAATTGTTAAAAAAAAAGAAAGTCTTGTTGAAGGTGAAGAGTGCCATACCAGTTATTTAAGGCAAACACCATACTTCAAAAGCAATAAATAAGCTGATCATTTACTTTTATAAAAGGGATAACAAATAAATTGACACAAGCAAAAGTGATTTTAAACTAATCTGACAGGGAAAAACAACACTTAAACAAGTTTACAGTGTATATACAGAACCTCATGATTACATGTACTTGGTCGATTAAGGATTTAGAAACCTAATTTACAGTATGGAATTTTTGAGGCCAAAATCAGACAATAATTGAATCATGGCCTTGGTGACAAAGAGCAATGAGAGACAGCAGTAACGGTATTATTTTAGGCTAGATCAAACATGTATATTCATCCATAACCAACAACAGTACAATGATAAGGTGCTGTTGAAATAATTATGCTTTGGAATACTTAAGCTGTGAAGTGTCAGTTGTTTTTATGATCTTTTATATTTCTTACAACAAGGGAAATACCAGGAGATTCATCAAAGTATTAATCAAAAGGATCCACCTCAAGCATTTGCTTAGCAGGCCAAACATCAACCATGAGTATAATTAGTGCACCTAAACTTGTAAGAAATCTAAAAGATTTTGATATGTTGAAATTATATTATTTTTTGATAATGAAAAGTTGTGTGCATGATTCTTACATCTGCACAGGGTCACCTAAGTCACTACATCTTTCTCATGAAGATGGTCATTTCCCTGACATTCAGTATGTTTTTTTGTGCATTAGTGAAAGGTGGATCCCCAAAAAATCACTGTTCTTTCTTTTAATACTGATTACATTTAGAGTATGGTATTCATTGAAAAACAGAGTGGTACTCAGCTTACCTATTTGTGACATAATTGATAAGCAATTACTTGAGTGCCCACTTGCAGTTGTGTAAATGATTAAAACTTGTTCAAAGAGGATATGTAGAATATTCACATATCAAATGAAGTATCATTTCTTGAGGTTTTCTTATTGTTTTACAAAGTAATGGAATATACCTTATGTCTTTTCCCACCTTAATTAGTGCGTTAATAATTTTAGTGATGTAAATAGTTTCATAATGATTGTACTTTGTTTTTTACAGCTGAGTACAAATCAAAGATTGAATGCTATATTTTTTTTCTTTCATGCTGCTTTTACTAGCTATCTAAATTACTTGTTCTTAAAATGCCATTGACTCAGTTATATATAAAACAGATAATAAAGTGGTAGAAAAAAATTAACCCTGGCACTCCTAAGGGAGGAGAAAACTCCTCCCCCCACCCATCACTCCTCAGAATTTAAAATTCTTTTGGTAAAATCTTAATCAACAAATAGTAGTAAGCAGTTTGCTAAAAAACTTTCATTAGAATAGTAATCACAGGATTTCGTCCTCAAACAAACAATTTGAGTAAATACTTACATTGTCATGATAAAATTGGTCTAGGAGTGAAAGGGTTAATTAAGCCGTTTTTGAGTACTCCAAACCGAAAAGGCTTCTTTTTTTAAACAGGTTTGAGGCAACTATGAGAAAGCCCAACTAATAACGAATAATAATGAGCTTTATTTAACCAGGGAGCACCTTCAGCAATCTGTTCTCCCAGGTGTCTATACTTCTCTGATGGGCTATTTTATAGTTATCATCTGATTGACAATTGAGTAGAGACTAACTCATATAGTACATTATATAATATTTACTGTTATCTTGTGACCAGATTGTGAAATAGCAAAAAACGGAAAAAATTGTGAAAACAGCTGTTTTCATGGTTTGTAAATTGTTATTGTTTTTCTCTCAGTGAACAGAGTATGAATAAATAAACAAAATGGTTATAAAAGGAATGTAACTGCTGAATTATCTTTGAGTTTGACTCTTTACTTGGGTTATTTTCCGTCTCGGCAGACTTTCTCCAAATTTACAGTTTTAGCACATTTTGCCCCCTGAAGCAAAGTTGGTCAAAACTTGGACTTTGATTATAATTGTTAATTGTTATACCTGAGCAAACCCGCTCAATAGTGAGAGTTTGATCACATTTGCTACCCCAAGGAAACTTGTTTAAAACTTTGACTTCGTTCATATTTGCTATCCGAGCAGACATGTTCAACTCTAAGAGTTTGATCACATTTGCCACCCCATGCAAACTTTTTCAAGACTTAGATTTGGACCATATTTGCCGCTCCAAGCAAAGTTTCCCAATATTAAGAGTTTGATGAAATTTGCCGCCCTCCAACAAGATTGTTCAAAATAAAGGGTTTGGTAACATTTGCTACATAAGCAAATGTGTTAAATACTAAAAGTTTTCTTATATTTGCAACACAAAACAATATGGGTCAATTATTACATTTGCCTGCAGTTTCCAACATGTGCAAACATGATCAACAAATCATATTTGAACAACCTTTGCTACCCAAGCAAACAATGTTAAGTTTTCATGCTTTGCTAACATTTTCAACGCTGCGTTAACTTCGTCAAAGTAATAAGTTTACATGCTTATACTACAGGCGCAAACCTCGAGCAAAACTGCAAATTTGTGCACTTATTTGCGTCATATGTAAAGATGGTTCAAACAAACAAATTTCCATCACATTTGAGCCATATGTAAATGACCCCCAAATTTACAGCTACACATCACCTTTGCGCAAAGGCGCAAATCCTGAGCAAATGTGGCATTTACCGTCATTGCCACGGGTGGCAAATCTAGTGCAATATCAATCTTTGCTCCTGAGCAGATTTGAGCAAATTTGTGCAAATGTGGTATTTGCTACACTTTTGCTTTAGTTTGGTTACCCAGGTAAATCCATTTTTTCGTCCAGTGCTATTGTGCCACGAAATTGATACCACCATGATTTGGCATTTTCTTATATCATGATTGTGGCATCAACCGAGTGGTTATAATGAACCATCAAAATCTAAGTCTTGGAAAGTGCTGGAAACTGCTTTGAGCCACTTTAAGTATCAAGTACATCGTAGATGGGAGCTCGTTGTGCCTCTGTGACGTGGGATATCGCAATAGACCATAGTTGTAGGCCACAATACTCATAATACCGTAAGCTGCCGCTTATTAGCCCAGGGCTTATACAACCTCGTAGGGGGTTTTGGACTGGGCCTATAAACGGAGGGGATTATATCCGTAGGCAGGGAGGCTTTAAAGGGGAAGGGCTCGTAAGCGGCAGTTTACGATACTTGTTGAATCATTTCAGTCGCTGTGTTTGAGAACATCCTTGAGCTATAGCAGGCTAATGCATTTTCCTGATACTGAAATGATGAATCAAACAAAAGATACCATTTTCAAAATAAATAGTACCATTTTAAAAAGCTGAACTATATATTGTTCAAAGTACAGCCCTTTCTCGCTGGCGGCTAGCGTTTTGGCCCAGTTCTTACTGAAAGCGAGATTTTGCCTTCTTCCGTTGGAGTGCCTTCTTTGCATTTGAAAAAAAACACGACCTCTCGTCTTACTTCTTTGACGGCATGTTAAGGATTAGCTAAAAATTTACCAAACCAAAAACTGTAGGACCCAACACGAAACTATCTCACAACAGCAAAAACATTTCCCACGTGCCACATGACTTTTACCCTATCCCACAACTGAGTGACAACCTGATGACAGCTATCAATTAGAGGTAGTAGACAGAGAGTATCGACTTTCATTCAGTACTTTGTTAACCATCAATCAGTTTTATGTCGTCCAATTTTGTTTAAACTGAAAAATCTATCTAAAAATACCGAGAATTGACAATTTAAGAGTGCAATGATACCTTAGGAAAATTGCAGTAATACGAAGATACCCCCCCGTACCTTGTAAATCGTTCAAAGTATTCGGCAACGTTTACTTCTAACATGGCGCTGCTGTTTTTGCTCCGTAACTCCCGAAGGATTGTTACTCTCAGAGAACGGTGGTAGCTCAACTGACGCCTGCTCAACTGTACCCATGTTTTCAAGAGCATTTGAGACATGGGCTGGTTCCAACTTTTTTTTTCGAATGTTTGAAGCCTGGTGATGAAACTCCTTGGCCTGTTCAAAGTCGCCTAACTGTTGGTAAACAGAGCCCAATTTACTGTAAGAAGTTGCAACGTGGACATGGTCACCTCCGAGCTTCTTCAGCTTAATATTTAAAGCCTGGTGATGAAACTCCTTGGCCTGTTCAAAGTCGCCTAACTGTTGGTAAACAGAGCCCAATTTACCGTAAGAAGTTGCAACGTGGACATGGTCACCTCCGAGCTTCTTCAGCTTAATATTTAAAGCCTGGTGATGAAACTCCTTGGCCTGTTCAAAGTCGCCTAACTTGTGGTAAACAGAGCCCAATTTACTGTAAGAAGTTGCAACGTGGACATGGTCACCTCCGAGCTTCTTCAGCTGAATATTTAAAGCCTGGTGAAGAAACTCCTTGGCCTGTTCAAAGTCGCCTAGCTGTTGGCAAACAGAGCCCAAGTTACCGTAAGAAGTTGCAACGTGGACATGGTCACCTCCGAGCTTCTTCAGCTGAATATTTAAAGCCTGGTGATGAAACTCCTTGGCCTGTTCAAAGTCGCCTAGCTGTTGGTAAACAGAGCCCAATTTACTGTAAGAAGTTGCAACTTCGACATGGTCACCTCCGAGCTTCTTCAGCTGAATATTTAAAGCCTGGTGATGAAACTCCTTGGCCTGTTCAAAGTCGCCTAGCTGTTGGTAAACAGAGCCCAAGTTACTGTAAGAAGTTGCAACTTCGACATGGTCACCTCCGAGCTTCTTCAGGTCAATATTTAAAGCCTGGTGATGAAACTCCTTGGCCTGTTCAAAGTCGCCTAACTTGTGGTAAACAGAGCCCAATTTACTGTAAGAAGTTGCAACGTGGACATGGTCACCTCCGAGCTTCTTCAGCTGAATATTTAAAGCCTGGTGAAGAAACTCCTTGGCCTGTTCAAAGTCGCCTAGCTGTTGGTAAACAGAGCCCAAGTTACTGTAAGAAGTTGCAACTTCGACATGGTCACCTCCGAGCTTCTTCAGGTCAATATTTAAAGCCTGGTGATGAAACTCCTTGGCCTGTTCAAAGTCGCCTAACTTGTGGTAAACAGAGCCCAATTTACTGTAAGAAGTTGCAACTTCGACATGGTCACCTCCGAGCTTCTTCAGGTCAATATTTAAAGCCTGGTGATGAAACTCCTTGGCCTGTTCAAAGTCGCCTAACTGTTGGTAAACAGAGCCCAATTGACTGTAAGAAGTTGCAACGTGGACATGGTCACCTCCGAGCTTCTTCAGCTGAATATTTAAAGCCTGGTGAAGAAACTCCTTGGCCTGTTCAAAGTCGCCTAGCTGTTGGTAAACAGAGCCCAATTTACTGTAAGAAGTTGCAACGTGGACATGGTCACCTCCGAGCTTCTTCAGCTGAATATTTAAAGCCTGGTGATGAAACTCCTTGGCCTGTTCAAAGTCGCCTAGCTGTTGGTAAACAGAGCCCAAGTTACTGTAAGAAGTTGCAACTTCGACATGGTCACCTCCGAGCTTCTTCAGGTCAATATTTAAAGCCTGGTGATGAAACTCCTTGGCCTGTTCAAAGTCGCCTAACTGTTGGTAAACAGAGCCCAATTTACTGTAAGAAGTTGCAACGTGGACATGGTCACCTCCGAGCTTCTTCAGCTGAATATTTAAAGCCTGGTGATGAAACTCCTTGGCCTGTTCAAAGTCGCCTAGCTGTTGGTAAACAGAACCCAAGTATCCGTAAATAGCTGCAGCATTGACATGCTCGGGCCCGTTCTTTTCCACAATAGTTGCTAAAGAATATTCATAGTATCTTTTGGCGGAGTTCAAGTCGCAATGATGTTCACAAGTCTTACCGAGCTTTAACATGTCAGGTACAGTTTTAATGATGCGAGGAATGTTTTCTTTTGAAATAAGTTTTTCAGCTTTCATAATCAAGCATTTCAAATGCGGAGCAACACGTTTGGTTTGTGTAACAGTATCAATGTTTAACCACTGATCCTCTGGTAATGAATCGTCTATGAACTGCCTGAAAGCTGTGACTGCCCCACTCACGGCCTCGCGATGTACACCCTTAGGATATTCCTTCATTAAAGCCTGAATAACATCACGCACAACCTGATGCACGCCAATGAAGATGCTACCATCCTCCTCTTCAAGTAAAAGCAAGGAACATCTTTGGATCCTCGTGATGATCATCTCTTTATCTTGAATTTCTTCATCTACATTGAGAATGTAATTAATCACAATCTCTTGACTAAGTGGTTCCGGCGCGCACAAGGAAAGAAACCTGAACATGTGATTTATGACTTTGTCAGATTTCACAATTTCGTTAACGGCTAATGTTGTTGCTTTTGTCATGGATTTTGGGTAGCTTGGATTGGTCTCAGCAAGAATGGTCTCAGTGGTTACACGCTGGCCCTTTCCTACTTTCTCCAGGTAGTCGTTCCAGCCAAAATGTGATGTTGTTTTGCTCTGTCGCAGTTGTTTGATATAGGTGGCGGCACTTGCTAAGGCAAGAGGTTGGTAGTCTAATGTTTCGGCGACCTTTCTTTCCATATCACTGTCAGCGATACCTGAAAGATCGGCTAACAAAGAACAGGCATCGGCTGGCTTCATACCCTTTTTCACAGAGATGTGGCCAATGAAAGAGCTTGGTAATGGGATAGACATAGTGTCCTGTGTTGTTACGAGCAGTTGTCCTTTTGCCCACTGCTCGTTTGCAGGTCCCGGCAAATGAACATGCACTTGAGAAATGCTTTTGACATTGTCAGCTACTAGTAGCCATGACGAGTAAGAAGTAACTTTTGTGTTTATCAGCGACTTCAGATGGACAATCTTCTCGTCTGTCTTCAAATCCTTGGATTGAAAGATGCTCGTGACTGCATAATCCGAACACTTCAATTGACGAGCAAAAGAGAAATACGATTCCAGTAGTGTGTCTAGGCTTTCAGCATTTAAAGTCATCACAAAAGCATTAGCGTTGGGATCATTTTGGGTATTCTCGAAAAATTGCTTCGCTACGCGACCAGCCAGCTGAGATTTACCACTTCCAGGATTTCCAGAGATGTACAGGTAACTTAGAGTTTTTTCATCAGCCTGCTTGAGCTCCTCGAGCTGTTGTGTAATTTCAGCCACCTCACTGTTTCGGCCTGCGATGTCATGCGAAGGTTTTGGGGGAAGAATGCAAAATGAGGGGGTATCATTTTGTAATTGATCCTCAAGGACTTGTAGTTGCTCTTCTTTTTGCTGCAGCTGATCAACGAGGTTCTGTCGTTGTACGTCTTTAATCTGTAGCTGATCCACAAGAATCTGTCGCTGGGCTTCATTTTCCTTGAGTTGACCTTCTAGGCTCTTTCGTTGTTCTTCATTTTCCTGTAGCTGATCTTCAAGGCCTTGTTGATGCTCTTCCTTAACATGTAGTTGATCTACAAGATTCTCTCGTTGTTTTTCCCTTTCTTGTAACTGATCTGCAAGGCTTTGCCGTTTTTCCTCCTTTTCTTGTAGCTGTTGTACGAGTGTTTTCCGTTGCTCTTCGGTTTCCTTTAGCTGATCTTTAAGGCCCTGTTGTCGTTTTTCTTTTTCTTGTAGTTCCTTCTCCAGGTCCTCAACTTTATTTAAGATATCTCTTAACTCCTCTGTGGGAAATGTGTTCTGGTTTGTAATATCTTGAATCTGCACAGTGGAAAGTCCGAGTCCTTGAAATGCAGCACGAACTTTGCCCATAGCAATTTGAAAGTCTCCTTCCGAGAGCTGGCCTCGTGACAAATGAGCAAATTCTTTATTCCGAAAACTTCTGAGATCATCCACATTTGACTTGACTAGTGCATTTAGACCGGGGCCAATAGAATCAGAGAACAGGATAGCGTAAAAAAGCATGGTGCAGTCCCATTCAGATGTATCTCCGTTTATCATGGTAGCCAAGAGATGCGCATTTCTTCTTTGGTTTCTCGGGGACTCCGCATTATAAAAGTCCGTTCCATTCCGCGGCTCATCTTTCCATTCTCCCATTGTTACTTTGTAACGGTTGTCCCATTCTTGCTTGAAGATTGATCGCAGACCATCAGGTAGAATATCAGTGGCAACATAACAAATCCTATAGTAGTTCAGTTGCTCTGCAGTGTATTCTGTTGCAGTGGCCATTTTTCAGTCATTTAGAGTTGGAACCCTTAGTAAAAAGTGAAACTCTTCATTAACAAATTAAACAGCCCATAACCAACCTTTAACAGCTTAAAACATTGGAAACGAATTTCTGAGAAACTTGTAACCATCAATACACTATCAAATATCCCTCCCTCCGATAAGGTCGGGGACAAAGTGGATGGCGGATGCATTTCTGTTCAGTTGAACACTGGGTAGTCTACGTAGCAAGCGTTCTGTACGAATAAGACTTTTTCTCTCCTCTCGTTTCAGTTTTGTGCGCCACCAAAAGCGGGACCGCTTTCTAAATGCAGGCTGAACAGTGCTATATATAGAAAAATTATGGAAGGGTTTGCCGTTAAAATGTAAGCTACTGGCATTAAGGCAACATTTTCACGGGTCTACAGGTTTCACGGAAAATAGCGGAACTGTAGAATCACTAATGGGTGGATTACCTTTTCACCACAACACCCCGCTTAGAAACCAAAATGATATTTTCTCTACCAAGAAAAAGCCTAAAAGCGAAAGAGGTTATCCTTTCAAGACTAAACAAATAACGCTCGATCTTTTTTAGCTCCGAAGGAGCTGAGGTGATTCCACTGAATTGCACTACGCATACTCTGCGCACTATCTTCGTGTTATTGCGCGACTTTGGAGTCATTGCACCATTTTCGTGTCGTTGCGCGATTTTCCTCTTATTGTGCGATTTTCGTCTGGTTGCGCGATTAGCCTGTCATTTCGCGATTTTCATATCGTTGCGCGATTTTCGTGTCATTGCGCGATTTGCCTGTCGTTCCGCGATTTTCGTGCGCGTGCGCGAGCACGTGCACCTGTGATTCTCTTCAAGCTAAGCTCGATAGCAAAATATATGTTCGAATAGCACAAAATATATTGCAGTGAAGGACTAGGTATTCACAGATTATCTAGGACTTGTTGGTGTTGAGGCCCTATATTCAAGCTTCATGTTCTTAGCGAAATGTTCTGAATAAAGTAGTTCTGCTCCTCCGCAGTATGTTTTCAGCCCTAATGTACTTCTTCAGAAGAATGTATTGGTTATTTTGCCTGGTTGAACACACTTACGGCAGAGCTTTTGGGAGGGAATTTGTTCCTCGTGCATTCTCACTTTTTAATCGACGTGGCTTCTTAAACTCCCTATTTTTTACTGAACGTCGTCCTTGGCATCGCCGACGTCACTGCTTGAGGTCCCTATTACGAGTTTTCAACCACGCTGTACAGATTTATGACAGGTTATATATTCATTTATTTTTTTTTTACGGGGACTGGCATGTAGACCTTCGAGACTCAAGCATTTGTAGCTATTTGTAGCTGTTTTTAGCATTTTATTTTGTTAGTATCCGAGCCCTCCGTTCACGCAACTCGCTTGCGTTAAAATCAAATTTGACAATAAATAACAGGCTTAATTAACTGAAACGTTGTAGTGACGGGTTTCAGTTACGCAGTAAAATCTAAAGATGACAATCAGTGGATTCAAAACCAACACCTAAAGCGTATTCTGCGAATAAGCAAACAGGTATATACAAAAATTAATATAAATTAATATGTTAGGTCTATGATGAATAGAACACAATCTAAACTTTGAAACAATACGTGAATCTCTCGGTACTATTTATCGCTGACTGGTTTTCGATTCCTCTAATATAGTCTGCATAGGAGCCAAGTGGCCCATCAGGCCAGAGCGTATCCTGGTTTCTGTAGCATGAAGCGACTAGGAGTATTTCTACTGCCCCCTGGATGGGATGCCAGTCCATCGCAGGGTTACCCCCCAGCATTAAATTCGCTGGTGCCCATTTATACACCTGGGTGGAGAGAGGCACTGTGCGAGTTAAGTGTCTTGCCCAAGAACACAATGTCCCCGGCCAGGGCTCGATCCGGAGACGAGCGCTCAAACCATGAGGTCACCGTGCCTTGCTCTGATATGGTCAGTATCATTTCAATCCTTGAAATAAAGCAGCAAACAACAGATTTAAACTTAAAATTGTCTTAAAGAGAAAGCCGCATAGACGTTCCTGAAATGGAAGACATCAAATTGGAAACTGTGTGTTAATCCGTTTTAGGAAACCCTTTTGAAAAAGTCCGAAAAAAAAAACATCCCTAACGTAAGAAGGGATGACAATGAGCCGATTAAAAGCTATCGTATAATGCACACTTTCCAAGAGTAAGCAAACAGGTATAGATTTCAAAAATTAACTGCCAATAAGGGTTGAATCGGGCCAGATCGACTGATTTTGTTTGTGAAAATGTATCTTGTCTACAACGTCTAGCATTACGCTTGTATCACACTTTGGCAGTGGATTTCGTCGCACAGAACAAGTGACATGAGGCAGTCCAGTTTTAAGTATCGTGGCCTCCCACGCAGAGGCTCTTAGAGTTCGTCACGCATTCCTTCCCTGTTCGTGGGGGAAGAAACGCGTGACGAGGCCTAGTAACGTCTGCGTGGGGGCTAACTGGGGCTGCCTAATATGCGAGCCAGGGTGCGAGCCATGAAAAATGAGGAAAAAAAAAAATCAAAATAAAGATTATTATGTAAGCTTTGTACTACTTATTCATGACTCCATCCGCCACTTTTTTAAACCCAGTTTCTCTCGGTCAGAGGTGTATTAGACCCCATTCCTTCACCGCGTTCTTCCATTACAGACAGCCAAAGAGGTGGATTTTTTCATTCCAGGCGAGACAAATTATCAGGAGAGGTAGAAAATATTTTTGGGATATTTACTGCTGAATCATTCAAGTGAGGCAAGTGAGACTCGGATGCAAAGCTTTTTTATGATGCATTAGTTCTTGAACATTTTCAGCAAAGCCTGAGACGAGGTTAACATTGCAAAACGTAAAAGTACTTTTTGTTAACGGTCTATATTAATTTTTAGGTTTTTTCAGAAAATGAAATTGAAATGGAACTTTAGCAGAGGATAGAAGAAGAAGGTTTTGAAATTGCTTTTAATCCTCCCGGTGATGGAAGCTGTTTCTATCGGGCTGCAGCGTTTCAACTGGGATTTAAGTCGGAGATCTTGCACAACCTCACTTTTGATTATCTTGAAAGTCATCAGTTTGAGGAAAGTTATTTTTTACCATGGTGTGTGTAATCTTGTTTTTGTAAGTGATTGCGTGACAGACAATAACGGATGTCTGGCGTCAACAATATCTGGTCAAGAGAATTAAAAACAAACGGACTGAAATGAAATAATTTTCTGTAATAAGTTTGTATATCTTTCTTTTCTTGTTAACCTTCCGGCATTCCTTAATTAAGCCCGAGTCCCGATCTTTCTTTTTATTATACATTGGAGCTCATTTCTTCCTCTACGATTATCTTCTTTTATAATTGTAAGCATGATTTTCCTAGCCTCCCGGTTCAGAGGTTGAGTTGATACGTGTAGCGTGGACATTGTCACGAACCGTGACAAAGCATCTGAAAACCAACGTTTTGGGTATCACACACATCTCACTGTGCACACTGAAAGACAGTTCAGTAAGGCGGACATTTTTTAGGACAAATGAAAAGTTTAAAGTTTTGAAAACGACCTGAAAAGCCACTTGCACGAAGTTTTGTGATATTTTGTTTTCTTTTTCTTAAAAGAACCAGGGAAATTACTAAATTAATTAATCATTAAATTAATTACTAAAGAATTATGCTAATTCTTTAGTAATTAACGCCTTTGCAGATGTGATGCACTACAAGATTATGATTATTACAGTGCATGGGGTGAATTGTTTTTAGCTAATGTTTCACATTGTTTGTTTCCATTGTTTCGAAAAATGAAATTATTAAGGTTTTAACTTGCTAAGGAGTAATAAGTTATTTTGTTTCCACCTTATCTTACAGGATGGCAATTTCGTTAAAGTTGTGAAGCCTCAGTCGAGTCCCTCAGTCGGTACTCTTTACTTTGGACACAGTGGTAATCACAACGTCGCATTGAAGCCTAAGCAAAAGGTACGTTTGGTTACTTTCATGTGTCATACATAACGTAAACAGATGTGGCCGATTTCATTTCAGAACTTGGGTACTGTCCAGATTTGACTTGTAATATACAATTTCTGACAAACAATTACCCAATCAGTCAGCCTAGTGCTTTTGCACACCTTTTTAACTGATAAAACTCTGTTTAAATTCATGGGTCATCCAGACAGATCTTTTGATGTGACAGTTCGTCACTGGGTTATGTTCATGATATTTTTATCATAAACATATGGCTGACTTACTCAACCTTTTCACATTTGTTTCAGGCAGCAAGCTATGCAGCGGCGGTGAAATCTTCCACGGGAGATTCCGAGAAACTCGCGCGTACTTGTAGTTTTTTCCCTAAAATCAAACGGGACGAATGTGCTCATGAAAACAAAAAGTCCTCCAGTAAGACGTTGAAAGCCAAAAGGACAACAAAGGTACAATTTTAAGGGTAACTGCTAATTCTAACTACATAAATGATAATCTTTTGGTTCCACCTTTTTTTCGAGGGGGCGGGTGGGTCGGGGCTTATTCTCCGAGGAAGTGGGAAGGGGTGAGGTGGAGATCAAATGAACGGCATTAGCGGTATATACACTGAAAAGCTCAATCTGTTATGTTCAATTTCAGATACCCAAGGGAAGACAAAATCAAGAGATGGAATGGTGGGAATCTATAGAGGAGTACAACCCCGGAAGAAGTTTATGGAGAGGTAGAAAAATATCCGATGATTCATCTTGTTCAGACCTTGAAATCATTGAAGAAATGTCAGAAAAGGCAGCTCCAAAAGACAAGTCATTGAGGAATTTATTCACATGTTTAGCTGTGCTCGTAAATGATGTAAATCCGTAGTCACGCTCACGAAACTGCCGTTCAATGATTTGTTGTTATTGATGTGATGCGACCTTTTTTTTTGCATGAACACTCCTCATCCGAAGACTACTTTGCACACAGCAAAGATCAAGTTACTCCTGTTCTAACATGACATACCACGGGAAATCACTCCATGAATATATTCAACTACAACACTTTACCTATACAGGCTTTGCCTTTTCTCGGATTTAGAAATGCAAGCGGGAAATTACCTCGACTGTTGCGGATACCAGTGATCAGTGTGTGGTTGAAATAAGCTCTGATGATGGCATGGAGGTCGATTCGCCCCTTAAGCAACCCACTAGGAAGAGACAGCGTATTTCATCGGTAAGTGATTGTATACTGACTGAAAAAACTGAACACAGAATAGACTGTCCCAATGCTCCTCCTCTGTGTTTTCTTTCGCGACGCAGTACCTCTTACTTACCTTTAAAGTAAGACACAGCTGACCACTAATAATTACGTTGCACCCTCTTACTCAGACCCTATTATTTGTAGATTGAAGCCGTGCATAGAAAGGACATTTCAAATTAACGTAATTGCGTGTAATTGTCTGCTAAGATTCCGAAATTTTTAACCACACCCAACAAAATATCCGGACGCATGGAATATTGTGTACATATCATTTGCAATAAATCATAGTTATATGTCTGTTTCAATATAACAGGATGACAGTATTGAAGAATTAATAGCCAGCGTAAGTGGACTTAGTTCCAATGACAACACGCCTCAAAAACCACGTCTACCCGACAAGTTAAAAGGCCTAAAGAGGACGTCCACTTGACTCATGGGTCACCTGCAAAGCAGAAGCTATTTGATGAAGAGTATGTGATCATTTTTTTTCTTGTCTGCATGCTCTGTTCTCCAGGCTTAGGTGAATGGTGTCCCGTTTTCATAAAAGTATTCACAGATTGACTTCGTCTCTGACCAAAGAAGAAACTAGCTATATGTTCTTAATTATTTGTTGTAACGACTCACGGGTACTGTGAGGCTAAATTTTACTAAATTGACATTTTTTGCTGGCAAACAAACAATGCAAAAAGACGAATGAGTTCAAGATGACTGAAACAGGCCGGGAAGGCGGCACTCCAGGCCATTACAAGTGCGCATGAAAATAAACTCCGATTTTTGTTGTTTGGGAGGGGTAGAGTAAACGGCTGCATAAGTGTTAGTGAGGTTCATTATGATAAAATAGGAAAATAGCCGTGGTAGCTTATCAAAAACCCATGCTCCTGAGAAAATTTTCTTGCTGAGGTGTTAATGACCAGTTTTGTATTTATTTGTAGAACAAGCGACGACAATATGGATATTAGCGTTTTAAGAAAGAGACGTAGACTTTATGCCAATCAAGACGACATTGACAAACTGAAGCCCGTTCAAGTGAAGAAGGTCCCTCTGGTACCTCAAGGTCCTGCAAAGTATGAAGTCGAATACAATGATGGGGAGCCTTTGTCCGTGGTTGTAGACAACTGGAAGTGGGGTAGAGCACAACCCTGCAAAAGCGCGGGGTTTTGTAAGGGTGGGAGGAGGACGCTTCAACTGTGTCTCGGTTCCTTAGAATGCACAAAATAAAGTCGATTTTAATCGATGAAAACGTTGCGTGCACTGTCAATGTGAAGCCACTAAAAAGCAATGCTCAGCAAGAAAATATGTTGAAAATGACCGGTGCCATAAAAAAATGACAGTGATATATTTACAGGAACACGATTGCTCTCCAAAGCAAGAAGAATAAAAGCCATGTAAGGAGGAAAAATTGATTGCTAAAAGACGATTTTATTGCCAGAAATGTAGATGAAACTTTAATTATGTGTGTTGGCGAGGATTATGTCATTCTTTCGTCTAAGCAGAAGGTGCGATTAGGTGCACTCATTAGTCTTGGCATTGTTGACGAACCAGTAAGCCTAGATTGTTGTGAAACAAAAGCCGTGCACAGAATTACACAGAAATTGAGATGACCACTTACAACCCCATCTTGAGACGCAATGTCAAATTAGTCAGTGTGTTTGCACCTAAACCCGGTGAAAATTCAGACAACGTGTAAAAAACGGTGAACTCTTTTGATGCGGCCGATAACAAAGTTCTCCCAACAGTGGATGGCGAATATGACGCAGATACTGAAGACATCTTAGGACGCGGATTAAATCCAAAAGCATACGTGGGTCATTGATGAAGGTGGTGTTCTATGGCGAGGTCTTTGCCTGGCAAAGGGGGAAGACGTAAAAAACAAGACCATATCAGACTTTTTCCATTTCAAACGGGACATCAACCGCAATTCAGTTTATTTTAGCGACCAAAAGAGTAAAGATCAGTTCCAATCAATAATGATGGCCGGGATGCGTATAATTCTCCTACCTCTTTGCAGGCAGTAGATGCACGAAAAGTCTTATAGGGCATGGTGGCAGCGAAGAAAAGCATGCTGGCAAAAATGGTGCCGCACACAGCCGTCCAGCGAAGCATCCTCCGCGGAAGTGGCAAATGCCAAGTCTTTGCATATAGGAAAAGTCTACTAGATGTGGTAACCGCGGAATGCGCAAGCGCTGTTTTGGATGCTGCAGAAAAAAAGAGAAATTCCCTTGGCCTAAAGACAGTAGGTAGTGGCCCTTCCGCGGCAGACCGCTCTGAGAAGCAATCGGTTAATATGGCTGGAGCAAGGGAAGCGTCGACAGATGCAATTCAACAAATCGTGGAAAATGCCGAGGCTATAATTGATGATGACTATGAATTAGAAACTGGCAACATCGAAAATGCACAGCATCAGTTTAAAATTAACACAAACGACACTCACAGCGCTGACATCAAACATCAAACTAAACAGAAGAGTAAACAAGTTAAGTAAAGAAGCGATGATCACGTGACCAAGACACAAAAGAAAATATTCCATGACAAGGTTGAAGGAGTTCCTGTGGATCTACTTCATTGTGATTCCTCAATGATCAGCTTCAGAGTGCTTGATACAGTGGGGTATCTAGAAGAGATTTGCCTTAAAAAGGAATCTTCTATCTGCTCATCTGCCTGGTGCAGAAAGGAATGTCACTACCTGATGTGGATTTTTCACAATCTGTTCAAATTTGATAAAGAGCAGCCGATTAGGGATCAGTTGAAATTCACTGATCAACATTGGAAAAACATAATTGAGGCATTCCCAGAGAATGTCCCACTATCTAAAATGACTTGTCCTTCAGAGGATGAACAAAAATATACAAGAAACAAAAGAACATCTAAACAAGACGCTAAATGCGCCACCTGTAAGAAAGAAATATCAGAGGGTAATATCCACGCCGCAACAGAAGGCCCTTACAGGACAATACAGAAGTCCTTGATAAAAAGAACATTCTTCTTTTGCCCTCGTTTACAGTGCATGGGAAAATTGCCCAGGAATTCTTTTATTTGACCATACAAAACTGGAATGACACTGTTAATCGAAACACCTTTAATAGAACAGCGAAAAAAAGAAATAGGCTTGAAAGGAAATTGTGAACAATAACAATAAAAAGAATGCGTGACTTCGATAGTTTTGTCTAAGAATGCATGACTTCGATAGTGTTATGTAATCTGTAGAGTGTTGATGTTACCTGAACCTTGATTATGTCAATGGAATAAATCGTTTTACTATCGACAGTTGTTTTCTTCGAAATGTGCACTCTTTTCAAAAAAATAGATAAGAAATAACACGCCACAAATATATATTTACACACTTACATAAATTCACGTTTCAGAGAAATTTATGTCGCTACATACACCGAATGTTCCTTGTATGATGTATATATTTACATACAGTGTTATTTTGCTTTGCATAGTTTTAATAGATTTTTTCACGCTTAGAGAGTGGCTCGCATGGCTCGCATACTGGCTGGCATGGCTCGCACTGTGACTCGCATGGCTCGCTGGCTCGCCGATATTATGCACCAGTTATTTGAAGCCCCCAGAGAAGGAGAAGGAGAATATTTTTTGGCTGAAAATAGCGGAACTCCGGGTTCACAGTTTCCTCGTGCCTGCCTCCCTTCCCTTCTGACTAAAAACCAAACTGTTTAATTCTTTGAGCCCGAAAACAATGGCACTCGGTTTGTTTAGTGCCGAAGGGTGCACAGTCAACCGGGATGCCTGGTTTCCAAAATTTCGCCTCACCAACGTTTACTTTTTGTCTGATTATATACAACGACTGATACAAAGTCAACCCCGAAGTGTGAATCGATAATACATGATTAAACTGGGTGCCAGAGTTTTGTTTGTTGAGATTTTTCTAGCCGTCATGCCCTGAGACTGGAGGTCAACCAAACGGGCTCATTCTGAGCACATTCTACTCCATTTTACATACATTTGTTGATTTCTTCGCGAGTAACACACACGCACACACATAAAGGGTTTCTTTATTCATTTAAAACTTGAAGTTTGTTAGGCTGTGTCCAAGGAAAGAAATATAACACAAACATAGTATAGCTAGAACCCCAACTGGCGGGAGACAGATCAGTCAGCCGTGACTAAAAAATTCCACAATAAAAGTTTGGCCTCAACATACGACACGGGCTATTGATCCCTGGAACTTTGTGTTACTTTTTACGTTTCATCCGCCATATGCTTCACGATCAGACCAATTTTTGTGTTAAAGGGGGATTTCATTTTGAAAGCGGAATATAGGATTTCACGCGATGCTGAATTTTTAGCTTTCGATTCCTCACAATCGAAGGGGCTACCATATCCATTGAAACCAACCGTAACAGTTGGCTATTCAGTGATATTATCGAACAAGATTGAACTGTTGTCATTCGGGTTGTTAATCTGTGCTTTGATATTGGTCGGAGCGCATTCTAGAACGTCTGACTTTAGATCGTGATGAATGAACACAACGTAACTGTCAACAATTAATTACATATACTCACAATTTCCGGAGTCTCCAAGTTTCTCACAATTCAGCAATGGTATTGGTAGCGATAAGTTCAACTATGGTAAAGTTTCAAGGACAAAAGCCGCTCTTGTAGTGGCGAAACTGAAAGAGCATCAAAGGATTCTCGTGATTTGACGTTTGTTACATTTCCAGCTCCTTATCACGTGACTGGCATGACTGGGAACAGTGAATGGTTCCCAAAATTTCGCCTCACCACTGTCTCCTTTTTTCCTGCTTTATACAACGACTGATACAAAGTCAATCCCGAAGTGTGAATCGATAATACATGATTAAACTGGGTGCCAGAGTTTTGTTTGTTGAGATTTTTCTAGCCGTCATGCCCTGAGACTGGAGGTCAAACAAACGGGCTCATTCTGAGCACGTTCTACTCCGCTTTACATACTTTTGTTGATTTCTTCGCGAGTAACACACACGCACACACATAAAGGGTATCTCTATTCATTTAAAACTAGAAGTTCGCTGTGCTGTGTATATGAAACAAATGAAACACAAACATAGTATAGTTACGACACAAACTGGCTGGAGACAGATCAGTCAACTACAATTACACAAACATTTGCAATATTTGGCCTCAATATACGACGCGGGCTATCGATCCCTGGAACTTTGTGTTAATTTTTACGTTTCATCCGTCATATGCTTCATGATCAAACCAAAAGGGATATTCTTTATTTTGAAAGCGGAAGTATAGCTAACTGAGGATCTCACGCGATGTTGAATTTTCAGCTTTCGATTCCTCACAATCGCCAGGGCTACCATACCCATTGAAACCAACCCTAAGAGTTGGCTATTCAGTGAAATTATCGAACAGGATTTAACTGTAGTTATTCGGGTTGTTAATCTGTGCTTTCATTTCGCATTAAATCATTTCGGATGTCTGGCTTTTTGATCGTGACACATGAAATTATCTGAATAAACTAGGTAACTGCCAACTATTACTTATAAATACTCACAGTTTCCTACGTTTTCTAAGTTTCTCTGCCAACAATTCGGCAAGCTAGAGATATAAAGTTCAGCTGTAGTATTGTTTTAAGGACGGAAGATTCAAGGAAATCGAAACTGAAAGAGAATTCCGATCCAAGGTGTCTCGTGACTTGACGTTTGTTACTATTTTCAGCTCCTTATCACGTGATTGGCATGAAGTGAACGTTAGGGGAGTGGGGTAGGATAGAACAGAGACAACAACAGCACCTGGTCTAATATCACACTGGATATTATCGTCAAGAAGCGACTGGCCTGGTTATAAGAATAACGATAATCACAAAACGACGGTCTAACCTGCGAACAGGACTTTTAAAAAAAATATCTTCGTTGTGGTACTCAAAATGTTCACACTCGCCCCAGACCTCACAAGGAGCCCACCAATTTCACCAAATTGATACTCGTGCAAAAATCCAGCTGTTTTGTAATTTACAATCAATAAGAACGGGGAATTGAAGTCTGGACCTTGGAACTGAATAAAGTAAATTGACAAAAATAATTGTTTGAACTCAAAACGTTTTATTTAAATTCATTTGTTCGCTCAGCCTCTGCAGAGAAATTCTCAAAGTCTGTTGGCCTTTTGTTCTAAAGTTAATCACACCTACATGTATCAACTACCTTGAATAAAATCCTTCCACTCTGAATGTTGGAGGCCTTCGTCATTTCTTATGATTTCTTGCACCAGATTATTACGAAACAATTTACACAACTTTCTGGAATCATATTAAATTCATCAAAGGGCCTCATATCTTACTCGTTTTACTAATTTAATAAACAAGCATGAGATTGAATTGTGCTCTGTCCAACATCATTGAAACACTTAAGAAGCCTTAACTTATCTCTTGGAGGGGGGGGGGGGGGTGGTGGTGGAGGGGGACTCCTGGGTGCTCGTTGGAAATTTTAAAAAGAACTCCTAAGAGATACCAAGATCCTGTTTTGTGCGCATGGCTTGAAATTGAAATCGAAATTCTAAAACAACACATCATCTCCTGTCATATTTTTTCTGCTCAATACCCTAAAAGGTACTACAAACGCTCTCACTTTTGACCTTTCGAAGCTAATCACCCTAAGAAGTACTTACAATCAGGGCGTAGCCAGGATTTTTCAAAGGGAGGTCACAGTGTGAAAAAGTGACGGTACTCACCAGATTGTTGTTTTCGCCACCAGTTGTATTTGCTTAAAAATACCATTTGCTTAAAAATGGCTTACAAAAGGGGGGGGGAGGGGGGTCAAGGGCATCCAAGGACCTTCCCTAGCTACATTACTTTATTTAACCCCTAAGGGGTAAGACCAGCACCGCCGTCCTTTTTATATGGCAGTCAACCTGGCTACTTATATCCTCTTTTCCAAATTAGACAGAAATATTGCATGACATAATAAAGTAATACTGCGAGCGTTACAGACGATGCCACGCTATCACTTTATATGCTCAAACAAGCTGATGAAACTGATCAGTCTGTTTAAACGTATGTTTTGTGTCACTGGGTTTGTTCTCCACATTTACAATTCTGCAGCCGATGGCCGAGATTTGTTTCACAAAGCTGCACTGTAATTTGCTAAAATTCAATCTGGAATAATTCTTTTCTTGATATATTCTGGGTGCTTGGATCATTTCCAATTACATCTGTTGAGTGGAGTTTCCATTCCATGTGTTGTTGTCATCATCTTCATCGTCTCTATTGTGAAGTCGATGAATGCCGCCTTGTTCCCTTGCTGATGAAGCACCCCCAGGAAGTCTCCTACGAACACTGGAGCTGTCAAGAAGCAAGAAGAGAACTCAGCATACAATCCAGGGGGAGAGTTACTGACTTTAAACTTTCATGTTTTATGAAAATTTATGTGCGTACAAAGACCATAAGGAAAAAAAGTGAAATCTGGCAAAAGATGAAATAGAATTCTCTGTAACCACTATAAATATGTATTCTGACAACACTAGCACGAACAATTTGATGTGAAATTACCAGAAATTGCATTTTCTGCAAGGCCAAATAAATAAATATTATTACAAACGTCTGCTAAATATTGAATCATCTGTACATGTACAAGAAGGTGTTTACTACAACTACCTTAGTACCTCTTAGAAGTACAAACTAACTTAAGCCATGATACCACAACAACAAGACTGGTACATTTTTAATAGAATTTTCTTTAGAATTTCTCCCAAGTATCCCTATCACTTTGATAAACAGTTCCCTCCCCTCCCCCCTGCCCCTAACCCAGCCTTCCAGTCCCTCTACCTCCTCACCTGGGCTTCCAGTCTCCCCTCCCCTCTTGCCCTCACCTGGGCTTCCAGTCCCTCCCCTCTACCTCCTCACCCAGGCTTCCACTCCTTCCCCCATCAACCAGATTTCCAGTTTCTCCCCACTCCACCCCCTCACCTGGGCTTCCAGTCTCCCCTCCCCTCTGGTCTTCACATGGGATTTCATTCTCTCCCCCTCTGCCCCCTCGTGCAAGCTTTCAGTCCCTTCCCTATCCTACCCCCTCTCTCTCACCAAGGTTTCCAGTCTCTTCCCACTCATCATTCAGGCTTTAAGTCCTTTCCTCCTTCGCACTTTGGGGGCTTCCAATTCCCCCCCCCCCCATCTAGGCCACCTAGTCAACCTAGCTTCACATGAATTGATTTGCTTAGGTCAGACACAAAGACCTTCAAGAATTAAGACTCACTTTGGCTGCTGTGGTTGTGATGTGTTATCTGGTCTGCGCAGGGCAGGATTGTGTGCTCCTCGAGGTTGGTCAGGACTGCCAAACAGAAAAGCCTTTAGGGAATTAATCAGTGAAAACAGAGGCGAAAGGATCCACAAGAACAGTTCAGAAATTGACAAGCTTCCTGATGGTGAAATGGCATTGTTGCTTTTCTGAAAAATAAGATTTGAGCACTAGTTATTGGAAAGGATGTCCTTAATTGGAAAGTTTCTGACTATTTTAACCAGGACTTAATTATTGGTTTGAATAAGCCGGGTGCACATGAAGCTGTAAACAAGGGCCCCAAGTTTAAAAAGTTTTGGTATTTCCTGAATACCTGATACATTTTACAGTAGCACTGTTAACCAAGGGCAGAGTAGTGTTGGGAAAATATCAGGACAAGGGAAGGACATATTTTTGCGTAGCAAGGTCAGTAGAAAAAAGTCCTGCCATGGTAGCATTGCATGGCTGGTATTGAGCAAGCTTGGTTGATAAGAGATTTTTACATGACTTGATGATTGATAGAGAACTTTAGAAAATGACAAGTCAGACTAAGACAGGGCGGCAGACATTTAATTGTTTCAATTGAATCAATTTAAGAAAGCAAATTCCTTATGAAATTTAGGCTCGATTACCAGCCGCTGTTAAGTAATATGGAGCCCACACTCCTTGGACTACATGTGTAGACTCAAGAGAGTAGCAGAAATATAAATCAAGCCTATTTTAAATTGGTTTCTGGAATAATTTGAGTAAAAAGCAGCCTACATGTACCTAAATGGTTTAGTTGCTAATTTTGAGCTATAGTGTGTAAATGAACAATCCCCCGTAGGAAAAAAGATGGCGACTGGTACATTTACCCACCGTTCTTAGTGCTACCATACACAATGTCCTTAGTACAGGGCCAAATATTGTAAAAATTTGGCTTTTCCTTGTGTCTTATACACTGTGTTAGGTTCGCAAGGTATTGTGGTAAAATGTACAACCGCCATCTTTTTTCCTTTTTTATCAAAGCAAACTTAACCAGCTCAGTGGATCTCTAAACTCACCAAAGCAACGACAAGAGTTGAACTTGGTGCCAGGCCTAAATCAGCCAAACTCTTCACCAGATCTTCATCAGAAAGCTCCCGTCTTGGATAAGTAGTGTACAGTGTTACTGAGCTAGTGCTGGGTCCAAGTTGCTGAGGACAGTTGAAAAGAACTTTGTTGATTAAGGTGTAATCCGGAAGGAATTGGTCACATCAGTATTTTCTTAGTTGCTGAGACTGAGGTTTAGTGTTTAGTTGTTAAGCATCACTTAAACAAATAGATTCCATATCATGTTGCTGCGTGTCTGTTCAGTAATAGATCACAGATCACAGATCATAGATCACAAAATGCGGTAAGAACAAAAAAAGTGGCATACAAGGCAATAGCCAAGTGTGTCACTGATGTACCACATCTGGATGTCATCTGTGATCTACATGTATTACTGAACAGATGCACAGCAACATGGAATCTACTTGACTGTTTAATAATGAAAATTATAATAAAGAAGCAAAATAATTTCATGGTGTTATCTATACATATGTCCTCCAACAGATCATGAGTAAAAACCAACCAAAAGGGAGAATAATTCAACATATTACACATGTACACTGAATACTGAACACAGGATACTGAATTCATGAGACAATAAAAGTTCCCTTGGATAGTCATCTTCTAAATGGTATCTTCCTAAAAGCCAAACTTGACCAACAATGTCCTCTCTCAAATTGTGGGGAACAAAGAAATGGCTCAATTTAAACAAACAGAAAGTTCCAAATGGCAAGAAAAATGAAAGAGGACTGTCTTGTTTTTCTTTTCCTGATTTTTATTCATTTTGTAACTTTTTATTGTAAGTTGTAATTTAAGTGAGGGCCACAGCTTTTTCAGGTTTCCACTGTTAAGTGTTTCCCTTGTTACATAATGTTACTGTTATTATTATTATTATTTTTTTGCACTCCTTCGATCAGCTCTGGTTTGTCTTAGAGGTACGCGAGTCAAGCGACGACCCCCACTCGATATCAACAGTCATGACTTTGATATTGCTGCCGCAGAAGGAGCTCTATAGATTAGTAAATAGATTTTAGATGGAACTGGGAGATCATTTACTCCTTTTATTTATCCCTTTTTTTTTAGTAAAATGAACTTTTTTTTTAATAAATTAGTAATAGTTTTATAGTTTTATTATTATTATTATTAGCCGTCATTAGTATAATTTGTTTGTATGATTTAAACATCTCTGCATCATGGAATTCGTAATTTTATAGAATTTTGAATTTTTAATATCAATATTATCTCTATTTCTTTTATGTAAGTCATTTTTTTTTTTTAATTGTGAATAAAGTTGTGAGTTATTATTAAATTATTATTATTATTATTATTATCATTATTATTGTTGTTGTTGTTGTTGTTACATTTTATAAACAAACTTAAGATACATTGTAGGTCATTATATTTAGACGAGCCTTTCGGAAAATCATGCCCGTACGAAAATTAACACTGTAAAACCAGGCAAAATCGGGCCATAATTTTTCAACCAAAATTATGCCACAATGAACCAAAATTGGGCCTTAAAAATTACGGCCTAAAATGAACCAAAACGAACCTCGGTAAAACCTAAATTCCTGAGCCTCATTATCAGCATAAATTGAGCCAAAAAGAGAACATAAATCTGATGGACCTAAACAGGGCCTAAAATTGGTCCAAAATTACCTTGTAAATATGACCGGAAACGGCTTACGTTACAATGAATTATCAATCTAAATATTCACTGTAAAAGAACGGTAAACGTGTTCGTAAACAACATATTTTATTTCAGGTTCATTCGAAATCAAACATCATGAATCCATCGTTTGTAAGAAAATCTTATGAAACTCATGCAAATACACATATTCTGATAAAATACAACATGAACATGGCGCAAAACACTCTACGTTATTGCGGCAAATAACTTTCAGTTTGTCTGTTCAATTATTAGAAAACCTAGTACACAAATTGCTAAAATATCAACTTAAAAAGATGTCACTTTTATTCCCTAACTGTAGGTAACTTTTGTTCGATATATCAATGGTTCTTCGCTACGATTTTATTTACCATGCCATTTTCCGATCGGCGGGTCGATGATGTTTATAAAGTGGCATTTTTAAAAGTTTTTATGTACCAGCTGTTACAAAGCTTTTACTCAAAATATCATTCACTAAAACCTATAATGCTTTTTCTGTTTCTCGTGGCTTATCTATTTACACTGTTCCAATTTACTAGTAATAACAAATACCATACTTCGCCGCAATTACAGTGCGCGTTCAGTCTCGATTCAGTCGCCTTGGGCTTTTCATCATAACAGCTTTACGTCCATAGGTCAGGCTGTTTCTTACCTCGATCTTCCGTGTCCTTTTCTTTGGGAAATTATAATGCAGATGAATCCAATGGTCTTGGGTTGAAGGCAACAAATTCATAAGAATATTGCAGCTGACAAACCAGACTCAAACTATAGGAAAGCTTCACAAACACCACGCAGTTCCCTTGATCCTCCTGGAGCGATTTGTCATGGAAAATCTCGGTTTATGAAGAATCGGTTGTAGTAGATTTATGGGAAATTAAAAGAATAGTTTCCCTAGAAGTTGCAATCCAGAAAAATCATCCCGCCTGCGGCTTCAACGGTGCTCAAACGGTTGAAAATGAAACACGAGCAAGCGAATACACTGAAACAACAACATGTTGTCAAAGCTAACCAATCAACTAACCAATCACATTTTGGTACAACTCTCAAGAGACTTTCAGATCACGCGCGCATCACTCATGCATGCGAAGAATTGGCGCTTGAAAGCCAAAACATGCAAGCTCACGAAACACAGGAAAATTATTATATGAGAGCAAAATTTGATTTTTTAATGTACAATAATGGTACTGGTCAGAAGTCATTTGAAAGACACTTTGAAATGGAGCACTGCCAACTCATGTCGTTTATTATGCGTGCGTGGTAGGTATACGACGTGTACAAAAACTACATATAACGCTATAGCTTTCATCAATCAAACAATCAGCCAAAGTGGTATTTTATTTTTCATTTTGTTCCACCATGTAACCTATTATTCGTAAAACACAGCTGTTGCAATACACAACTGGACATGCACGGTAGCTTAAGTTTATATAGCTTTACGCGTGCGACTTTCTGCAGTGCTGAGGCAGTGTAACATTGTTTTGTGACGTTCGTTTAGCGCGATGCAAAGCCAATAGGACGTGATACGGTGCACAAAACGCTTTCAACCAAAATTACAGCCAAATATTTTTTGCTTCATATGAGGCTCATTAACTAGACCAAATTTACGACCTCAAAAAATTGGGTCGCTTTATGGCTCTTCCCGGTGAGGTTGACGACCTAAAATCCAACCTAATTTTTTTTGGCTCGGGCTGTTTGGTTCATTTTTGGTCGCCCTTTGGCTCTGTGTCAATTTAAGGCCTTAATTGGGCCCTGTTTAGGTTCATTAGAGCCACATAATTTCGTACGGGTGAGACTGAAAACAAAATTCTCCTTACATGTGTTTATAAGGCAACCACAGAAAATGTACATGAGATCAATAGCTGGGAGTATTAAAAAATTTCTCAAAAACTTCGTCCAGTTGGTAATCATGTTACATATATCAGAAAAATGCAATAAAAAATAGGGGTCATCATGCTCGATTCTACACAACATGGATGGCCTTTATTAATTATAGCAATTTTGCAACCTACAAGGTTGTCATTACTTAACCTTAGTTAGCAAAAAGAGGCACTAGGAATTCTAAGAAAAGCACTCATTGGATTAATTTATTAGAGAAGTTAAACAAAAGAGACCCTGAACTTACATTTTAAATCATGTTAGTTAAACAGGAGTTACGATCATACTACAAACTTCTCTGCGTACACACAAACACAGCACTACCTAAAGACATGTTCTTTACAGCATTAAAATCAATTTTTTTTTTGCAGAATTTTATGCTTTTCTTCAAATTGAGATATATCATAGATAACCTTGTGTAATTTAAATTCATGAATTTATTAGGCCCTTTCTTTTTCATACTATATATCAATGATCTTCCCAAATCAACCAGACTCGCAGAATGCCTGCTCTTTGCAGATGATACTAGTATCTTTTACTCCAATTCAGACCCTGAACATGTTGCCTCAGTAATGAATAGTGAACTGACTAAGATTAGTTTATGGATGAAGTCAAACAAACTTTCTGTTAACATAAAGAAAACCAATTATGTCATATTTAAGCCTAAGCAAAAATCTGTCCATATGAACTTTGAAATCTTACTTGACAGTATTTCTCAAAAACTTCGTCCAGTTGGTAATCATGTTACATATATCAGAAAAATGCAATAAAAAATAGGGGTCATCATGCTCGATTCTACACAACATGGATGGCCTTTATTAATTATAGCAATTTTGCAACCTACAAGGTTGTCATTACTTAACCTTAGTTAGCAAAAAGAGGCACTAGGAATTCTAAGAAAAGCACTCATTGGATTAATTTATTAGAGAAGTTAAACAAAAGAGACCCTGAACTTACATTTTAAATCATGTTAGTTAAACAGGAGTTACGATCATACTACAAACTTCTCTGCGTACACACAAACACAGCACTACCTAAAGACATGTTCTTTACAGCATTAAAATCAATTTTTTTTTTGCAGAATTTTATGCTTTTCTTCAAATTGAGATATATCATAGATAACCTTGTGTAATTTAAATTCATGAATTTATTAGGCCCTTTCTTTTTCATACTATATATCAATGATCTTCCCAAATCAACCAGACTCGCAGAATGCCTGCTCTTTGCAGATGATACTAGTATCTTTTACTCCAATTCAGACCCTGAACATGTTGCCTCAGTAATGAATAGTGAACTGACTAAGATTAGTTTATGGATGAAGTCAAACAAACTTTCTGTTAACATAAAGAAAACCAATTATGTCATATTTAAGCCTAAGCAAAAATCTGTCCATATGAACTTTGAAATCTTACTTGACAGTATATCTCTCAAGCAAGAAAAAGAAGTTAAGTTCTTAGGTATTTATATTGATGAATGTCTTACGTGGAAGTCGCATATCAGTTATATTTGCAAGAAAATCTCCAAATCCGTTGGTATAATGTACAGATTTCGTTTCTTTCTGTCATCAAACACTAAACTATCCTTGTATTATACCTTAATTTATCCTTATTTAACTTATTGCACTACAGTTTGGTCTTCTACTTATGTAACAAACTTAAATCGTATTTTTCTTCTTCAAAAGCGAGCTGTACGGGCAATGACAAATTCAAACCATCTTGCACCTTCTGCACCTTTGTTGGCACAATTGAATATCTTAGACATTTTTAAAGTGAATTCCCTTTATATTGCAAAGTTTACGTTTTCCTATTACCATCGTTTGCTGCCCACGCCCTTTCTAAATTTATTTATGACTAGTGGTCAAATTCATAATTATAATACCAGAACCTCAGCTCATTTTCGGCCTCATACCTGCCGAACTAATATCAAGCAATTCACTATACTCTTTCGAGGGCCAAAAATATGGAATGCTTTGCCATTATCAATTACGTCTTCCCCTAGTTTAATCACCTTCAAAAGAAAGCTTCTTAATTTCCTTAGTTAATCGTATTAACATCAACTCTTTAAGTCCTTATAGTCTTCCTACTGTGTGTTGAAGAAAAGTAAATAAATAATAAGTCTCAATACAATGTCCTTACTAGTTTAAGAGTCGAAACATATCTCCGAGGGGACCTCTCAGAAAAACTAGGCGGTTTCTTGAGGCCTCCTCGCCACTTCTTACTTACTTTTATTATTAGTTATTATCTATAGTACACTTTAGTAATATTTTAATCTATCAATCGCTGTAACTTTCAATGAATGTACGTGGTGGTAAAGAAAATAAAATAAATAAATAAATAAATAAATAAATAAAAAGTGGGGGTCACCTTGCACATTTAAGAGAAAACAAGCATTTATTTTGCTGTCAAGCTTACCTTCAGGGAAATCTCTTAGGTTTTTTATCTGCACATGCTCATGTGTGCGTCCTAATGATGTGAAAATTTTGCACAGTAGGGATGCCCAATGCAGAGGAATCAACTTAAGGGAAAAGCTGAAGAAAGGCTTTTTAAAATAGTTTTAAAAGACTTTGTTTTTTTAATAATTTAAATCTAGCACTTAATTTCTAGCCTTGTATTGTGAGTAAGTTGTATTTTTAGTTGTCAGCATATAATTCATTACACTGTATTAGCATGGAGGCATGTACTAGCATATAGAATTACACGTACTTGCAATGGATTTACTAATAAAATGTCATTTTACTGTCACACCAGTAAAATATAGTTAATGGAACGTGACGCGCGTATCTTTAGGTCTTTCATGGCGGCAAAGCTCTCAATGAAACTATTGTATAGTCAAGCTCCAAAGGTCGCCTAACTCTGAGACTCATTGTACATGTATGTTGGGTTTGAACATTATTGCTTTGTTACCTTAAGTATTTTATAAGGATTCATGGCATTGGCCGAAAATATTAAAACACTATTCATGGCAATGTTTTTCCACGTGTAATGCCAAGCTGTTCTGTAGTACAGCTCTTTCTACTGGCTATTTTGTGGACGTTAGTCTAGCTATATAAGCTCAAACAGACTGGTCAGAGTTCACTTTAGTGTTCTGTTGTACAGCGCAGTTAGTACTTGTTGTAAGCTATTGTAAATTTTTCCCTCCCTCCCTCCCTTTGGAGACGGGGTTGGTCATAATATTGCTATCTATTAAACAAGGGTCACTCCTACGTGTTTTGGTTAAGTCTGCACAGCGACTTCCCCCAAGCTTGTTGACCTCGTTGCCTTTGAATATCGCCTGCTAATGGATACTCTTGTCCAATCCAGCACGTGCTGTTTTGCATTCAGCTCGTAGTGTTGGGGAGATAAGTGAGGTTCGTTTGTCAAGCAATAGCCGGAAGTCGCACAGGCTAACCTAATGCAAGGCTGTGCTCCCCCATTTATGCCAACTTGAGTTGTTCTTTGTCTTTATTTAGTAGCCCGCACGTTAAATAAACATTCCACCGCAGATGGTGGGTTTTGTTAAGAAACAATGACATTAACCATTATTATTATATTATTATTTATTGTTATTAAAATGCATCAAAGGCAGTATGGTGCCAGCTATGGAGAATTCTAATACAACACTTAAAGACAATAGTGTATTTGATTCACTGGTTATTGTTTAGAGAGAACTTACAGTGATGATATATTGCCTGATGGTCTCCAATGGTGAATCTGCTGGAAACGTGTTTGTTACAGAACTACCATCTGGAAGATGAAACTGGAGGCGTGCAGAAGTGCTGGAACAGAGCAAATAAAGATACAAACATGTACTCTCTTTTGTACAAAACATTTAACAGAGTGATTTTAAAGGGTCTATAAAATCACTCTGTTATGCTGACTTGGGTTTGTAGCCGATTTAATGCGTGCTCTGATTGCCTAATCCTACGTTAATCCTAGGGCATTTTTCTCCCGTAATGCCCACGGGCCGATTACAGGCCTGCAAGAGCCAAGCAAAAAGCCATATAATAAACAACTTATTAACCTCGAACGTTCGGTCTTTATGGGAAAATCTCAAACCTCGGCCTTGCCGTATTGACCTCGCTATCGCTCGGTCAATACAGCAAGGTCTCGGTCTAAGATTTTCCCGTAAAGACCTCACTCTCGGTAAATAAGTAGTTAGTAATGATCTTTAAACTACGCTGAAAAACGCCAGAAGAGTACAATTCGAAATTTTTAAATATACTGACAATACTTGAAGTGTAAATCCTTAAATTTAGGAGTAACTATCCATGTTATTAGTTGTTTTTTACGAATCTTAAAACTCATTTTCAAAATATATTGGACCAACAGTTCGAAAACACAAAAAAACTATTTATCTATTTCAGATTCTGAATTAACGTCAAGTCTTTCAGCTGTGACCGCTACTTTCCTTAAGAGCAATGACTTAGGGAGGCTGGCAACAGTTTTCAGCACTTTTCTAACAGGTACATGTTGAAGATGATGCTAAAATTATGGTATCCCACAAATTCCCAATCATTGGTAAAGAAATTGTGGTCATCCTTATTCTATAACAACTTACCATAGCAACAATACAACCTGTTAAAAACTTCCTTAAATCTAGCTCATTTTTGAGTTATAAGAGCTTAAAGCTACGGGTGCTTTTAGCAGGTCATACTGATGCTAAGGTAACCTATCGTGCCACGAAATTGATACCACCATGTTCACCGATGATTTGGCAGTTTTTTATATCATGATTGTGGCATCAACCGATATGGAGTGGTTATAATGAACCATCAAAATCTAAGTCTTGGAAAGTGCTGGAAACTGCTTTGAGCCACCTTAAGTATCAAGTACATCGCAGATGGGAAGTTGTTGGGATATCGCAATAGACCATAGTTCTAGGCCACTATACTCCTAATACCGTAAGCGGCCGCTTATTAGCCCAGGGCTTATACAACCTCGTAGGGGGTTTTAGACTTAAGGCCTATAAACGGAGGGGATTATATCAGTAGGATGGGGGGGGGGGGGGAGGGTTTTAAGCGGAAGGGCTTATAAGCGGCAGTTTACGATACTTGTTGAATCATTTCAGTCGCTGTGTTTGAGAACATCCTTGAGCTATAGCAGGCTAATGCATTTTCCTGACACTCAAATGATTAATCAAACAAAACATACCATTTTCAAAATAAATAGTACCATTTTAAAAAGCTGAACTATATATTGTTCAAAGTACGGCCCTTTGTCGCTCGTGGCTAGCCCAGTTCTTACTGAAAGCTAGATTTTGACGCCTTCTTTCGTTGGAGTGCCTTTTCCTTTGCATTTGAAAAAGAAAATGATCTCTTGTGTTTCTTCTTTGACGGCATGTTAAGGATAAGCTAAAAATTTACCAAACCACAAACTGTAGGACCCAACACGAAACGCTCTCACAACAGCAAACACATTGTGCACGTGTCACATGACTTTTACCCTATCCCACAACTAAGTGACAACCTGATGACAGCTGTCAATTAGAGGTAGTAGACAGAGAGAATCGACTTTCATTCAGTACTTTGTTAACCATCAATTTTATGTCGTCCAATTTTGTTTAAACTGAAAGATCTATCTAAAAATACCGAGAATTAACAATCTAACAGTGTAATGATAACTTAGGAAAATTGGAGTAATACGAGGATATACCCCCCGTACCTTGTAAATCGTTCAAAGTATTCGGCAACGTTTACTTCTAACATGGCGTTGCTGTTTATGCTCCATAACTCCTGAAGGATTGTTACTCTCAGAGAGCGGTGGTAGCTCAACAGACGCCTGCTCAACTGTAACCATGTTTTCAAAAGCATTTGAGACATTAACATGGGCTGGTTCCAACTGTTTTTTTCGAATGTTTGAAGCACGACGATGAAACTCCTTGGCCTGTTCAAAGTCGCCTAACTGTTGGTAAACAGAACCCAAATGACCGTAACTAGTTGCAACATGGACATGGTCAGGTCCAGGCTTCTTCAGGTCAATATTTAAAGCCTGGTGATGAAACTCCTTGGCCTGTTCAAAGTCGCCTAACTGTTGGAAAACAAAACCCAAGTGACTGTAAGAAGTTGCAACTTCGACATGGTCTGGTCCGAGCTTCTTCAGTCTAATATTTAAAGCCTGATGATGAAACTCTTTGGCCAGTTCAAAGTCGCCTAACTGTTGGTAAACAAAACCCAAGTTATTGTAAATAGTTGCAACATTGACATGGTCAGGTCCGAGCTTCTCTAGGTAAATATTTAAAGCCTGATGATGAAACTCCTTGGCCTGTTCAAAGTGGCTTAACATTTGGTAAACAGAACCCAAGTTACTGTAAGAAGTTGCAACCTCGACATGGTCTGGTCCAAGCTTCTCTAGGTAAATATTTAAAGCCAGATGATGAAACTCCTTGGCCTGTTCAAAGTCGCTTAACTTTTGGTAAACAGAACCCAAGTTACTGTAAGAAGTTGAAGTTTCGACAAACTCTGGTCCGAGCAACTTCAGTTTAATATTAAGAGCACAATGATGAAACTTCTTGGCCAATTCAAAGTCGCCTAACTCTTCGTAAACAGAACCCAAGCTATTGTAAGAAGCTGCAACTTCGACATGCTCTGGTCCGAGCAACTTCAGTTTAATATTTAGAGCACGATGATGAAACTTCTTGGCCTGCTCAAAGTCGCCTAACTCTTGGTAAACATAACCTAAGTTATTGTAAGAAGCTGCGAGTTCGACATGCACTGGTCCGAGGTTCTTTAGTTTAATATTTAGAGCATGATGATGAAACTTCTTGGCCTCTTCAAAGTCGCCCAAATTGTAGCACACAACCCCCAAGTAATCGTAAATAGCAGCAGCATTGACATGCTCGGGCCCGTTCTTTTCCACAATAATTGCTAAAGAATATTCATAGTATCTTTTGGCAGAGTTCAAGTCGCAATGATGTTCACAAGTCTGACCGAGCTTTAACATGTCAGGTACAGTTTTAATGATGCGAGGAATGTTTTCTTTTGAAATAAGTTTTTCAGCTTTCGTAATCAAGCATTTTAAATGCGGAGCAACACATTTGGTTTGTGTAACAGTATCAATGCTTAACCACTGATCCTCTGGTAATGAATCGTCTATGAACTGGCTGAAAGCTGTGACTGCCCCACTCACGGCTTCGCGACGTACACCCTTACGATATTCCTTCATTGAAGCCTGAATAACATCACGCACAACCTGATGCACGCCAACGTAGTTGCAACCATCCTCCTCTTCAAGTAAAATCAAGGAACATCTTTGCATCCTCGTGATGATCATCTCTTTATCTTGAATTTCTTCATCTACATTGAGAATGTAATTAATCACAACGTCCTGACTAAGTGGTTCCGGCGCGCACAAGGAAAGAAACCTGAACATGTGATTAATGACTTTGTCGGATTTCACAATCTCGTTAACGGCTAATGTTGTTGCTTTTGTCATGGATTTTGGGTAGCTTGGATTGGTCTCAGCAAGAACGGTCTCAGTAGTTACACGCTGGCCCTTTCCTACTTTCTCCAGGTAGTCGTTCCAGCCAAAATGTGATGTTGTTTTGTTCTGTCGCAGTTGTTTGATATAGGTGGCGGCGCTTGCTAAGGCAAGAGGTTGGTAGTCTAATGCTTCAGCGACCTTTCTTTCCATATCACTGTCAGCGATACCTGAAAGATCGGCTAATAAAGAACAGGCATCTCCCGGCTTCATACCCTTTTTCACAGAGATGTGACCAATGAAAGAGCTTGGTAATGGGATAGACTTAGTGTCCTGTGTTGTTACGAGCAGTTGTCCTTTTGCCCACTGCTCGTTTGCAGGTCCTGGCAAATGAACATGCACTTGAGAAATGCTCTTGACATTGTCAGCTACTAGTAGCCATGATGAGTAAGAAGTAACTTTTGTGTTTATCAGCGACTTCAGATGGACAATCTTCTCGTCTGTCTTCAAATCCTTGGATTGAAAGATGTTCGTGACTGCATAATCCGAACACTTCAATTGACGAGCAAAAGAGAAATATGATTCCAGTAGTGTGTCTAGGCTTTCAGCATTTAAAGTCATCACAAAAGCATTAGTGTTGGGATCATTTTGGGCATTCTCGAAAAATTGCTTCGCTACGAGACCAGCCAGCTGAGATTTACCACTTCCAGGATTTCCAGAGATGTACAGGCAACTTAGAGTTTTTTCATCAGCCTGCTTGAGCTCCTCGAGCTGTTGTGTAATTTCAGCCACCTCACTTTTTCGGCCTGCTACGTCATGCGAAGGTTTTGGGGGAAGAACGCAAAATGAGGGAGTATCATTTTGTAATTGATCCTCAAGGACTTGTAGTTGCTCTTCTTTTTGCTGCAGCTCATCAACAAGGTTCTGTCGTTCTACGTCTTTAATCTGTAGCTGATCCTCAAGAATCTGTCGCTGGGCTTCATTTTCCTTGAGTTGATATTCTAGGCTCTTTCGTTGTTCTTCATTTTCCTGTAGCTGATCTTCAAGGCCCTGTTGATGCTCTTCCTTAACACGTAGTTGATCTACAAGATTCTCTCGTTGTTGTTCCCTTTCTTGTAACTGACCCGCAAGGCTTTGCCGTTTTTCCTCATTTTCTTGTAGCTTTTGTGCGAGTGTTTTCCGTTGCTCTTCGTTTTCCTTTAGCTGATCTTTAAGGCCCTGTTGTTGTTTTTCTTTTTCTTGTAGTTCCTTTTCTAGGTCCTCAACTTTGTTTACGATATCTCTTAACTCCTCCGTGGGAAATGTGTTCTGGTTTGTGATGTCTTGAATTTGAACAGTGGAAAGACCGAGTCCTTGAAATGCAGCAAGAACTTTGCCCATAGCAATTTGAAAGTCTCCTTCCGAGAGCTGGCCTCGTGACAAATGAGCAAATTCTTTATTCCGAAATCTTCTGAGATCATCAACATTTGACTTGACTAGTGCATTTAGACCGGGGCCAATAGAATCAGAGAACAGGATAGCGTAAAAAAGCATGGTGCAGTCAATTCACATGTATCTCCGTTTATCATGGTAGCCAAGAGATGCGCATTTCTTCTTTGGTTTCTCGTGGACTCCGCATTATAAAAGTCCATTCCATTCCGCGGCTCATCTTTCCATTCTCCCATTGTTGCTTTGTAACGGTTATCCCATTCTTGCTTGAAGATTGATCGCAGACCATCAGGTAGAATATCAGTGGCAACATAACAAATCCTATAGTAGTTCAGTTGCTCTGCTGTGTATTCTGTTGCAGTGGCCATTTTTCACTCATTTAGATTTGGAACCCTTAATAAAAAGTGAAACTCTTCATTAACAAATTAAACAGCCCATAGGCAACCTTTGACAGCTTAAAAACTTGGAAATGAATTTCTGAGAAACTTGTACTGATGCCCGAGTAGCCATCAATACAAATCATAATAATGTTTTGAACTATCAAATATCCCTCTCTTCGATAAGGTCGGGGACAAAGTGAATGGTGGATGTCTCTCCTCTTGTTTTAGCTTTGTGCGCCACCAAAAGCGGGACCGGTTTCTAAATGCAGGCTGAACAGTGGTATATATAGAAAAGTCATGGAAGGGTTTGCCGTTAAAATTTAAGTTACTGGAATTTAGCCAAAATTTTCACGGGTCCACCGGTTTCACGGAAAATAGCGGAAATGGGTGGATTTCCAGTTCACCACAACACCCCGCTTAGAAACCAATGATATTTTCTCTATCAAGAAAAAAACTAAAAGCGTAAGAGGTTATCCTTTCAACCCTGAGCAAATAACGCTCAGTCCTTTTAGTTTCGAACGATGCACTTTTTCTTATGGTGATTCCAGTGAATTACACTACCTATACTCTGCGCACGATCTTCGTGTCATTGCGCAACTTTGGTGTCGTCGCGCGATTTTCGTGTCCTTGCACGATTTTCGTGTCATTACGCAATTATTTTTCTATTTTTTACTGAACGTCGTCCTTGGCGTCGCCGACATCATTGTTTGAGGTCCCTATTACGAGTTTTCAACCACGCTGTACAGATTAATGACATGTTATTTATTCATATTTTTTACGGGGACTGGGATGTAGACCTTGGAGACTCAAGGATTTGTAGCTATTTTTGACAGGCTGTTTTTAGCATTTTATTTTGTTAGTATCCGAGCCCTCCGTTCACGCAACCCGCTTGCGTTAAAATCAAATTTGACAATATCAGGCTTAATTAACTGAAACGTTGTAGTTAAGGGTTTCAGTTACGCAGAAAAGTCTAAAGATGACAATGAGTTGTTTTAAAAACCAACATCTAAAGCGTATTTTCTGCGAATAAGCAAACAGATACTTAGCTCACAAAAAGTAATTGTTAGGTCTATGATCAATATCATCATGAGAGTAGCGTGGGTGGAGAGAGGCACTCTACGAGTTAAGTGTCTTGCCCAAGAACACAACACAATGTCCCCAGCCAGGGCTCGATCCGAAGACGAGCGCTCAAACCACGAGGCCACGGTGACTTCCTCTGATATGATCAGTATCATTTCAATCCATGAAATAAAGCAGCAAACAAAAGATTTAAGCTTAAAATTGTCTTAAAGAGGGAGCCGCATAAACGTGTGTCAATCCGTTTTAGGAAACCCTTTTGATTAACGGCTGTAAATACTGAAGTCCGAAAACAAAAACATCCCTAACATAAGAAAAATCTAGGGATGACATCGAAAACGATCGTATAATGCACACTTTCCGAGAGTAAGCAAACAGGTTTTTACGATAACTGCAGAAATACTCGCGCGCTCATTGGCTAATTTTTATTGTCAATATGCGGACAGACACATGAATTTGAAATTCGTGCGACGCGTCAGCGAGCGAGAGCGGGCAATTCGACCATTTGTTATCGTAAAAAACATTGACGTCAGTTTTTAATGCGTCTGTCCTGTCATTGACAATGAATTTCGTCATCACAAGCTTGCGTTAAGTGAAAGCACTAATAAGTCTTGCAAAGAACGAAAGAATTCTGCCAATTCGTAATCGGTGAGCTGGTTTCTTACCGACATTTTTAGTGATAATTACCATATATGAAGTACCTACCTGCCCATTGTTGCTAACCGCTGACCAGCTTTTGAAAGTTCGATTTATATATTTTTGTACGGTCACGGTACGTTCGGTTTATAATTATTGTATGCGGTTGGATTGATATTTGTACGGTTCGATTGATATTTGTGTAACTTCGATTTATTTGCACGGTTGGATGTTGATTGATTGATATTTGTGTAAGTTCGATTTATGTGTATGCGGTTCGATATATTCTTGTACGGTTGGATTGATATTTGTGTAAGTTCGATTTATATGTACGCGGTTCGATTTATTATTGTACGGTTCGATTTATTTTTTGCTGTTTTGATATTAAATGAACGAGTTTCGCTTTATTTGTGCGCGTTTAACATTGTATGAACGCGTTTTGAAGATTTTGTCCGTAACGGAACGCCATAACAATTCGGCAAGCTAGAGATCAGTTCAACTGTAGTGTAGTTTTAAGGACGGAAGACTCAAGGAAACGAAACTG
>OZ026601.1:9816034-9821034 GCA_964020085.1 Micromussa lordhowensis | reverse complement strand
CTAACACAGACCAGAGTGCGGCAAGCGCGATGGACTGTCAGAAAGGACCCGGAGACATGACTGTCAGAAGGCCAATGTAATGAAGCATGTTGTTACACGTAACGGGACTCGGTCGTTTTATTCGGATTTGACTCGGCCAACAAGTAAGCTAGGAAAACATTTTAATCATCTCGAGATATAAACACTAAAGTTAGTTACTGTTACATCTCTAATAACTTCCTGCCAGTGTTCTTAATTTTTCGGTTTCACAAATGGGGAGATGGAGAAATGAGCTTGATAGTAGCGGAGACTTGCAGTGTCCTATTCTCATAGCCTGTCCCGTAAAGGAACGTGATCTTGTTTGCCCTCACTAAGGTAAAAATAAATAAATAAATAAATAAATAAATAAATAAGCTTTCTAACTAATTAAATAAATAAATCACTTTATTTAAGTGTCGAAGTGTACTGCTGTACTAATTGTGGACACTGAAATAAGCAAACAAATATTGTAAATTAAACAAAAACTTGTCAAAACTCCCAACGGGCGTGAGGCTGACCAGTTGGCTATTTAGAAAGCATGGAGGAGTCGAATCTGGGATCACCAAACACAAATCCATCTGGTGGCAGAGCGGAGGATTTGAACTCGGGACCTTCGTTCGGATCACAAATTCAGCGCCCTGACCATTAGGCCACGCCGGGTTTCCTATATTTATGTGTGCCTTTGTACTATCAGCTCACTTTACTTCAGTTCAAATAATAGTAATCTCGAGAGAAAACAAAAACTAGCTGTACAGTAGGATAGGTTAGTAACTTAAAATCGGAAGTTAGAAAACACCCTGTAAGAAAGCGCGCGCTAAAAGTCGTACTTTTATATGCAGCTCGTGTTCCCTCAACGTTTCCCGTTCGTTCAAACCTCCACACGTGTTTCTTTAACTCAATAGAAACACGGAGAATGTTATCTAGCTTTATCGATGTCTAGAAAATATTGGACTAGGTTGAGCAAAATCCTGATTTTTCAGTGGCGAGCAGATCAACTATTTGCCAGAGCCTCAGGCTGACGCAAATAATTGATCGGCGGTTTGCGATAACTGAATTCAATAACAGTTGTCTGCTTTGTGACCTGGTCTTTGAATGGCAGCGAGGTTGGAGGTGGCCTTGTTTTGATACAGACCTACACCTATGGTACGCGTGGGGCATAACTACTTTGTAATCATAGCGGGAAAGCCTGCAAAATATATATTTTAAAAAAAAATCACTATAGATTTACTACTCCGTCAGCTTTAGTTTGATTTTTTTTTGTTTCCCTGTGTCTCGGCGGTTACTACTTTGCTGAGTTTTAAAGGCACGAAAGATCGTCGCAGTTATGGACGCAGCTTTAGCAGTTACGAAAATGACGCGGAAAAGAATTCAGTCGTGATGTTTCACTTGTTTACTTGCATGTCATTACCGTGAACCTGTATGTTACGAACTCACAACGTGACCAGATCACAGTTGTCTTGATAGCTCAATTGGTAGAGCACTGCAATCCCGTCCAAGCTTGAATTTATTTTCCGGCGTACTTATATAACTACGTCGACCTCTCGTTTTGTAAAATCTTTATTCTGCTCTTCAAGTGTATAATGCGACATTTATTCACTGGCTTTGCTGTGTTGTTTGCAATTCATAGCCAGTTACAGGATTACAGCTTACAGACCATAAGTAATAGTGCCTGTAGGCAGTCACGGCTTTCTCTATCTTTCAGAGTGCAGAGAAGGCACTAAAAGCCGCCCAATACGCAGAGGATGCGTTCAAAACGAATGTTCACAACCTTATGCGCAACGCCTCGCGGTTGGGAGACTCCGAACTGACGCGACTCGCGAAACAGCTGGAGCATCAAGTCGGGGATTCAACACGCATGCGCTATCCGGATCAGGTTAGCTATCCCCAGATTCCCAATGATGTATACTCGGTGGAATTTGCTCACAAAGCCCTGGAACTAGCTAGATCCATCCTTGAGAAAGTCCGCTGTGCAGTAACCAAATAATAGTATTGTTCTCAAGAAGGGCCAGGGTGCTTACCATTTGTCAGAATAAACCGGTTGAGATGACCGTTGAATAATGGTAAGGGTTTTTCTAAAATCAACAAACCAACCAAACCAGATACAGCTTACATTTGCAATTCGATTTCCCGTTATTATTTTCGGCTGCTGAGAGACTGGAAATTAGTAAATGAAGCAGTTCCGTCGTTCTGTTCCGAATGGAAAAAGAGGACATCCTCTGGAGGTAGTCGACAAATTTCGAACGGATTTCCCTGAAAATTATGTTCCATTTGACTTTCAAGCGGAATGTGTGGATTTTTTGGCTAAATGGTGAGTACCCCGGATCTCAAGAATAGTTCTTACCAAGTCTCTGTAAACTAATTGAAAGACTGTTCACCATGATAGACCTTCAACCTTTTTGGATCGAAACGCGTCACGTAAAATTAAAACGTATGAACATGATTGTGTTGCAATATAAAAAAGAGAAACGCTGAAAATGAAGATTTTACAAATGCCGCATTGTGTAGGGAATGGAATGTCTTAATACTATCTATTTCTTGTTGACCTTGTTTTTCTAATCGATGGCAGGTTTTACTGAATTGATACACTTTCGCAGCCTGAATCAGGAAAGCCAAAAGACTCAATGGTGGTCTGTGTTGGGCTTGAATGTGGACAAATAACTGTGGAAATCGTTTTTTCCTTAGTGGAAACTTGTTAATGCTACAGAAATAATCACTTTGAGTTCACATTAATGATTGATTTTTATTTTTGATCTACTTTTCAAATACGGGGGACACCACCTCTTGGTGATAGTAAACAATCCTAGACAATAATTGGGCAAAATTATGTTTCTGAAGTCTCTATCACAGCCTGTTTAGATAAAATTAAACGTTGGACTTAATTTGATTGGTTTTTAGCATATTTCCAGCAATAACATGCAATTGCGAAACTATATGAACTTTTTAAATGATGTTTTGTCAACTTTTGTGCCTTTTTAAAGAATCTTAAAAGATTCTAAAAAAAGATTTTAACGTTAATAGACAAGTAATATTATGGTAACCGTTTTCACTTTAAGTGCACTTTTAGAATTAAAAAAATGTTTTGTTAGAAGTATGAGTGTAATTTTTTTTAATAATAATAAATTTATTTGTTGCAAACACTATACAAAACAGATAGACTTGCACCAGATTACTTAATTACATCTATTCTACTTACAATTTTTCTAACAGAGAAAGGAACGGTTTCGATACAGAATAAAACTTGTTCATGTGACCTTTTGATTGAGAAATAGCTCTTTGTACAATGATCTTATTCTTAACAAAGTCTAAAAACTGAGATAAGCTTAAAGTTTCTAGCTCAAGTTTTTGTACAAAAATTTTTCTTTTACCTAACAAAATATAGTAGTTAAAAAGACGGGTTGTTCTCTCTTCGGGAAAGTAACCGTATAATATACTTAGCACTCGGAGTTACCACTTTGAGAGTTCCACCAGCTAATAGCTTTCACCCAGAAATCGTGCACAGTATTACACTCAACTAACATATGGGTTTCTAATTAATTGCACAATAGTTACACAACGGGGAATTTAATATTTTTATCACGTATAACCTGTTACCATACGAATTAATTTGATTTATACTGACTTGATTTATTAAAGTCTCCGCCTACGATTATATTCTCTCCTGAAAACTGCTGGAGAATATTTTGCACATGTCTAATGAATGTGATCTGGGAGCTTGTGTCATTAGGTGTGTAAATATTTGCGCATACGAGCTTTAAATCGTCAACCTGAACCCGAAGGATCAGTATTCTACCGTTTTCACTCTGGATTTGTTGTTCAACTTCAACCTGAAGTGTGGGGTTAAATAGAATTGCAGCACCTTTACTGTGCTTGCTGCCATGGCAGAAATACATTTTACTACCCCATTCATTACTTTCTCTGAATTATTGGTACTACATGTCTCTTGTAGAAAGATTATTGAGGCATTTTTGTGATGCAGCTGCCTAAAAATAGCGCGTCTCTTTCTTGAGCTGTTTAATCCTGTCACATTAAGCGTAATTAGACTTAGTTTATCCACAGGGGTGATAATTAACTAACAAACCAGCATGAAGACCGCACAGTCTTGACCTTCGGCCTTCTCCAGGATGTTGTAAAATACTAAATTATTCTTCCGCGACCTATTGCGTAGGTCACTTCGCGTTCGAGATCCTTAAGCTTGTCTTTCTCTGCCTTCTCTTCCAGCTTTCCTTTCATTTCAGCTAGTTCGCTGTTTGCGTAGTTCAATCCATCTTGTAATTGAGCGACCTTTCCCTTGACTGTGCTTATATCATTTTCAATTCTGATTAAGCTCTCGTTGATTTGGTCCAATACATTTAGCTTGTCTAGTTTCGCTTGCAAATCTTTCAAAATGGCGTCGTCAACGAGCACGTGGAATGATTTTTCTTCTTCAGAAAACTCGACATACGCGAACGCGTTTTTTCACCTGGCCTTGGTGGCATCTTCGTAGATTTCAAATGAGTTAAATTAGGCGTATTAACTTGCAGTATTAGGGAAAATTGAAATTTGAAGTGAAGAATTAGTAGACGGATACCAAAGAGTCCGCTACCAACCTGGGGCTCTCTTTTGCGGGGGTCAACTGTCTGGTAGTGTTTCCAGCCCATCTTAATCCTAACAACTTCCTTTTAATATTACTCCAAATTTCACCCCATATTCATGTTCACCCCCGCCTTAAGATAATCTGCCTGTTATTAGTCTACGGTATATGGCCAATTTTAGACCCACTTATCGTCAAAATTTACAAATGTGAATGATGCGATCCCAGCTTGGTCATTTGTTTTTTTATGAATCTTTCTTGCTTTTAACAAGATTGTGGGATTCGAGAGGGTGTAATATTTTATAATAGAATGAGATCAGTAGAGGCCGGAGTTTTCAACTTTTAAGGAGACAGTCGTGTTGAAAATGTGCCACCTCACTTTAGTAAATCAATTTAAAATGGAACCCCTTAA
>OZ026601.1:9806034-9813534 GCA_964020085.1 Micromussa lordhowensis | reverse complement strand
AAAAAAAGCCCGAAAGTTTTGATAGAAACTGATAAGCGCGCGTACACAACTGCAAATGTCAAATTGACAATTAATTCAGTTCGTGCGAGTTAACTCTCTAAAGCGTGAAGTTTGATACTAACTAGGAAAAATTGGAATCGTTATTTGAAGGAAATTTCAGTTAGAATTCGACTAAAATAATTAGATTATTCGCTCTCGGTTTCTATTTAAACAATAGAGTGTTTCTGTGGAGGAACTATCGGCTGATAGTTTACTCGCAAAAATTTGATGTTCTTTGTACACTGGTATGACTGACATGACGGTCCTCGAGAACAGCAAGATCTTGATGTACGGCTTCTACTACAACCACCTGAAGGCTAGGTACGGGGATAAGTGCGAGCTGATCTACACAGACACAGACAGCCTGCTCTTGGTCATCCAGACGGAAGATGTATACAAAGACATGAAGGAGGACTGATGGCTGTAAGACACAAGCAACTACCTCAAAGACCACCCACTTTACGATGACAGAAACAAAAAGGTTCTGGGAAAGATGAAGGACGAGTGCGGAGGTTTAGCGATAGAGGAAGTCGTGGCATTAAGGCCGAAGATGTACTCGATCAAGAAAGAAGAGGAAAACAAATATAAGGAAAGCGAAGGGTGTGAAAAAATGTGATCGAAAAGGAGATAACACACGAGCACTACAAAGAAGCTCTCTTCAGGAGGAAACAATATATGCACAAAATGAAAATCTTGCGGAGTGAGGGCCACGAGATGTACGGAATGTGCATGAACAAGATCTCAATATCACCATTTGATACAAAGCGCTGGATAGCAAATGATGGAATCCACACGCTGGGATACGGGCACAGAGCAATCAGGCGGGTGGCAGCTGTGTATTAGGAGGCACGACCAACAGCTCTTCACGAACAAAGCCGCGCTTGGGCCCGTCAGACAAATAATAGACAACCGGCTCATTAGGTTTGGTTACATTTCTTCCAATCTGGTGGACTTTCAAAGACCAGATAGGGTCAGTGGCTCTTTTGGTCCCGCCTTCAAGTTCGCCAGGCTGATACAAATATCTCACATTGACAAGAGGAGGAAGTTTTTTTTCGTTCAATCCAACAGGCCTGGAATACTCTGTTGACGGTTTTGAGGCGACTGCCTTCTCTTTGATTACAACAGCAGGTTTTTTTTACCAATGAGACTGGTCACCTCATTGTTCAGCGCGCTGACAACATCGGGGAGCCTTTCGACCCATGCAGTAGACCGTTGACCCTCAGGCAGAAGCAGTTCTCTTTCACGACCTTTTCTGAAATCTAGCCGATGCCAGCGGCCAAGCTGGTCAGAGTTGCGGCGTCCATGATTGTTTTCAGAAGCTTGTTGTCAGACATGTTTATATTATAAAATCATTTCTCAATTCGTTGTTGCGGCAGGACTCACATAAGAACTTTCCATTTTCTAATTCATTTCCGTCATCAAAAAAATGTTCTTGACAATTTTCACACATGACTCTTGAGACGGCTTTCCAAGTGTCTTCTTCTTCTGGCGAAGTAGAAATTATACGCCAGGCCGTTTTAAAAGCCATCGCTGTGAATTTAACGCAGACCAAACCTATTCCACTGACGGCAACAGTTTTGATGAAAGCCTGAAGGAGGTCAACTTTCGGCACCATTATCATTTTAAAGAAAAAAAATTCAATCCATCGAGCGGATACCTCCTTTTCTTTTTGGGACGACTTTGGGAGCCTGAGGCGCGGTATCAACAGGTGATGTCGGGGGAGCCTGAGCCGGTTTTTTGGTTAAAAAACCTTTGATCTCTTCCCGTTTGTAGTAGATCCCTATCATTGAAACGAAAATGCTGATTACACTCAGCCATTGTGTGTTTGTTAGAACCTCACTCACTGCTGGATCATTCACTGGTGGGGCAACAACTGGAGGGGCAGCCAGTTTGTTTTGATTATTTGCAATGATGATCTGAGCCTCGGCTAAGGCCTTTTTCTGCGACTCGCGGGCCTGTTTTGTCAGTCTTAGGGATAGCTTTGCCGGCAGCTACCCGTTTAAGGAGGTTTTTCGGTCTTGTGGCGGGGGTTTGAGAAGTAACTTGTTGTGTCGAGTCGACAGGTTGTCGACTTGGAACTTCATCTAACCCAGCAAGCGGATAGCCTTCTGCATCACGAGAAGGGTGGTGCGGCTCTTCAGCGCTGAAATCTACATGTTTTGCTGTGATCAGAAACGCATTGGCAACTGCGAGCAGACAGCCGCACCTCAGCGCAAGCCCCCCCCCCCAGAAAGTTCTGAAAGTTCCTTTGTGATGATGTAATCGTTTTTCAGCTCATTCTGCAGGGCGTCGGAAATTTTTAGCCGCACCACCATGTTAAGCGCTTTCGTGGAAAACGACAGAAAGCTTTCAATCAAGGTTTCAGTGGTCTTTGCACCAACGTAGGTCTCGTATCTCTTGTCTCAATGACGTCTTTGTATTTCAACCGCCTTACCTGATCATGTGTCAGCTGCACGCCGATGGCTTCTTTGCATTTGCCTGTTGAAACCAGAATCGCAAGCTGCTCACTTGGAGCGGGAATGTCAGCCGCTGCAGGCGAACTTGCAGGCTCAACTTCTAGCAGGTTCATGACTTGAGCCATCACGGGGTAGTTTTCTTCAGCCATTATGTAAATTTGTTGACAAAAAAAGAATTTTCTTCACTGTTTTTTCACGGCGCAAATTCAACTAGTTTGTCTGTATTCATCTTGCGAATTTGAACACGGGATAGTCATAGTTCTTTTCAGAAGTTTGCAAACATTCATATTTTATGAAATTTGTTTCTGATCGGCGATTCAGATCCCAATACAAAGACGCAGGTACATAGTACGTCTTCACGCCTTCTTTTGTTTCAAGAAGTGATCACGCTTATCGGCCTGCCATAATGCGTCAGTCAATTCCAGCAGTGCCCATCCCACATCCCCCCTTCCGGGCCAGCCCTCGGGCATTAGAATTTTGTAAATGGGCAAATTCCCCGGGGTGGGGACACATAAGCTGTCTAAATGCCCCGGGGTGGGGACGAAGAAATAGGGCAAATGCCCGGCCACCAAGATCGTCGCCTTCCAACATTTCTCCAGTTTTTTTTATTAATCGGTGAATTCGTAACGCTCTGAAACCTACTTCAAAGCCATTACATTTACATTTACATGTGTTAGGTCGGTAAAAACCGTGCGGTTATCACACCAACCAAAAACGAAAAGTCAGGAAGTCTTAGGAAAATTTATTATTTAACAAATAAAGAAGCCTAAGCCGTGTATTACACTGTGATAAAACACGACGAGCATTTGAGAACACGAGGGAAATGTGGAAAACATGAGTCGCAGGCGAGTGTTTTCTACATTTCTCGAGTGTTCTCAAATGACCGGAGTGTTTTATCACATTGTAATACACGGCTTAGGCTTCTTCATTTGCCTTAAGATATAGATTTTACGCGCGCAAAACAACAAAACACGCTTTTTATATGTTTTATACTCTGATAAAACATGGTTTTTTGACCAATCAGAGCGCGCGATGGGTCCTATCTATGTTATAAAATGTTATAAAACTGCGCTGGGGTTGCGGCGGATGTTCCCAAGCTGCAAGGGATGATGGGCACCTGTATTCGCATGCTACTTTTTTTTCTGTGAAGAATCAAGACATCTAAATGATGTTTCATCGTATTTTAAGCTCGCAAGATCTGTCTTGAAGATTGCATCATTTGAATTCGCAAACCTTCAGTGTTTTAACTCCACTTTCATGAATTTAAACATTGCTTGGCTAGTTTTGAATGCGAAATAGTCGTGTTTACTCAGTGTTCACGTCAGTGATTGTTTTGTGATAACCAAAATATAGTTCACCTTGTCGCTTATATTTGTATGCTTACAAGTAATGAAGAAATATCTAAAATTGAGAAATCATATCTTTAAAAACATCGACAAGTTTTGCTAGTCCCTGACGGACAAGCCCGTCTTTGACAAAGGCCGAGTCCTTTCCGATAAATTCATCCAACTTTCGAAAAAACGTGTGTGAAATGCCCGGTGGTGGCCCCGGGGTACGCCAATGCCCAGCCCCCGGGCCGCGATAAAATTGGGAGTGTCCCACCCCTGGGACTGACAACGTGAGCGAGCAAATGCCCCACGGTTGCCCGGGGGGCGATGGGCACTGCTGGATTTGATTGATGCATAATCGTTTGTCCCGCGATATTCAATGCCGTGATACTTGTAGATTCCAGATTTTTTCAGACTTTTCGAATTGCAGCTGTTGCTCCATGATGTCTTAGTGCTGCTTTTGGTCAATGTAAAAAGGGCGACGAAGCGAGAAAATAAGGCAGGTTTTCAGTTTTTCAGTTTTTTATTATTGCACACTATTTACAGAAAAAAGAAAAAGAAAAAAAACACGATTTACAACAATCTAGGACGAATAAATACAAATAGAAATAAACTAGACGATACAATATGTAATTGTGCACAGTGACCAAAGTAGCCACAAGGGGCTTTCGAGTTGGCCACTGTCATGTAGATTTAAGTTGGCGATGGCCGCATGTTACGTTACGTCAAAAAACGATATTACAATCATAAGAGAAGGAAAGACATATATACATGTAAGCTCAAATAAAAGGAAAACGATGTCCTGATATCGTACAACATTATTTCACATAGCTAGCAGTTAAACTATGGTCAGTTTTGAGGAGAAATCGTGCTCCTTTAGCCATGCAATCATGAAAGCCTTTCCCCTGCAAATCGTGAGCTCTTTTACGAAGCTTATAAATTGAAGAAAGATCTGGATTACAAATTCCTCTGGACATCAAACGGAAGGGTATTCTTGAGAGCTACTGAGGCATCCTCAGTCATCTCCATTCACAGCTTGGATCTTGTGAAAAAAATCAGAAATCAAAACGGAAGATCAAGACCAGAAGAACCAGTAGCTCAAGGGCAAAATCCTCAAGATGGAATCTCTAACCTACCTCTCACATAACCTCAATAGAGTCAACAAATGTGCCTGTGAGTATCTGTCCCAAATGTCCTGATGGCATTGTTAATACCTCTGATGGAGACACACTCAGTGAGTACTCTACCTTACCATCCTTAGCTATAATAACTATGCTGACAGAGGGTCGTTAAGGGGAGGGGGGGGGGGGGGTCCTAATCCCATTTCCCAGCAAATTGTTTTTTTTCAAATCCCAGCTCAAATCCCACAATCCCAGCCTGTGTTGCTCAAATTGAAATCCCATTCCCATTTTTCTATTGTTTCTGTTTCGTGAATCCTAGTCCCAGCACACAAAATCCCATTTCCCAGTCTCTAAAAAAAGGCAAATCCCAGCTCCCATTTTACCCCTTCACGACCCTCCTGACAATGTGTCCCATCTGACAAATTTAGATGTGGACCTGAACATGCCTGTAGACATCAACTTTAGCTACTATACCCTTCATGACTTTCACAGCAACCCTGATATTATTGATTGTTTATCAAGTAACAATGCATTTTCTATTTTAAATTCTAATATCAGAAGCTTGTCAAGTAATTTTGAGGATCTTAATACTATGCTATCAGAGTTATACTTCCCCTTCTCAGTGATTGGCTTAACCCTTTAAGCCCTAAGGGGTCTCCCTTTGACGAGTAAAATCGTCTGGCGTTAGACAGAGTAAAATCTATAAGTCACTCTTAGGGCTTAAAGGGTTAAGGGAGATAGTTTTTTAACTGAGACTAAAATTAAGGTGGATCAACAACCCTTACTTAATATTGATTTACCTGGGTACTCATTTTTCTCGCAACCTACTCTTTCAAATGCTGGAGGTGTTGGTTTTTATATAAAAAATGATTTGAATTTTACTGTTATATCAGAGCTATCTACCTCTACTGCTGATTGTGAAGCTCTTTGGATTGAAATACACAATACCCATAGCTTAAATATCCTCTGTGGCATTATATACAGGCATCCCAATGGTAATTTGGAAAGCTTTTTTGAGTACTTAAATTCTACCGCTGAGAAGATTGATCGAGGTAGCAAGTACTGTGCAATACTAGGTGATTTTAACTTTGACCTTCTCAAATTTGAAAATCATTATGCAACTAATGATTTCATAAATATTATTAGCTCATATTGTTTTTCAGGCTCATATTCTACAGCCCACAAGAATAACAGATCATTCTAAAACACTAATTGATAATATATTTTTCAACTCATTGGAGCACTTCACAATCGGTGGAAATATAATTCATGATATAACAGATCATTTGCCTAATTTTCTTATTTTTGATACATTTTCATCTCTTCATAACAATGTCAAACTGTATAAAAGAGACTATTCAACCTTTAACCCACAGGATTTGATAAGTGAATTCCAGACTATCAATAAATTGGCAAACTGTTATTTCATCTGAACAAGATTCTTCAAACACATTTAGCTCCTTTTATAATGTGATATCAACTATTATTGACAAGCATATCCCTGTTAAGCAACTTTCCAAGAGGTCAACGGAAATTCCCCTCGAAGCCATGGATTACCTCTGCTTTGAGAAAATCTATATATGTTAAAAATAACCTATATAAGAAATTTATTAAGACCAGATCCACTTATATAAACTCAAAATTTAAATTATATAGGAATAAATTAAACCATCTTCTTAAAATATCCAAAAAGGAATCCTACAACAATTATTTCTTTGATAATATTAATGATTGCAAAAGAATATGGAAGGGAGTCAAACAAATAGTCAATTACAAACCCCTGACCAGTGCAAAACATATTAAGCTTAGAGTAAATGATCGTGAAATTGTTAGCCCAGTTGAGGTAGCATATGTTTTCAATACATATTTTTCTAGCATAGGAAATAACTTAACTAAATCAATAAGCATTGCAGAAAAATCTCCTATGGAATATTTACGTAATCCAGTTTGTGATTCATTCTTTATTTACCCAACAACTACAGATGAGATTGAAAATGAGATTTCTAAATTAAAACCAGGAAAAGCTACAGGACCTTTCAGCATATCATTTGACATCCTGAAACTGCTAAAATCTGTTTTATCTACACCATTAAAAATACTCTTTAATAATTCATTTCTATCTGGTAATGTACCAAATGCCCTGAAATTATCTAATGTGATACCTGTTTTCAAAAAGGGATCCCAAACTAGTTTGTCAAATTATCGCCCCATCTCACTGCTTTCAATTTTCCATAAACTACTTGAGAGACTTATGTACAATAGACGTGTTAGTTTTCTGGCCAAGCATCATGTATTATTTGAGAAGCAATTTGGCTTTAGGTCTAAACATAGTACTGATCATGCAATAATATATAGATTTAGGCCAGCCTAAAAGCGTAGCTCCTGGTTGTTCAGAGCCCGATCAAACTAGCCGAGGATAAAGTAGAATTTTGATTTGAGTTTTGTAACTTTGCGGTGAGATTTTCTGTATATTGTTTTTGTGTTTTGAATTTTAATGAAAGCAAAATACGCAAAACAAAAGCAGTGAAAAAACTTTGTACAAAAGAAAAGGTTATA
>OZ026601.1:9781034-9798534 GCA_964020085.1 Micromussa lordhowensis | reverse complement strand
ACTTCATGTTGTGTTATAAAGAGGAATTTTTAGTAGAGCTGAGCCGTAAGACTGCAGTGCTATAGAAAACTTAGAGGTCACTGGTCTGCATAGTTTCCGCTGCTATCGGCATGTCGCTTTGCAGAGTTTGACACGTCTGTAATTTGTCATGTGTTTATGCATTGCTTAGGCTCATTTCTAATGCAAGATATGTCTCCAAGAATATGTTTTCGAGGGACAAAATATGAAATTTACCGTGAATATATGTTGCTTACTTGTTACAAGGTGGGGTCACACGGGTAGATTTCAAGGAAAACGTCATTAAACCTACTAGTGCCAAATCTCTCCTAGACACTCGGTTGTTCACTTGAGCCATTTATTAACATTATAATCCAACAAAACTGTAGTAAAACACGTTACGTCATTAGCACGTTTTAATACGCAGTTTAAACAAAACAAAACTTTCAAACTTTTGTTTCCTTTAAACGTTTAGAACACTTGGCGATAAATTAGAAGACTATGGTAACAAAAACACTGAGCGATAAATTTATTGGGCCGTACAGTAGAGTACGGCCAGTTAAATTGACCAATAACCGCGCGCGTAGTAACTGAGAGATATAATAATAAACTATTTATCCAGTGTATGAAGGAAGTAATTTTCTGTTTAAAATTAGGATGGTCAGTGATGTAGGACGATTTCAAAGATTGAAGATGACGGCAAAAAACGTTTGTGGGGATTAGACAGCTATAAAACGTGTAATTCACTCGTAAGGTTGAAAGCAAACAAAAGTCAGCCGAACGTCAATCGAGTATCGGCTGAGTGTCAACAATCTATCGACCGACTAGCGGTCATGCTCAGGAGACTATCGACCGACACATCAGACGGTCGACACTCGATCGACTGTCTACCGACTGTCGATCGAAATGTCGATCGAGTGTCGATCGAGATGTCGATCGAGTATCGATCGACGGTCGATGGAGATGTCGATCGAGGGTATCGATCGACACTCGATCGCGGATGCCTTTAATACACATGATCCATACTGGCTGCCTGCCCCTTTTAACTTTTTAGTTATTTCAGGCAGCCAGATCCCCTATATTTATCTTTATCTATTTGAATAATTTATCTGCATGTAAGTAAGTTTATGGGGTAAATAAATTGTTGTTGTTGTTGTTGTTGTCAGCCGCCTGAGTTCTTCATGGGAAAGGTCGCCTGCGTAATCTTCGAAGATTGCCTTCATGGTTTTAGCCGAGGGCGAGTAAAAAAGAACGATTGCTGCCACATTCTCTCGGAAAGGCTTCGCGATGCTAGAGAGCTGCTGGATCAGCACCCACACGCTGATGCCTTTGTGGCGCGCTGAAAATCCGAGATTGACAAGCTCCCCTATCCGCCCTTTCACATCTTTTGATGCGGCGCAGTCATCAAGGACGATGAGAGTGTTGGTGCCTTCGAAAGAAAAACTGGCCGCTTTTAGCCTTGTTTCGACCTGTTGCTGCTCGCAGATGATGACATACAGACGAAGGTCTCTCTCAGCAAACCGGCACAGCGTTTTGTTATTTTTGAAGGTTGGGCAGATGAGCACGATGTAATCGAATCTGCCACAAAATGGGCCGCAGAGCTGGTTCACGAGAAACTGCGTCTTGCCGCAATTTGTCGGCAAAACGATGAGCGCGTTGAAGGGGATTTTGCCTAGTCCATTGCAGTACTGCACAGATTCTAACTGTTTGTTCATTATATTAAACTGGGAGTCGGAGGTGATGAAGACATGACAGTTCACAACACCTTATCCCTTGGCATTTCGCTCAATTTCCAACTGGACACCATCTGTGGTGTTTACAGGACGGGTGCCGCTGGCATGCATTTCTTGGCAGGCCATAGAGCAAAGATCTATGTTATTTATTTGTTTATTTACTCAAATTTAATTACACAGATGATCAAGCTAAGCGAGTACGGTCTTTAACAGGAATTTCTTAGAATTAGATATCAATTCGCTTCTATTGTTTAGTGTTGACATTTCGGGTTTACAGATAATAAAAATAGGTACCCAATGGGTACTTGTGTCTGCTGGTATAGGCATTGTACTGAAGATAGCATTTGCATAGGAGTATTTTTGTTAAATGCTTCCTGCAGATAAGTGGACAACTGTAAGGTTAGTTACTAGCCTGTTTTTAGGCGTAAGGTATGGTATTGTTCCACTCACAGTTCAGTGGGAAGAGGATGTGTATAGTTGTAATAGGAGCAATTCCATTTTTGTCTGATATCAGGAACTACGAAATGAATCATGTACTTTATTGAGTGTATACAGCTTTACAATATAAACAACCGCAACAGGCAGTTAACTATCATTATTATGGCTTTAAAAACAACTGTTGGGTTGAACAAGAACATTTGGAAGGTTACAATATAAACGGAATATATAGATTTAGGTCAACCTAAAAGCGGAGCTCCTGTAGCCCGATTAGGCTTATCCAGGATAAGGTTGAATTTTGAGTTCAGTTTTGTAACTTTGCTGCAAGGTTTTCTGCATATTGTTTGGTGTTTAGTTTTTCTTTCAACTGAAATGAACTGCTTTTTTCAATCCAGAAGTCAAACGAGTGGATTAAAAAATCAAAACATTATCAGAGGAAATTGTGAAAATTACTTTGATTGTTTAATAAAGAATTGCCAAAAACTATTGGGCTAAAATATTATCTGAATGATGTTAACATGTGAGCATTGTTCCAAGGTTTTATCATTGCATTGACCCTATTGCGTAGTACTAGTTGTAGTTAAATAAATTAGCCAGAAATCTTCCAGTTTGGAAATCTTCCAGTTTCCACGTAAACACGACAAACGTTACTCCTTTAGCTGACCTAGCATATTGTGTAGCCGCGTTGAGCTCCAGAAAGCACGCGAAAAATTAAGCCTCCTTTTGGTTTAGAGGTCCCCTTATGGCCGCCATCTTGCGCGACTCCACCGTCGTCGTCGTCGTCGTTGTCGTCGCCGTCGTGCGTACGCGCCCACGAGCAATACCGCTGTCCATGATTAACCATGAGAAAATCCATACATGGGTTTCTTTTTCCTATATGGTTATGGGGCTCCGCTTGGCGGCCCTTCGGGCCGCCGGAGCTCCGCTATAACATAATTGTTAAGCCTATAACCAGCACTTAATTCTATGAATGTCATGTCTATATTTATTGCTTATGATATGGTAAGTTAAAGAGTTATTTTTGTATTTGTTATAACTAATAGGTAGTTAATAACAGTAACTGAAACCGAACATTTACAACCCAAGTGGGTAATAACAATTTCCAGGCTATAACTAGATAAAAAATTAACTGTAATCCATGTGCCAACGCAACTTAAAAATGTTATTGTCTGTGAAAATAAGTTCTTTTTCCATCAATGGAGTAGTTTAAAAGTTAGATGTGAAGATGCTCAGGTTACTTGATTGTAATTTTTGTTACAATCTTTGTCTTACTGTTGAATGTAACTGTGATCACAGATGGAAGGGTAAGAAAATTTGTTGTTATGTCATCCTCGGTGAGCTTAGTAAATTCTTTTTTAAAAGAACTGATTTCTGTAACTGCTGTATCGAAGACTGTAAGTTTGAAGTCTTCGTTGTTATCACTCTTGAACAATACAGTGGCATACCAATGCATTTTAGTGGCTGCTACTTTTTGTTTCAGATGACAGTTTTGGCATTCCGTAATAACTGATTTTGTTGGTTGAATTTTTTTGTTGCACTTGTAACAGGACAAGTATTTTGTAACAGATTCTACTCCAATGATTTCTCCAGCTGCAGTTGTGGCAAGATATTCTGCTGGTGGTTGTGGAGCAACTGCAAGTATTTCTTGGAAGCCATCTGTTATGTTTACTACTGTTCCAGACTGTGCTGTATTGAGATATATTTCATCGGTGAACTTGTCTTTACGAACAGTTAGGTTGCTGAATATATAGGTGCTTCCAGCTACTACACTGCTCACAAAACTTTCCCAAAGGATCAGTTTTATAGAACTTGATGGGTCTACAAGTACTGCACGTACCATGTTGAACCTTCCAGAGTTGTCTTTCTTTACTTCAGTAAGGTTAGCTACTTTAGCCTTTACTGTAACATGTTGACCTACACGAACAGTTTTTGCGACTGCAATATTCATTGTTGAAGGCAATTCTGATTTCTGAAAGTTGATATTGGGACAATCTTCAACGAAAACATCATCTCCTATGAGGACATCTTTGGCATTTGATGTAGTGTCAATTTTAAACCTCTTTAATTTAACAGGACTGTTGTTCTGGTTATCAGCAGCAAATTGTTTCCTTTTTCTTGGGGAGAAACAGACTGCTCTGACAGTTTCACTTTCAGCTTGGATCTGGAACTCGAAATACTTGTCATGGTATACTGGTGATACATTATGGATGTATCCTTGTAATGTGTCAGAATGTGACAGGTTTTCAGCCATTACTGTTGAGAGAGAAAAAGAGCACTATGAAGATTCGATAAATGATAAGTTTACACCTTAGAGTGTTAAGTCTACTCGAGTCAAGAGGTTTGTAAATCTTTAGAGATTGGCTTGCTGGGATTGCCAAGGTACTGTGTATTGTATTACCTTTTATACCATAAGCAGTTTTTCCAGTAGGTGCTAGCAACAGTATTATAACCTCATTAAAGTCTTCACCAGCTCTGGAGTTGTAATATTTCAGTGCTGCTTGATACAGTGATTTAATGAGATGGGATTTACTTACCCCAGGACCTCCAGAGAGGAAATAATAGAATGGTTTGTCCGTTGTTTTAACAAGATGCAAGATATGATAAAAAAATTGTTTTTGCTTTTGGTTAAGTGTTTGTACTAACTGTCTGTACTCTTGGTCTTGTAATTCATTTAGTACCAGTGGTTCAGTACTTTCAACTACTGAAGGAATTCCTACATCTTCTGCTAGATCATAGCTTTCATTGAGATCAGGATGCAAATCTTGAAGACGCTCAGCCTCATCCTGGTACTCTATGTTTTGTGTAAATGGTGCTACTGAGTCAAAGTTATCATTATCATCATCAATCTCATTCAAGTGTTCCTGGATTTTATCCAAGTTGTCACTGGAAACAGCATATAATTTCATTTGCTCATCTATACAATCTTTTACATTTAAATAACGTTCTTGGTAAAAGGAAAAATTAGCAACAAATCAGTGTCTTCATTTCTCCACGACGTAAAGAGCATTATTAGTTCACGGCAGTGTTTTTCTGTTTTTTTTTTTTTCACGGTTATACCAAACACTTCTAATAATTCTGGCTTTTAATCTTTTTTTGCTCTTTTTGCTATCAATAGCATTACAATCAAGAAGGTCATCATCATTTTCATCACTATCAGCTGTTTCTAATGGAAGGTTATCAGCATCCTTTGTAAATGATTTTTTTATACAGGGTTTTCCTCCTGACTCATACCATGCAGCCCAATCTGCCAAAGTTAAGTGTTCAAGACTCAAAGGGCGCTTTCCATTCCTTTGCAAAAGACCATTGGTGTATACATCTTCACAATCGTCATCCATTTCTTGAATATCATGTATTGGTTTTAAAAGTTGCACTCTTTCATTAGGAAGACTGGTATTTATAAATATTACTTGACGAGAACACTTTTTCATAGGAAGCTGCAAAACAATGTAAACAGCTTCTTGTGCACTAATCTCAACACTGTTTAAAAATTTGTTTCCAATGTCTCTGACTTGTTGCTTTATGTTAGAATTTCCTTGTCTGGCTTCAAAACATGCTTGTCGTAAGAGTTGGCTCATTCCTTTTTGTGCTTTGGAAATATATGAAACTATATACATGGCACATGCATACACATCAAGGACAAACTGGATATCCATATTTGCTCTCCAAGCCTCGAGGCAAGCAGGATTATGGTTGTTTATTCTTAACTCGTTTGGTTTTCTTTTCAAAAACACAGTTGTTGCATTTAAAGATGACCTGACAGCCAATCGATATTCGTTTTCAGTAACTTTTAACTTGACAAGCAGTTGCTCAAAGGTTATAGATTCACCCTCTTTCATATCATTTAATTGTTTGTTGATTGTTTTCCAAGTGTCTTTGTACTGTTTTATTTTATTTTGTGGTATGTCTCCTAAAAGATAAAGAATTTCAGTTGCTCTCATAGGAGGTTGTGGGTATTTGAATCGACATTCATTCTTTGATTTCTTCTTACAAGTGTGACAATGTCTGTGAATTTGTCTTTTCACAAGCTGATGTAATTCTTGATTATCAATTGGCCACTGACAACTAATTATGTTATCAATAAAATCTGTAACAACAGCATCATCAACAACTCCAAATACTGGTGCACTTTCAAGCCATATCAGCATGTGTATGTGGGGTGAACCCCGTTGCTGGTATTCTACTCTGTAGAACCAATCAGAAATTTTCCCTAATGGTTGAGCTTTATCAAAAAGAAAGTTTGTGAGAAATTGACTTATTTGATAATCAAAATGCCTTGCACATGTTACTGGATCACTTTGAATTAACCTGCATTTGTCATCCCAGGTCATATTTTCAAGCTCAGTGGTAGTGTAGTCTTTGTGAACTACTACCTGACCAAGTATTCGTAGGAAATGTATCCACTGTGTTTCTGCTGAAGAAAAGCTACAAAATATAGAAGCTGGTCCTAATTGTCTTATCATTGCGAACAAGTCTTTCTTAGCTTTTTCGAAATATGGTGGACTACCTCTTAATGCTCTCAAGAATTGGAATCCTTCATCAAGATGAATCAAGTGTTCAATTGCTCCTCCACATTTCAACTGCCCTGCATTTAAAGATTTGTTATTTCCCTTGCACTTCCTAAGTGCAACTTGTGATTTTCCTAATGGAATTTTCATTTGAAGCTTTTTTGTTTTGAAGAAAATATTTTCAACACACATAGCAGCTCTCCTATCTGATCTCTTAGTTCAGATTTACAAATGTCACTATAATGAACATTAGCTAGTCTATCTTTATTTTCTGGTCGACCTTGACCAAGGAATATACCAGGATATGCTAACTCTTCAGAATATTGATCTCTGAATATACTTAAGGGTTTGGTTCCCTCTCCTGGGGCAACATTAAAAATATGTTGAGGCTGACTGTCTTCAGAATAATGTGTGTTGGCCAACATGCTTCATCTTCAGTCCACTGATCATCACTAACAGTGCCGTCATTTCCATTTTGCTTATTGCTACTGCTGTTTTCTGTTTTTTTTTCACTTGGATTTTCAGTATCTATATCATCTGATAAACAGTTTGCAGTACATTGTAGTCCCCAATCTTGATTTAGTGTTATTCCTTCCTGTCTGTATAAGAGGCTACTGTTATTAATGAGCCAGTTGGCTGCTTGAACAACTTGATGTGGTCTAATATTGAGAGACAACGCTGAACTGTTGTATTGCAATTTTCTCTTCAAATTGACTTTAATTGTACCAGTATCATTAGGTAACCTTGGTAGCATATTGACAGTATCAGACACTTCTGCTGGCACATTCACAACATTTCCATGTATTTTAAGCTGTCTTCCTCTTGGAGCTTGCATTAATTTTTGAAAAGCAAGGCGTGGAGCTATATGCATTCCAATTCATTGAGGTCAAAAAAGTGTGGTTTTTGGGGGAATTTCATTCCATTTAAAACAGCCATAGGTGGAACTTTATCCTTTGCTAAGTGATTATGACATGTTCTACATAGCCACTCTTTACTGTCAACACTTTTTGAGTTTAAAAGATATTTTTCAGCAGCAGGGTTAGACTTTCTTAGTTTAGCAGCTGGAGAAACACTGTGTTTATACCACAGCTGATCACAACAACTACAAATATATAATGGGCCCTGGGAAACAATGTTATGAAACTTTGAAATTAAGGCAGGAATACTTTGTACTTTTTCCCTTTTTGGTTTTTGACATTCAGGTTTTTTATTCTGTTTAGTGGTTGATTTTTGCCTTTCATTGTCACAATCATACACTTGATTCTTTTTACTAGCCCTTCTGGTAAGCCTGTAATTTTTCATGTAAGAATTCCATTTCTGTTTCTGGTCATTAGTTTTATTTTGTTTAGTCGCTGAACTTTGCTTTTCATTGTTTTCACTGCCCTCAGTACTTATCCCAATATTCTTCACATTGGAATTGTGTTTTCTTTTTCGACCGCTATTATGTACTTGTTCAGAAAGAACATTTTGTTCGGTGAAATTATTGCTGCGGAGCGAGCGTAGCGAGCGAGCAGCAACATAAACAGGATTTAAGAAGAATATATAAAAGGGAGTACGATTCTCGAATTCATCACTTTTTACCAGAATGCATTGCGCCTTTTTACCAGAATGCATTGCGCCTTCTACCAGAATGCATTGCGCCTTTTACCAGAATGCATTGCGCCTTCTACCAGAATGTATTGCGCCACGAACAACACGCGAGGTTGTGACACCGTTGTGCTGTCGTCCTTTTTCGCGTGGATTGCAATTGATTAAGGTTCGTTATGGTTTGCTTTGATTTACCTGCTGTAAAGCGATGTGAGCGAGATCGTGCTTGGCTTTCACAACCCTTCCTGTTGTCGTTAATGCAGAATTATCTGGACGATTAATTGTCGCTTTTTAATTTAAAACCTAGTGCGTCAATTTCGTAGCGGTCTCGGCCCCTTCGTCAAATTCTTAATGAAGAGAAATCGCCGAAACTTAGGCTTGTAGAATAATTAAAACAAACGAGAACCGTAGAATACGCTAATTTATATCTGCTGCGATCGATTTGTTATCCAAACATGAATTTAATCTAAAACTTCAGCTTTTTCACACATCGCAACGTACGCGTCCCCATCCGGAGTCTGTCACATTCCATTCTAGAGACATGTGAGTACCAGTTCAGAATTTACAAGTCAGCTTTCTACTCTTACAATTTCCACATCTTTCGTTTATTTGGATTTGGTAAAGAGGAGGTTGATGTGTATCAATTCATGTCCAGACAGTTAAGATCACCATGTGCTTTTGTCACGATCCCGTCACGATCACCAGCTATGCGTCATATGTAATAATGTGTCCTTGTTGTTTTTTGCAGACAATTGCGCCACGAACAACACGAGGATGTCATTACAGTCTTTTCGCGTGGATTCCAATGAAATTTTGCTCTGATTTACTTGTAAAACGATGTGCAGGAGATCATGAATGACTTTCACAAATTTTGCTTTTGCTTTTAATGCACTACGAGAAAGTTTGTACAAATCTGGACGCCCGGGTTAATTTGGACGATTAATTGTGACAACTTATTTTAAACAACTACAGAATGCAGGGCCACTTTTAAACATTCACCAACGAGCCGGCTCGTTTGGCTCGGCAGTGGAAAAATTTGTATGGCGTAAAGTGTTGGGTTCATATATTTAGCGGCTCGCTTGGCTCGGCAGTGGATAAAAGAACGAGGAATAATTGCATGCGCGTTAAGTGTAAAATCCGTATATTTAGCGGCTCGTTGGGCTCGAAGAGAAATCGTCGTTACTAAAACTTGCAGAATAATTAAAACTAGTAGTAATCAAAGATTAGGAGTGCGTTCTCCGCCTGTGATAATAGTTGTCTGTTGCTGAAATCATTATATTTATGTGAACGGCTGAAGTTTTTGTAACATACTGAGAAAGTCCACTATTTTTGTTCTGTGGTTTTGATTTCCTTGTTATTGATTTTCCTTGCTAATGCGATTTTGATATGACCTTTGATGACACGTTGCGTGACGGCTCCAGTTTCGGTAAACTCACAATGTCATGCCATCACCACGTCTCATTCTCACTTTTACTAGTAATGATTAGGCATAAAGGCTAATTTTTAAAAAGGATAGTTGTGTTACTTCTAGTATTCTGAGCTGGAAGCACTAATATCAGCTAACATCTGTAACATTTGCTCTCGCGTTTCCGTCTATCCGTGGTTTATCGTAAACTAACTCCCGGACAAACTCCGTGCAACTGGCAATAATATTAGACGCCACGGTTAACATCCCAAAGCCAAGGCGATGCAAAGTCGTGTTTGCTCAAAACCCCTGAAAAAAACTTAGAGGGGCGGCCAATTTGCAGTCTTCACAGAAAATCTCAATTTCTCGCGCCTGCGAAACAAAATTAGGATGCGTTCTCGAGGAACGAGAGAACGCAACAAACGGATGCTACGATCAATTCCTTTTCATCCAAACAGTTTTAGCAGTTTCACATATCCGGCGATCGACTAGCCTGCGAACGCAGACCTATTTCCGGCTGCTACTGGTGCCGCCAGCGTAGACAAGCGACAGCCAAAAATAGTTCGCAGGCTAGCGATCAACGCATTTTCGATACTGTTAACACTCTAGACTTGATGCGTACTAGTACCGAATTTGCAAGTGAGATTTCTGCTCCTAGAATTTCCACATCTTTCGAATTTCATCTCGATTTTCTGGTAAACTTGGGGGAGGTAGGTGTGTATCATGTGTGTATGCGTATGTGTATGTGCTTTATTGTCTCGATCCCTTGTCTTGTCACGCCTCGCTATCGATTCGTCTTAAGTTGACAAAAAAGAACAGTTTTTAAGTTACACACCACAATTTGACATTACTTTAAGAAATAAAGGTTACAATGTAAGACTTGGAGCGCGCAGATAGATTGTCAATGACTACGTAAAATATGTCCTTATCAACAGTGTGCCGCAGCATTACTATCTTTTAGATACCCTAGTTGAAATCATAACAGTTACTGTCATAGTGCTCAATTCGTGAGCAAGAGCTATTTGGTACTGTCGATACATAATGTACTTCATTAACATGACCTATATATATATTGTTCTTCGTGGCTGCTGTGATGAATGATGTGGCTGTATCAAGGTAACCTGTCCAAAATTTACATGAGATTCTACAATATATATTTGTATATTTAGTGATTCTGCAACTGCTTGCACAGTTAATGCATCACACCACGTACCTTGCATTGACATGATTGTCAAGTAACCATTCCACGAATTCTGGGTATTGCTTTCAATGAAACGTTCAGGGTTATGCCTAAGGTACTGAACAGCAGCTTGTCTGATGTGAAAGTGATTATTCCGATTACCATACAATTGATGTGATACTGCCCTAAAAAAGCAGTCACCTGAACCACCAACATCAAAAGCTCTCAATCCTAGCTGTCGTAATCGAAAGTTAAGCAATGTTGTAGAATCTACTGACAATTTGTTGTGATTGCCCACATTTTGTTCAGGCCCTGGATTTAATTCAACATCACCTGATCTCAAAAGATTAATTTTTGATACGGAATATCTTTTGGTTAGGGAAGTCGAGTTTTGAACTTCATCTGAACAACAGCAACTAGTTTGCTTTCTTTTTTGTGACAGCTTCTTTGTTGTTAATGTTTTAGAAGCAGCAAAATTAGTAAAAAAACAGTTGCATCTGTGTAAATATGTCACATACCATAATTTAAAGTCATGCAGTGGCAAAGCTGTATAATCTTGAAGATTTAGGGGTGTATTTCTTAAGAATGAACTTAAGCTTGCATCTGGCTTTTCTCTTTTCATAGAATTTATTATCTTTTTTACTGGAATTCCAAATAAAGGGCCTCTGAATCTTCACACATGTCTGAATCCTAACAAAATCCCTAAGAAGGGCTATTAAACAAGTATATGTAATCAAATGGTGACGAGTGAAATTAGGAAATAATTTCACGCGCGTTTTGTCAAAATTCTGATAATTTCCCGAGCCTTTAGGCGAGGGAAATTATCCGAATTTTGACAAAACGCAAGTGAAATTATTTCCTAATTTCACGAGAAAACCATTTGATTACCTTTTAATATCGTGGGTGACAAATTACGCTCGAGTACTTTATCCAACTGCTCAGGTGGAATCATCTCCGAGTTTTTCTCAAGGCTATTTTCGTCACAGCAGTTGTCAAAAATCCTCACCCAGTTAGTTGTGCTCTTTCGCGTATTTAAGTTTTCTGCGGCTTCTTTTAATTCCGTAACTTCTTCGTTTGTAACTTTCTTGAATCTCGACGCCATCTTGGCACTGATCGAGCGACAGATGTTGCCATGGCAATTTTATAATTTCACATGTGAAATTATAAATTAATGCTGAAATTTCGCGCCAAAATTAAGGAGTAATTTGTCACCCATGATATTATAAGTAATAATCTCCCAGCTGAGAGCCCATGAATGAATCAGCTAGTGCAAAACTAGCGGAGTCCCCAGAGGGGGCTCCTGAGCGCTGAAACAACCACAATTAAAATTGTTTTCAATGTTAAAAAAGCGCCTCAAGAAAAGCGCAACATATTGCTCCAAGTCCGCTAAAATTAAGTATAGTGGATGCGATTCTTTGAATGAAATTCCTGTCTTTTATTTAGTCCAAAAGGTGATAGGGAAAATAACTGCGCACTCCAGTATGCTTCTTTCGTAATTAGTAAATTTTCAGTGTTTCGGACGTACTGGTTTGACTTTACGCTTGAATTTGTTTTAGAAATAAATTAAATTTGTATTTATACGATGTCTCTGCCGTCCGCGCCTCATGAAAATCTATACCCTCGACTGCAGCTTGACTTCAGGATGCAAAAACTCAATGAAATTTCGGCTGCTCTGAACAAAGAGGTCGCGGCGACTATCGAGCAGTTGCTAAAAAAATATAAACGTTCCAAGAAAGTTGTCAACTGGAGTGCTGCTGGCTCTAGTGTTCTTTCAGCAGTTTTTTCAAGCGCGAGTTTCGGCTCCGCTATTTCTTTCCTGCCGGTTACAATCCCACTAGGTGGTGTCGGTGGAGCTTTTGCTCTCGCTTCTTCAGGGCTGATAATCGCCAGCAAAAAGCTTGATTCGAAGATAAAGAAACATCGAGAGATTGTCACGCTTACTATTGCAAAACGCGACACGATTGACCGGATGCTTTCCAAAGCTCTTTCAGACAAGCAAATATCTGACAGCGAGTTTCAGTTAATTATGACTGAATTTTCGCAGTACAACGTGCTGAAAGAGGCTGTTAGGGCCAAACTCACTCGGCAGTCGTCTCGGCCAGATGTTGAGAAGATAAAGAAAGATGTTCGCAGCGAGATAGAGGCGGCTTTTCGAAAAAGAATAACTGCTCTAGCCGCCGGTTCGAATTAACATTTCAAAATTCAATTTAGCGTGACAAAAAGTCACGCGTGACGTTGCGTGACGCGTCACACAAAATGACAAAACCCTAGTCGGGGGTGCTCGGTGGCTTTTTTGTTGCCTAGCCCCAGCTAGGACTTTTCCCCGCCGCTGACAAGGCGGCTGTCGTTCCCATTTAACCTCCGGGACAGAGGTTTGAGGTCCCGAGGGATCTCTGAGCACCCCCAGTCATCTACCCGGGGGTTATCGCCGTAGACAGCCTCACCCCACTACCCCTAACAAGCGCCTGCACGTGCCGTGTCAGGAATCAAGGGGTGGCCATCTAAAAGCACCACCATTTGCTTGCTGTTTGTCTCTTGGTCGCGATGGGATATTTATATTGCACCATCCCGGTTTTGTTAGACATGTGGGTCACTTTTTTTCTCGACTGGGTGGGACGCATGCGCATTTTTGGTTTGAAAGTCGGGCTACAGGAAGATATGCTGCTACTAGTTTTGACCAGTTACTTGTTTGTCCAATGTCCCCGTTTGTGGGCGTGGCGTACTTTTTTTTTATCCCTCAAGGCTATTGCCCGTTTTCGCGTTTTCCAAAAAAAAGTTATGAAGAAGGTAATTACACATAATTCCAATACAGTCAATGTTCTATCATCTTTTTTTCGCTGTTCACGTTTGAGTTTAACCACGTCTTGCCGTTTCCTGGCTCCGCATGTTATTATGCTAAGGTACTAGCCCTCCTAGTTCGAGTCTTCTTTTTTTTTTTTTTTTTTTTTTTCATGTTTTGGCTTTTTTTAATTTCCGACTGACCAACCGACAGACCCAACCTCGTTCCCAGGGTCCTCTCTCTAACCTCGAGAAAGTACCCTGGTTACGGCTGGTCACGTGTCTATGCATGCCAACTCAAGCCGCACCGAGGGTGGGTCCTCAACTTAAAGTTTGTCAACACTGTCTAGGGAGGTGAAATGTTGCGCTGCTACAGACGTTAATATTTTGAAAAGGAAGCAAGTTATTTGTCCGAGATCCTGCCTGGCCAGTGCTTCGACTCTACCTGAACTTCTATGGGTATGAGATGTTGATTGAGAGGGAACTTTGCTTATATTTCACTGCTCTTTTAAATAACCGTAAACAACCTGCTTCGGATCATTTTAATCAGTTTTCACACCAAAAGAATTAAATAACCGTGAAATTATCGATGGCATACATTCAACTATTCAACTTGAAGCTACTTTCTTGACCGAAAGTTGGATTTACCGCTAAACAGTTTTAAAACAAAAGCCGCTGCATTTTGCAAACGCGCGATCGATGTCGTTGTTGTCAAGTTGTTTATAAAATTCAAATTTTTCACAGCAAGAGAATCGAATGACCGATCAAACTTTCGAATGGATGAATTTAATCAAATTCAAAGCTAGTCTCTGCCAAACACTGGACGTATCAAACTCCAGTCGAATGAACCAATGCTTCCGTTATGATTTTGCCGATCGAAAAATACAAGCTGCTTAATCAAGCTTACTTAGCGTGCAGACGTTGTTAATGTCAAATTGTTCATTGATTTTTTTCGCTGCAAGAGAATGGAATAACCGTCAAACTGTCAATGGGAATAATTAACTCAAATCCAAAACTACCTTTGAAGGCGAACATTCAACGTATTTGACACTAAACGAATGAGTAAATACCTACGTTGTGATTTCGCCGAATGAAAATAAAATTAAGTTCACCGCGCGATCCATTTATTGTTGTGGTTTTCAGTTCCAAGTTTTTTGCGAAATTTTTTCACCGCCACAAATTCCAAAGACCGTCCAACTGTCGATGGGAGAAATTCAGCCAAATGTGAAGCTAACCTTTTAGCCGAGCATTGAACACATTGAACTCCGATATGAGAATGCCTTCGCTGTGAGTTTTGCCGATTTACAAATTCCACTCCCTACTGGGCTCAGTAAGTGAGCTCAGTGGAGACAAACTTTAACTTTCCAGCCCCTCCCTTCAATCACATCTCTGGAATCTGCTAAAATCTAGCAGACACGTGACCAGCCGTAACCAGGGTACTTTCTCGAGGTTAGAGAGAGGACCCTGGGAACGAGGTTGCCGACAGACCGATAGTCAGAGAACGCATTCGACAGTAAACAAAAAACAAGTAAATGGCCTAAGAGGTAGCACTCCTAAACAACACACTATCAACCTCGCTCCTAGGGCCTTTTTCATGGTATGGGAAGGGAAAAGGCCCTGGGACCAAGGTTGAACACACTGTGATGTATGTTTTGGGTCAGTACTCTAAAAGGTATAGAGCATCTTTTATACTACAAGTAAATGTTAAAAATATTCTTAAAAAGGACGCTTAATGGCGGTGTAAGTGAGCCGACGTTTCTACATTAGTGCCTTCGTGTGGGTGAAACTGTTTGCGCGTTCCAAAATACTTTTTATATTTACCCTAACAGGAGAGAGAGAGAGAGGTTGCCGCGATCTGAGGTTCGACTGTACACAGAAATATGCAAGTTGAAGTGAATTTTCATGGTTTATTTTCAACCAGCAAAATTTTATTAACCGTGCATGATAACTATTAGTGAACCACACTACTTATTGTTTCACTCGGCTGATCGTAAATACACCGTAGTTACAAGACAACGTAACCAAAATATTAACAACTCAACGGTTAACGCATGGGAAGAGTGTTCTCTGATTGTTTTACATTCTAGGAGGTATTAAAAGCAAGCTAGAGAACTACGGCGTTCATAAACAAAACTTTGATTACTTTAGATTTTAATTCTCATGAAACAATAAACAAGGCTAAAAGAAACGTATCAATGTCTGTTATCAACACTGATCTGATAGCGAATACTGAAAAATACAATAATGAAAAACTGCTGTTGACCTCCTTGGAGGTATTCATGACGAGCCAGAGAATGACAGCTTTCATAAACAATATTTAGATTACTTAAGATTTCAGGTCTATCGAACAATAAACAGGGTAAAATAAACTTATCAATGTCTGATATCAACAGCTGACGCACATGGTACTCAGGATTGTTAATATTACAGTGATAAACAAACATCATGTAACAAGACCTGAATTTTATTTCCTTTGCAACATGAATTTGTTGTACACACAACGCTAGTTCGTCATACTTTTGTTGTATACATAGGGTATCCATACATAGCGCTGTCTTGTCCAATACAACATGATAACATTCATCTGCCACCACGTTATTTGATACGAAACAAACATGCCTGCGCAACATGCGAATATAACGTACGCAGAAAAGCGACAAAACTAATGAAACAACGAGAAAAATAGCAGCGGATAATGTACTCAGTTTGTGCAAAAACATAAAGCGGATGTAATCTTGGTAATCAAGATATACGTTACATAACTAGACCTAAGCTTATGGCAATTAAGCTTACTAGTACGTTTATCCTCACTCTGATGAAAGTCACTTTCGCAGTTCAACATGGCATCTTTGTAGTCGCTTCCTAGAGTTTGAATACAACGCACCTTGTCTTTATCAGTAAATGTTCTGTCGTCTGTAGCAACATTCTGTCCACATTTCCTGTTCACTGAGAATTTGATTTCTGGTATGATTCTGGTAAGATCTTCGCTAAATCGGCTAAATCATTTGATTCTTTTGCTATTCAGTTGAGTTCGCCGAACGACCCGTTTCGAAATATATGGTCATTACACACGTCATCTTTTTTAGTGGATCTACCGCGAACGGTGTGTGGGTCTGTATCTTTGAGCATAGAAAAGATTACACCATCGACGTATCCGCCATCGACTTCGACTGGGTCTGCGGTATTCCCCATTGCACGTGACTGAGTTTTGTGGAGAAATGCAGGGTAAATTTAAAGTCGGTCTCGCCCGACTAATAAATTATGAATGTAAATACCATGCTTGTTTTATTCCACGCAATTTGGTACGTTATCTCCGAACTTTCGCTCCCTTCTTGGCAGAAAGAGGCCAGAGATATAACATATCAAGTTATTAAAGCGATGGAAGAGGCAAAAAAATATGAAACAGCAGTTTAAAAAATATATAAAACGTGACGTTCTGCATGAAATATTTTGTGCTTCACGCTTGTATAAACAACCACTGAATTATTTGCATGTTGGCAGAATATTTAATCAGTTTCCAGAAGCATTGCCGTTCGAAGTCGTCATCTGGCAGAATAATATTGACAAGCTGTTCCGGTGTCAACCGTTTCATCAGGTCAACCGCATCTTCTGGTAAAAAAATATTTTTTCATCGTCGTTTGGCGCATAAAAATAAGACAAGAGCGCCCCGGCTCTTTGTCTTAATATTCTTGCAACTTTTGGCTTTGATCTATCGGTCCTTTTCTTCCTCTGCCCATTTTACAGTGCTGCCACATTTCTTCAACAGGAAATAATTCTATTACAAAATCGGTCAAACTAAGTTTTACCCCAACACACCGACATAGACGGGTGTATCACCGCTAAATGTAATAACAACGCTAAATGTAATACCAACCGT
>OZ026601.1:9718534-9776034 GCA_964020085.1 Micromussa lordhowensis | reverse complement strand
GATACCATTTTCAAAATAAATAGTACCATTTTAAAAAGCTGAACTATATATTGTTCAAAGTACAGCCCTTTCTCGCTGGCGGCTAGCGTTTTGGCGCAGTTCTTACTGAAAGCGAGATTTCGCCTTCTTCCGTTGGAGTGCCTTCTTTGCATTTGAAAAAAAACACGACCTCTCGTCTTACTTCTTTGACGGCATGTTAAGGATTAGCTAAAAATTTACCAAACCAAAAACTGTAGGACCCAACACGAAACTCTCTCACAACAGCAAAAACATTGCCCACGTGCCACGTGACTTTTACCCTATCCCACAACTGAGTGACAACCTGATGACAGCTATCAATTAGAGGTAGTAGACAGAGAATATCGACTTTCATTCAGTACTTTGTTAACCATCAATCAGTTTTATGTCGTCCAATTTTGTTTAAACTGAAAAATCTATCTAAAAATACCGAGAATTGACAATTTAAGAGTGCAATGATACCTTAGGAAAATTGCAGTAATACGAAGATACCCCCCCGTACCTTGTAAATCGTTCAAAGTATTCGGCAACGTTTACTTCAAACATGGCGCTGCTGTTTTTGCTCCGTAACTCCCGAAGGATTGTTACTCTCAGAGAACGGTGGTAGCTCAACTGACGCCTGCTCAACTGTACCCATGTTTTCAAGAGCATTTGAGACATGGGCTGGTTCCAACTTGTTTTTTCGAATGTTTGAAGCCTGGTGATGAAACTCCTTGGCCTGTTCAAAGTCGCCTAACTGTTGGTAAACAGAGCCCAATTTACTGTAAGAAGTTGCAACGTGGACATGGTCACCTCCGAGCTTCTTCAGGTCAATATTTAAAGCCTGGTGATGAAACTCCTTGGCCTGTTCAAAGTCGCCTAACTGTTGGTAAACAGAGCCCAATTTACTGTAAGAAGTTGCAACGTGGACATGGTCACCTCCGAGCTTCTTCAGCTGAATATTTAAAGCCTGGTGAAGAAACTCCTTGGCCTGTTCAAAGTCGCCTAACTGTTGGTAAACAGAGCCCAAGTTACTGTAAGAAGTTGCAACTTCAACATGGTCACCTCCGAGCTTCTTCAGGTCAATATTTAAAGCCTGGTGATGAAACTCCTTGGCCTGTTCAAAGTCGCCTAACTGTTGGTAAACACAGCCCAATTTACTGTAAGAAGTTGCAACGTGGACATGGTCAGGTCCAAGCTTCTTCAGCTGAATATTTAAAGCCTGGTGAAGAAACTCCTTGGCCTGTTCAAAGTCGCCTAACTGTTGGTAAACAGAGCCCAAGTTACCGTAGGAAGTTGCAACGTGGACATGGTCACCTCCGAGCTTCTTCAGCTGAATATTTAAAGCCTGGTGAAGAAACTCCTTGGCCTGTTCAAAGTCGCCTAACTGTTGGTAAACAGAGCCCAAGTTACCGTAAGAAGTTGCAACGTGGACATGGTCAGGTCCAAGCTTCTTCAGCTGAATATTTAAAGCCTGGTGAAGAAACTCCTTGGCCTGTTCAAAGTCGCCTAACTGTTGGTAAACAGAGCCCAAGTTACCGTAAGAAGTTGCAACGTGGACATGGTCAGGTCCAAGCTTCTTCAGGTCAATATTTAAAGCGTGGTGAAGAAACTCCTTGGCCTGTTCAAAGTCGCCTAACTGTTGCTAAACAGAGCCCAAGTTACCGTAAGAAGTTGCAACGTGGACATGGTCACCTCCGAGCTTTCTCAGCTTAATATTTAAAGCCTGGTGATGAAACTCCTTGGCCTGTTCAAAGTCGCCTAACTGTTGGTAAACAGAGCCCAATTTACTGTAAGAAGTTGCAACGTGGACATGGTCACCTCCGAGCTTCTTCAGCTGAATATTTAAAGCCTGGTGAAGAAACTCCTTGGCCTGTTCAAAGTCGCCTAACTGTTGGTAAACAGAGCCCAAGTTACTGTAAGAAGTTGCAACTTCGACATGGTCACCTCCGAGTTTCTTCAGGTTAATATTTAAAGCCTGGTGATGAAACTCCTTGGCCTGTTCAAAGTCGCCTAACTGTTGGTAAACAGAGCCCAATTTACTGTAAGAAGTTACAACGTGGACATGGTCAGGTCCAAGCTTCTTCAGGACAATATTTAAAGCCTGGTGAAGAAACTCCTTGGCCTGTTCATAGTCGCCTAACTGTTGGTAAACAGAGCCCAAGTTACTGTAAGAAGTTGCAACTTCGACATGGTCACCTCCGAGCTTCTTCAGGTTAATATTTAAAGCCTGGTGATGAAACTCCTTGGCCTGTTCAACGTCGCCTATCTGTTGGTAAACAGAGCCCAATTTACTGTAAGAAGTTGCAACGTGGACATGGTCAGGTCCAAGCTTCTTCAGCTGAATATTTAAAGCCTGGTGAAGAAACTCCTTGGCCTGTTCAAAGTCGCCTAACTGTTGGTAAACAGAGCCCAAGTTACCGTAAGAAGTTGCAACGTGGACATGGTCACCTCCGAGCTTCTTTAGCTGAATATTTAAAGCCTGGTGAAGAAACTCCTTGGCCTGTTCAAAGTCGCCTAACTGTTGGTAAACAGAGCCCAAGTTACTGTAAGAAGTTGCAACTTTGACATGGTCACCTCCGAGCTTCTTCAGCTGAATATTTAAAGCCTGGTGATGAAACTCCTTGGCCTGTTCAAAGTCGCCTAGCTGTTGGTAAACAGAGCCCAAGTTACTGTAAGAAGTTGCAACTTCGACATGGTCACCTCCGAGCTTCTTCAGGTCAATATTTAAAGCCTGGTGATGAAACTCCTTGGCCTGTTCAAAGTCGCCTAACTGTTGGTAAACAGAGCCCAGGTTACCGTAAGAAGTTGCAACGTGGACATGGTCACCTCCGAGCTTCTTCAGCTGAATATTTAAAGCCTGGTGAAGAAACTCCTTGGCCTGTTCAAAGTCGCTTAACTGTTGGTAAACAGAGCCCAAGTTACCGTAAGAAGTTGCAACGTGGACATGGTCAGGTCCAAGCTTCTTCAGGTCAATATTTAAAGCCTGGTGAAGAAACTCCTTGGCCTGTTCAAAGTCGCCTAACTGTTGGTAAACAGAGCCCAAGTTACCGTAAGAAGTTGCAACATGGACATGGTCACCTCCGAGCTTCTTCAGCGTAATATTTAAAGCCTGGTGATGAAACTCCTTGGCCTGTTCAAAGTCGCCTAACTGTTGGTAAACAGAGCCCAATTTACTGTAAGAAGTTGCAACGTGGACATGGTCACCTCCGAGCTTCTTCAGCTGAATATTTAAAGCCTGGTGATGAAACTCCTTGGCCTGTTCAAAGTCGCCTAGCTGTTGGTAAACAGAGCCCAATTTACTGTAAGAAGTTGCAACTTTGACATGGTCACCTCCGAGCTTCTTCAGCTGAATATTTAAAGCCTGGTGATGAAACTCCTTGGCCTGTTCAAAGTCGCCTAGCTGTTGGTAAACAGAGCCCAAGTTACTGTAAGAAGTTGCAACTTCGACATGGTCACCTCCGAGCTTCTTCAGGTCAATATTTAAAGCCTGGTGATGAAACTCCTTGGCCTGTTCAAAGTCGCCTAGCTGTTGGTAAACAGAGCCCAAGTTACTGTAAGAAGTTGCAACTTCGACATGGTCACCTCCGAGCTTCTTCAGCCGAATATTTAAAGCCTGGTGATGAAACTCCTTGGCCTGTTCAAAGTCGCCTAACTGTTGGTAAACAGAGCCCAATTTACTGTAAGAAGTTGCAACGTGGACATGGTCACCTCCGAGCTTCTTCAGCCGAATATTTAAAGCCTGGTGAAGAAACTCCTTGGCCTGTTCAAAGTCGCCTAGCTGTTGGTAAACAGAGCCCAAGTTACTGTAAGAAGTTGCAACGTGGACATGGTCACCTCCGAGCTTCTTCAGCTGAATATTTAAAGCCTGGTGAAGAAACTCCTTGGCCTGTTCAAAGTCGCCTAGCTGTTGGTAAACAGAGCCCAATTTACCGTAAGAAGTTGCAACGTGGACATGGTCACCTCCGAGCTTTCTCAGCTTAATATTTAAAGCCTGGTGATGAAACTCCTTGGCCTGTTCAAAGTCGCCTAACTGTTGGTAAACAGAGCCCAATTTACTGTAAGAAGTTGCAACGTGGACATGGTCACCTCCGAGCTTCTTCAGCTGAATATTTAAAGCCTGGTGATGAAACTCCTTGGCCTGTTCAAAGTCGCCTAGCTGTTGGTAAACAGAGCCCAAGTTACTGTAAGAAGTTGCAACTTCGACATGGTCACCTCCGAGCTTCTTCAGGTCAATATTTAAAGCCTGGTGATGAAACTCCTTGGCCTGTTCAAAGTCGCCTAACTGTTGGGAAACAGAGCCCAATTTACTGTAAGAAGTTGCAACGTGGACATGGTCACCTCCGAGCTTCTTCAGCTGAATATTTAAAGCCTGGTGATGAAACTCCTTGGCCTGTTCAAAGTCGCCTAGCTGTTGGTAAACAGAGCCCAAGTTACTGTAAGAAGTTGCAACTTCGACATGGTCACCTCCGAGCTTCTTCAGGTCAATATTTAAAGCCTGGTGATGAAACTCCTTGGCCTGTTCAAAGTCGCCTAACTGTTGGGAAACAGAGCCCAATTTACTGTAAGAAGTTGCAACGTGGACATGGTCACCTCCGAGCTTCTTCAGCTGAATATTTAAAGCCTGGTGATGAAACTCCTTGGCCTGTTCAAAGTCGCCTAGCTGTTGGTAAACAGAACCCAAGTATGCGTAAATAACTGCAGCATTGACATGCTCGGGCCCGTTCTTTTCCACAATAGTTGCTAAAGAATATTCATAGTATCTTTTGGCGGAGTTCAAGTCGCAATGATGTTCACAAGTCTTACCGAGCTTTAACATGTCAGGTACAGTTTTAATGATGCGAGGAATGTTTTCTTTTGAAATAAGTTTTTCAGCTTTCATAATCAAGCATTTCAAATGCGGAGCAACACGTTTGGTTTGTGTAACAGTATCAATGTTTAACCACTGATCCTCTGGTAATGAATCGTCTATGAACTGCCTGAAAGCTGTGACTGCCCCACTCACGGCCTCGCGATGTACACCCTTAGGATATTCCTTCATTAAAGCCTGAATAACATCACGCACAACCTGATGCACGCCAATGAAGATGCTACCATCCTCCTCTTCAAGTAAAATCAAGGAACATCTTTGGATCCTCGTGATGATCATCTCTTTATCTTGAATTTCTTCATCTACATTGAGAATGTAATTAATCACAATCTCTTGACTAAGTGGTTCCGGCGCGCACAAGGAAAGAAACCTGAACATGTGATTTATGACTTTGTCAGATTTCACAATTTCGTTAACGGCTAATGTTGTTGCTTTTGTCATGGATTTTGGGTAGCTTGGATTGGTCTCAGCAAGAATGGTCTCAGTGGTTACACGCTGGCCCTTTCCTACTTTCTCCAGGTAGTCGTTCCAGCCAAAATGTGATGTTGTTTTGCTCTGTCGCAGTTGTTTGATATAGGTGGCGGCACTTGCTAAGGCAAGAGGTTGGTAGTCTAATGTTTCGGCGACCTTTCTTTCCATATCACTGTCAGCGATACCTGAAAGATCGGCTAACAAAGAACAGGCATCGGCTGGCTTCATACCCTTTTTCACAGAGATGTGGCCAATGAAAGAGCTTGGTAATGGGATAGACATAGTGTCCTGTGTTGTTACGAGCAGTTGTCCTTTTGCCCACTGCTCGTTTGCAGGTCCCGGCAAATGAACATGCACTTGAGAAATGCTTTTGACATTGTCAGCTACCAGTAGCCATGACGAGTAAGAAGTAACTTTTGTGTTTATCAGCGACTTCAGATGGACAATCTTCTCGTCTGTCTTCAAATCCTTGGATTGAAAGATGCTCGTGACTGCATAATCCGAACACTTCAATTGACGAGCAAAAGAGAAATACGATTCCAGTAGTGTGTCTAGGCTTTCAGCATTTAAAGTCATCACAAAAGCATTAGCGTTGGGATCATTTTGGGTATTCTCGAAAAATTGCTTCGCTACGAGACCAGCCAGCTGAGATTTACCACTTCCAGGATTTCCAGAGATGTACAGGTAACTTAGAGTTTTTTCATCAGCCTGCTTGAGCTCCTCGAGCTGTTGTGTAATTTCAGCCACCTCACTGTTTCGGCCTGCGATGTCATGCGAAGGTTTTGGGGGAAGAATGCAAAATGAGGGAGTATCATTTTGTAATTGATCCTCAAGGACTTGTAGTTGCTCTTCTTTTTGCTGCAGCTGATCAACGAGGTTCTGTCGTTGTACGTCTTTAATCTGTAGCTGATCCACAAGAATCTGTCGCTGGGCTTCATTTTCCTTGAGTTGACCTTCTAGGCTCTTTCGTTGTTCTTCATTTTCCTGTAGCTGATCTTCAAGGCCTTGTTGATGCTCTTCCTTAACATGTAGTTGATCTACAAGATTCTCTCGTTGTTTTTCCCTTTCTTGTAACTGATCTGCAAGGCTTTGCCGTTTTTCCTCCTTTTCTTGTAGCTGTTGTACGAGTGTTTTCCGTTGCTCTTCGGTTTCCTTTAGCTGATCTTTAAGGCCCTGTTGTCGTTTTTCTTTTTCTTGTAGTTCCTTCTCCAGGTCCTCAACTTTATTTAAGATATCTCTTAACTCCTCTGTGGGAAATGTGTTCTGGTTTGTAATATCTTGAATCTGCACAGTGGAAAGACCGAGTCCTTGAAATGCAGCACGAACTTTGCCCATAGCAATTTGAAAGTCTCCTTCCGAGAGCTGGCCTCGTGACAAATGAGCAAATTCTTTATTCCGAAAACTTCTGAGATCATCCACATTTGACTTGACTAGTGCATTTAGACCGGGGCCAACAGAATCAGAGAACAGGATAGCGTAAAAAAGCATGGTGCAGTCCCATTCAGATGTATCTCCGTTTATCATGGTAGCCAAGAGATGCGCATTTCTTCTTTGGTTTCTCGGGGACTCCGCATTATAAAAGTCCGTTCCATTCCGCGGCTCATCTTTCCATTCTCCCATTGTTACTTTGTAACGGTTGTCCCATTCTTGCTTGAAGATTGATCGCAGACCATCAGGTAGAATATCAGTGGCAACATAACAAATCCTATAGTAGTTCAGTTGCTCTGCAGTGTATTCTGTTGCAGTGGCCATTTTCCAGTCATTTAGAGTTGGAACCCTTAGTAAAAAGTGAAACTCTTCATTAACAAATTAAACAGCCCATAACCAACCTTAAACAGCTTAAAAAATTGGAAACGAATTTCTGAGAAACTTGTAACCATCAATACACTATCAAATATCCTTCCCTCCGATAAGGTCGGGGACAAAGTGGATGGCGGATGCATTTCTGTTCAGTTGAACACTGGGTAGTCTACGTAGCAAGCGTTCTGTACGAATAAGACTTTTTCTCTCCTCTCGTTTCAGTTTTGTGCGCCACCAAAAGCGGGACCGCTTTCTAAATGCAGGCTGAACAGTGCTATATATAGAAAAATTATGGAAGGGTTTGCCGTTAAAATGTAAGCTACTGGCATTAAGGCAACATTTTCACGGGTCTACAGGTTTCACGGAAAATAGCGGAACTGTAGAATCACTAATGGGTGGATTACCTTTTCACCACAACATCCCGCTTAGAAACCAAAATGATATTTTCTCTACCAAGAAAAAGCCTAAAAGCGAAAGAGGTTATCCTTTCAAGACTAAACAAATAACGCTCGATCTTTTTTAGCTCCGAAGGAGCTGAGGTGATTCCACTGAATTGCACTACGCATACTCTGTGCACTATCTTCGTGTTATTGCGCGACTTTGGAGTCATTGCGCCATTTTCGTGTCGTTGCGCGATTTTCCTCTTATTGTGCGATTTTCGTCTGGTTGCGCGATTAGCCTGTCATTTCGCGATTTTCATATCGTTGCGCGATTTTCGTGTCATTGCGCGATTTGCCTGTCGTTCCGCGATTTTCGTGCGCGTGCGCGAGCACGTGCACCTGTGATTCTCTTCAAGCTAAGCTCGATAGCAAAATATATGTTCGAATAGCACAAAATATATTGCAGTGAAGGACTAGGTATTCACAGATTTATCTAGGACTTGTTGGTGTTGAGGCCCTATATTCAAGCTTCATGTTCTTAGCGAAATGTTCTGAATAAAGTAGTTCTGCTCCTCCGCAGTATGTTTTCAGCCCTAATGTACTTCTTCAGAAGAATGTATTGGTTATTTTGCCTGGTTGAACACACTTACGGCAGAGCTTTTGGGAGGGAATTTGTTCCTCGTGCATTCTCACTTTTTAATCGACGTGGCTTCTTAAACTCCCTATTTTTTTACTGAACGTCGTCCTTGGCATCGCCGACGTCACTGCTTGAGGTCCCTATTACGAGTTTTCAACCACGCTGTACAGATTTATGACAGGTTATATATTCATTTATTTTTTTTTACGGGGACTGGCATGTAGACCTTCGAGACTCAAGCATTTGTAGCTATTTGTAGCTGTTTTTAGCATTTTATTTTGTTAGTATCCGAGCCCTCCGTTCACGCAACTCGCTTGCGTTAAAATCAAATTTGACAATAAATATCAGGCTTAATTAACTGAAACGTTGTAGTGACGGGTTTCAGTTACGCAGAAAAATCTAAAGATGACAATCAGTGGATTCAAAACCAACACCTAAAGCGTATTCTGCGAATAAGCAAACAGGTATATACAAAAATTAATATAAATTAATATGTTAGGTCTATGATGAATAGAACACAATCTAAACTTTGAAACAATACGTGAATCTCTCGGAACTAATTATCGCTGACAGGTTTTCGATTCCTCTAATATAGTCTGCATAGAAGCCAAGTGGCCCATCAGGCCAGAGCGTATCCTGGTTTCTGTAGCATGAAGCGACTAGGAGTATTTCTACTCCCCCCTGGATGGGATGCCAGTCCATCGCAGGGTTACCCCCCAGCATTAAATTCGCTGGTGCCCATTTATACACCTGGGTGGAGAGAGGCACTGTGCGAGTTAAGTGTCTTGCCCAAGAACACAACACAATGTCCCCGGCCAGGGCTCGATCCGGAGACGAGCGCTCAAACCATGAGGTCACCGTGCCTTGCTCTGATATGGTCAGTATCATTTCAATCCTTGAAATAAAGCAGCAAACAACAGATTTAAACTTAAAATTGTCTTAAAGAGAAAGCCGCATAGACGTTCCTGAAATGGAAGACATCAAATTGGAAACTGTGTGTTAATCCGTTTTAGGAAACCCTTTTGAAAAAGTCCGAAAAAAAAAACATCCCTAACGTAAGAAGGGATGGCAATGAGCCGATTAAAAGCTATCGTATAATGCACACTTTCCAAGAGTAAGCAAACAGGTATAGATTTCAAAAATTAACTGCCAATAAGGGTTGAATCGGGCCAGATCAACTGATTTTGTTTGTGAAATTAACACAAGTGAAAATGTATCTTGTCTACAACGTCTAGCATTACGCTTGTATCACACTTTGGCAGTGGATTTCGTCGCACAGAACAAGTGACATGAGGCAGTCCAGTTTTAAGTATCGTGGCCTCCCACGCAGAGGCTCTTAGAGTTCGTCACGCATTCCTTCCATGTTCGTGGGGGAAGAAACGCGTGACGAGGCCTAGTAACGTCTGCGTGGGGGCTAACTGGGGCTGCCTAATATGCGAGCCAGGGTGCGAGCCATGAAAAATGAGGAAAACAAAAAAAAAAACTCAAAATAAAGATTATTATGTAAGCTTTGTACTACTTATTCATGACTCCATCCGCCACTTTTTTAAACCCAGTTTCTCTCGGTCAGAGGTGTATTAGACCCCATTCCTTCACCGTGTTCTTCCATTACAGACAGCCAAAGAGGTGGATTTTTTCATTCCAGGCGACACAAATTATCAGGAGAGGTAGAAAATATTTTTGGGATATTTACTGCTGAATCATTCAAGTGAGGCAAGTGAGACTCGGATGCAAAGCTTTTTTATGATGCATTAGTTCTTGAACATTTTCAGCAAAGCCTGAGACGAGGTTAACATTGCAAAACGTAAAAGTACTTTTTGTTAACGGTCTATATTAATTTTTAGGTTTTTTCAGAAAATGAAATTGAAATGGAACTTTAGCAGAGGATAGAAGAAGAAGGTTTTGAAATTGCTTTTAATCCTCCCGGTGATGGAAGCTGTTTCTATCGGGCTGCAGCGTTTCAACTGGGATTTAAGTCGGAGATCTTGCACAACCTCACTTTTGATTATCTTGAAAGTCATCAGTTTGAGGTAAGTTATTTTTTACCATGGTGTGTGTAATCTTGTTTTTGTAAGTGATTGCGTGACAGACAATAACGGATGTCTGGCGTCAACAATATCTGGTCAAGAGAATTAAAAACAAACGGACTGAAATGAAATAATTTTCTGTAATAAGTTTGTATATCTTTCTTTTCTTGTTAACCTTCCGGCATTCCTTAATTAAGCCCGAGTCCCGATCTTTCTTTTTATTATACATTGGAGCTCATTTCTTCCTCTACGATTATCTTCTTTTATAATTGTAAGCATGATTTTCCTAGCCTCCCGGTTCAGAGGTTGAGTTGATACGTGTAGCGTGGACATTGTCACGAACCGTGACAAAGCATCTGAAAACCAACGTTTTGGGTATCACACACATCTCACTGTGCACACTGAAAGACAGTTCAGTAAGGCGGACATTTTTTAGGACAAATGAAAAGTTTAAAGTTTTGAAAACGACCTGAAAAGCCACTTGCACGAAGTTTTGTGATATTTTGTTTTCTTTTTCTTAAAAGAACCAGGGAAATTACTAAATTAATTAATCATTAAATTAATTACTAAAGAATTATGCTAATTCTTTAGTAATTAACGCCTTTGCAGATGTGATGCACTACAAGATTATGATTATTACAGTGCATGGGGTGAATTGTTTTTAGCTAATGTTTCACATTGTTTGTTTCCATTGTTTCGAAAAATGAAATTATTAAGGTTTTAACTTGCTAAGGAGTAATAAGTTATTTTGTTTCCACCTTATCTTACAGGATGGGAATTTCGTTAAAGTTGTGAAGCCTCAGTCGAGTCCCTCAGTCGGTACTCTTTACTTTGGACACAGTGGTAATCACTACGTCGCATTGAAGCCTAAGCAAAAGGCACGTTTGGTTACTTTCATGTGTCATACATAACGTAAACAGATGTGGCCGATTTCATTTCAGAACTTGGGTACTGTCCAGATTTGACTTGTAATATACAATTTCTGACAAACAATTACCCAATCAGTCAGCCTAGTGCTTTTGCACACCTTTTTAACTGATAAAACTCTGTTTAAATTCATGGGTCATCCAGACAGATCTTTTGATGTGACAGTTCGTCACTGGGTTATGTTCATGATATTTTTATCATAAAAATATGGCTGACTTACTCAACCTTTTCACATTTGTTTCAGGCAGCAAGCTATGCAGCGGCGGTGAAATCTTCCACGGGAGATTCCGAGAAACTCGCGCGTACTTGTAGTTTTTTCCCTAAAATCAAACGGGACGAATGTGCTCATGAAAACAAAAAGTCCTCCAGTAAGACGTTGAAAGCCAAAAGGACAACAAAGGTACAATTTTAAGGGTAACTGCTAATTCTAACTACATAAATGATAATCTTTTGGTTCCACCTTTTTTTCGAGGGGGCGGGTGGGTCGGGGCTTATTCTCCGAGGAAGTGGGAAGGGGTGAGGTGGAGATCAAATGAACGGCATTAGCGGTATATACACTGAAAAGCTCATTCTGTTATGTTCAATTTCAGATACCCAAGGGAAGACAAAATCAAGAGATGGAATGGTGGGAATCTATAGAGGAGTACAACCCCGGAAGAAGTTTATGGAGAGGTAGAAAAATATCCGATGATTCATCTTGTTCAGACCTTGAAATCATTGAAGAAATGTCAGAAAAGGCAGCTCCAAAAGACAAGTCATTGAGGAATTTACTCACATGTTTAGCTGTGCTCGTAAATGATGTAAATCCGTAGTCACGCTCACGAAACTGCCGTTCAATGATTTGTTGTTATTGATGTGATGCGACCTTTTTCTTTGCATGAACACTCCTCATCCGAAGACTACTTTGCACACAGCAAAGATCAAGTTACTCCTGTTCTAACATGACATACCACGGGAAATCACTCCATGAATATATTCAACTACAACACTTTACCTATACAGGCTTTGCCTTTTTTCGGATTTAGAAATGCAAGCGGGAAATTACCTCGACTGTTGCGGATACCAGTGGTCAGTGTGTGGTTGAAATAAGCTCTGATGATGGCATGGAGGTCGATTCGCCCCTTAAGCAACCCACTAGGAAGAGACAGCGTATTTCATCGGTAAGTGATTGTATACTGACTGAAAAAACTGAACACAGAATAGACTGTCCCAATGCTCCTCCTCTGTGTTTTCTTTCGCGACGCAGTACCTCTTACTTACCTTTAAAGTAAGACACAGCTGACCACTAATTGCTGGTTTTCACATGACGTCACTAAATTTTAAACTTCAGAAATATTGATCCTCCTGAAATTTTACTTTCATGCTGTATGAGAGCAGCTAAAAACTAATATTCATACATATTTTCACTCCGAATGGGTTCTTGGTTTAGTGATAGACTACCCTTGAATTTCTAAGCTTCTGCGTGACGTGACATTTACATGACGGGCGAGAGAGCTGTTATGTTGGTTTAAAAGGTGACTTATTTCGGAGAATTCTGCTATCTGAACAGTTCTTGTATTAGAATAAAGTACTATTGTTACGTTTTTGAGTTATTCGAGAGATAAATTCACTCTTTCGTAGCAAAACTCAGTGACATATGTTTCTGCTGGTTTCCGGCCGCCATGTTGGTGCCCATGTACATGGGCACCAGCATGGCGTCTCCATACAAATCTCTGTAAATTTGGGGAAAACGTTTCTTCGCATATCTTCCATGAGAAAAATTGCTGTGATCTGAATCTTGGCGAGAGTCTTTGCATATGTACCTTCTTTCTATTTCCAGATTCTGGACTTCATTTATTGAACGGTTTTGATTTTTGATTTTGGTCTATTTTGAATGGCGTGACACTGAAAACCAGCAATAATTACGTTGCACCCTCTTACTCAGACCCTATTATTTGTAGATTGAAGCCGTGCATAGAAAGGACATTTCAAATTAACGTAATTGCGTGTAATTGTCTGCTAAGATTCCGAAATTTTTAACCAAACCCAACAAAATATCCGGACGCATGGAATATTGTGTACATATCATTTGCAATAAATCATAGTTATATGTCTGTTTCAATATAACAGGATGACAGTATTGAAGAATTAATAGCCAGCGTAAGTGGACTTAGTTCCAATGACAACACGCCTCAAAAACCACGTCTACCCGACAAGTTAAAAGGCCTAAAGAGGACGTCCACTTGACTCATGGGTCACCTGCAAAGCAGAAGCTATTTGATGAAGAGTATGTGATCATTTTTTTTCTTGTCTGCATGCTCTGTTCTCCAGGCTTAGGTGAATGGTGTCCCGTTTTCATAAAAGTATTCACAGATTGACTTCGTCTCTGACCAAAGAAGAAACTAGCTATATGTTCTTAATTATTTGTTGTAACGACTCACGGGTACTGTGAGACTAAATTTTACTAAATTGACATTTTTTGCTGGCAAACAAACAATGCAAAAAGACGAATGAGTTCAAGATGACTGAAACAGGCCGGGAAGGCGGCACTCCAGGCCATTACAAGTGCGCATGAAAATAAACTCCGATTTTTGTTGTTTGGGAGGGGTAGAGTAAACGGCTGCATAAGTGTTAGTGAGGTTCATTATGATAAAATAGGAAAATAGCCGTGGTAGCTTATCAAAAACCCATGCTCCTGAGAAAATTTTCTTGCTGAGGTGTTAATGACCAGTTTTGTATTTATTTGTAGAACAAGCGACGACAATATGGATATTAGCGTTTTAAGAAAGGGACGTAGACTTTATGCCAATCAAGACGACATTGACAAACTTAAGCCCGTTCAAGTGAAGAAGGTCCCTCTGGTACCTCAAGGTCCTGTAAAGTATGAAGTCGAATACAATGATGGGGAGCCTTTGTCCGTGGTTGTAGACAACTGGAAGTGGGGTAGAGCACAACCCTGCAAAAGCGCGGGTTTTGTAAGGGTGGGAGGAGGACGCTTCAACTGTGTCTCGGTTCCTTAGAATGCACAAAATAAAGTCGATTTTAATCGATGAAAACGTTGCGTGCACTGTCAATGTGAAGCCACTAAAAAGCAATGCTCAGCAAGAAAATATGTTGAAAATGACCGGTGCCATAAAAAAATGACAGTGATATATTTACAGGAACACGATTGCTCTCCAAAGCAAGAAGAATAAAAGCCATGTAAGGAGGAAAAATTGATTGCTAAAAGACGATTTTATTGCCAGAAATGTAGATGAAACTTTAATTATGTGTGTTGGCGAGGATTATGTCATTCTTTCGTCTAAGCAGAAGGTGCGATTAGGTGCACTCATTAGTCTTGGCATTGTTGACGAACCAGTAAGCCTAGATTGTTGTGAAACAAAAGCCGTGCACAGAATTACACAGAAATTGAGATGACCACTTACAACCCCATCTTGAGACGCAATGTCAAATTAGTCAGTATGTTTGCACCTAAACCCGGTGAAAATTCAGACAACGTGTAAAAAACGGTGAACTCTTTTGATGCGGCCGATAACAAAGTTCTCCCAACAGTGGATGGCGAATATGACGCAGATACTGAAGACATCTTAGGACGCGGATTAAATCCAAAAGCATACGTGGGTCATTGATGAAGGTGGTGTTCTATGGCGAGGTCTTTGCCTGGCAAAGGGGGAAGACGTAAAAAACAAGACCATATCAGACTTTTTCCATTTCAAACGGGACATCAACCGCAATTCAGTTTATTTTAGCGACCAAAAGAGTAAAGATCAGTTCAAATCAATAATGATGGCCGGGATGCGTATAATTCTCCTACCTCTTTGCAGGCAGTAGATGCACGAAAAGTCTTATAAGGCATGGTGGCAGCGAAGAAAAGCATGCTGGCAAAAATGGTGCCGCACACAGCCGTCCAGCGAAGCATCCTCTGCGGAAGTGGCAAATGCCAAGTCTTTGCATATAGGAAAAGTCTGCTAGATGTGGTAACCGCGGAATGCGCAAGCGCTGTTTTGGATGCTGCAGAAAAAAAGAGAAATTCCCTTGGCCTAAAGACAGTAGGTAGTGGCCCTTCCGCGGCAGACCGCTCTGAGAAGCAATCGGTTAATATGGCTGGAGCAAGGGAAGCGTCGACAGATGCAATTCAACAAATCGTGGAAAATGCCGAGGCTATAATTGATGGTGACTATGAATTAGAAACTGGCAACATCGAAAATGCACAGCATCAGTTTAAAATTAACACAAACGACACTCACAGCGCTGACAAAAACATCAAACTAAACAGAAGAGTAAACAAGTTAAGTAAAGAAGCGATGATCACGTGACCAAGACACAAAAGAAAATATTCCATGACAAGGTTGAAGGAGTTCCTGTGGATCTACTTCATTGTGATTCCTCAATGATCAGCTTCAGAGTGCTTGATACAGTGGGGTATCTAGAAGAGATTTGCCTTAAAAAGGAATCTTCCATCTGCTCATCTGCCTGGTGCAGAAAGGAATGTCACTACCTGATGTGGATTTTTCACAATCTGTTCAAATTTGATAAAGAGCAGCCGATTAGGGATCAGTTGAAATTCACTGATCAACATTGGAAAAACATAATTGAGGCATTCCCAGAGAATGTCCCACTATCTAAAATGACCTGTCCTTCAGAGGATGAACAAAAATATACAAGAAACAAAAGAACATCTAAACAAGACGCTAAATGCGCCACCTGTAAGAAAGAATTATCAGAGGGTAATATCCACGCCGCAACAGAAGGCCCTTACAGGACAATACAGAAGTCCTTGATAAAAAGAACATTCTTCTTTTGCCCTCGTTTACAGTGCATGGGAAAATTGCCCAGGAATTCTTTTATTTGACCATACAAAACTGGAATGACACTGTTAATCGAAACACCTTTAATAGAACAGCGAAAAAAAGAAATAGGCTTGAAAGGAAATTGTGAACAATAACAATAAAAAGAATGCGTGACTTCGATAGTTTTGTCTAAGAATGCATGACTTCGATAGTGTTATGTAATTGCCAACGAGCCAAAGACGCTCGGCTGCCGAGGCGGCAGAGAATAGTGCCGCGCGAAGAATTGCTTATGCAAAAAAATTCTCGATCGGCCTTTGAAAAGTGTAACTGTAAGGTGTAAGATGTAACAATGGCTCAGTTTGAGCCAATTGCAAGGACGGAACTATTCGAGCCATTGTAGTTTTGAGCCAATCAGGAGGCGCGTTACATCTAGACTTGTCTCGTGGAATATCATTGTTTTCTTTGCTGTTGTGTTTATCCAACTGTGAACAATTTCATAGTCTCAAAACATATCGAACCAGCGTGTTTCCTCTCTCACTTTATCGAAATAAAAGTTCAATTGGGGAGCGTACCCTTTACAAAACTCTTCTTCCAATTCGAATATTGAGGAAAACTGTTAGACAAGAGCAAATCCAAGACACAAAATCGACACGAAACCGAACCAGCGTGTTCACCACAGAATTGAACGAGGATGTTCATGAATGGAAACAGTGTATTCCTTCTCTGTTTACCTATATCGAACTGAAAGTTCCATCGGGCAGCTTTTTTGGAAAGATTGTGTTCACCAGTCAAACCGCTAGAGCAAATCCAGTGTTGAAATCTAGCATATCGAACTGAAGGTTGAGTCGGCAGTGTTTCCGAACAGAACTGAACGAGCGTGTTTATCATACATTTGAATCCTGTGTTCAAAACACAAATCGGATCTGTTTTGCCACAGTATTAGACGAGTCCTGTTCATCAATCAAACTAGCGTGTTCACTTTCACTTTGACTTTGCCCATCATATTAAACTGAAAGTTCGACCGAGCAGCGATACATTCCAATACTCTTGATATTCAGGGATTGCGTGACGAACGTTACCGGCCGGTAAACGCGTTATAATTTTCTCTCGGTAATCGGTTTGCAACAGAAGAGAACCAAAATCCGTTATGCTGTATTAATAAACCCCTTATTATAGCACAAATTATTTTCTCGTTGGCACTCTATCGATAGGTATACCTAGTCTGTAGAGTGTTGATGTTACCTGAACCTTGATTATGTCAATGGAATAAATCGTTTTACTATCGACAGTTGTTTTCTTCGAAATGTGCACTCTTTTAAAAAAATAGGCAGTCGTTGACTACATGTGCCTAGTGATATGAAAACTAGTATCATGCGCATTGAATAAGCTTATTTCCGTTTTCATTTTTGTGTCTTTTGTCGCCCGCCGACATCATTTTTTCGTCTGAATCACTTAAGAATAGTTCGAAAAAGATCTTCCCATTCAACTTTCACCTTCTAGGTCATAATTCTGGATTTTGTTGACCAAAACGTCGGGATATGTATTGTGTATTTCGGTTGCCTGCAAGTGTTGACAGATGGGTGACAAAAAATTCTTATTAGTGCTGGTTTTGTTCGATTTCACGCAAATTTTAACACTATGAAGCTGGAATGTTAAGGAATAGATTTTACTTTTGCCGATGTTTGGAGCTATAATCTTAAATTAACGGAGAAGTTATATATCCCTGCGAAGTCAGCGAATCAGATTACATTGTTTGCATAGGGTGCGTTTGGCGTGATGGTAATCAGATATTTTTATTTACTCAGAGGCAAAAACTATTCGAAAAAGGTCATTTCGACGACAGCTGAGTTACATCTTGCCTAAATCAAAACAAAGAAAACTTACCAACGTCGTTGAACAAACGTGCAACATAAGCACATGGAGCGAACGTAGCAAAAAGTTGCCATCTACGCCATGTCTTCTCGGGATACGAAAATCAAACGAACACAGCTCGAAAGTGGTCTCGAGTTGTTGGCGAAAGAATACGAGAGAAACACGAGTTACGGACACACATATATGCACGATAACATGGTGCCTTGAACTCTACGAGCACTAGGCACAAAATGCCGGGCAAGATTTCCGCACAACCCCATACATTTATTATGCATACAGTTCTTTGTTTGGCTTAACAATAGCAGAGACAATAGAATCCCTTTGAGACATATCCGCTTTGAATAATTATAGAACTCGGCATTTTTTTTCTAAGTCTCGCATTCTTTTAGACTTAGAAATTATAGGCGAATTTTAGAGTTAAAACACGGAAAAAAGAAGCGATTTCTTGGAGACATAGAAAAAATTCTTGAAATTAAAAGAGCAAATACGCAAAATGGAAGTGTAATATCATAATTTGGGACGCATTTACCGTATTTTTAAACTGTGTGCTGGCTTAAACCTGCTTAAAATAACAGCGTTCTCGAGCTATGTGCTTGTTGAAAAAGCCTTAAAAAATAGTGTGCTAGGCCTAAGCACTGCAGGCTGCTTGCAGTTAGCTTTAAAGTGTTGATCGGGTCAGCGACTACTTTCCTCAGTAATGTTGTAAATGTAAACGAAGTGAAATAAAATTATTGCTCACCTTCATCGTGTCTTTCCGTGTTTTTTTTTTCCACTCGATTTCCTTTCTCCAATTCAGAGCCATGTGATGACTGCTGTGTATTTTGTTTGCTTTCCTCCATGAAATGGCGATCAGATCACGAGCAGTGCATACAGTGGTGCAGAGGAACAATGTTTACGCATCGATATGCATGCGTACCTCATACAAGTCGGCGATATGCTTCAGAATGTTTCCAAAAGGATCGTCTCCATAGTGCTTACGCCACAACCATTCCTGTAGGTAGCTTTCGAAGAGATCTTTGGATGTTCCTGTACGAGGCATACTTCGTTTGATTCCCCACCATGTATTTTCAATGCGCTGGGTGTGCGCACCTGTGTCTGGGTCTACGAAGTTTAGGCTGTGGTTGACTGTGAGATGAGTGTAGCCCTCGTCTTTTAGGCAGTCGTAAGCCTTCCACTTGTCGCTCATCACGCGTGTCCCCGGCAATATGTGGGCTCGTATGATGGGTAAAAGTGTGTCTTTATCCCTTTGCCCTACCGAAGCAAGGAAGCAGGCTTTGGTTTCGCGGCAGATGCCGCCAAAAACCCACTGTCCTTCGATGTAGCGACCGCGGTTGTACTTTGATTTGCCAAACTTGGACTCATCAATCTCAACAGTCGTACCTGGTCCGCCTATTTGCCCCGCATGATGATTCATGATTCTGTCGGCACAAACCTCTCGGCAATAGTTATACCAATCTATCACCGTTTCTGTTGACGTAGTTTCGTCAGCGACTGAGGTTTCGTGCACTGCTTGAGTGGTTGAAAGTTTGTGCGCCCAAGCGTACGTTAGGGCAAGTACTTTTTCAATGGACAGCTTGCTACCAGAAAACCATGAGTTCTGGCGCATTGATGCCATTCCATTGCATTTTCTTCTCGAGCATCGCCATTCGTACCCATCTCGCGATGAAGTTCGTCGTGTCCACGTCAATGTATTGCTACAATTTTCCCGTGGACACTTTATTGACGACGCGAGCAGGTTGTGTTCCTTGCACCACTGTATGCACTGGTCGTGATCAGCCAAAATCCTACTAAGTTTTATCAAATTCAGAGAAGATGGACAGGAAGACATGGCCGACATGATACAATACGTCAATACTTAAAGTAGACTAGAAGAAAGAAAGAATTCATCGATCCCTTTTATTCACCAGGGATGAAATGTAATGCATATTCTCGTGCAGCAAGAATAACAAGGAGGTGTCAAAATACATTACCATGAATTTTGGCTCTGATAATGAATAACGAAGAATAAAGTGAATATATCGACGGGGAATTTTCATCTGAACCTCGTAGTGTAGTGCTATAGATGATGGACTCGTAAGCCAGACGTATAAGGGAATGGTAAAGGTTCGAATCCTGCACTGGAACGTTTCAAAGAGGAAAAAAAGACAGAGAGGAAACTGGGTATAGCAACAGGAAGGAGAAAGACTGGAAAAAACAGCGAAAGGAGCAGTAGAAACGAGAGAAAGAGAGGACATAAAAAGAAACTACAACGCGCAATGAAATCCTGTTTTATTCATACAGTAAGTAGTAATTATCAATGTATATATTCAATACCTTAGGGAGTTGCTATTGTCTTCTGAAACAATAGAGCGCATACATAATTAATCATTCTGCATGCATAATAAATGTATGGGGTTATATGGAAATTTTTCCAAATGCCGAGTTACGCACACAACCGTAAGCACGATGGCATGGTGCCTTGAGCTCTATGAGCAAAAGGCCTCTATGAAGTGAAGGGGGACACTTCATGGTATATTACACGTCGCCAAAAAAAACCTTAAAGGGAGGACACTTCATGACATAATACACGATCGGCATGTGTTACGGACGCACACGTATGCACGATAACATAGTGCCTTGAGCTCTAAGAGCACTAGGCACAAAAAATAGATAAAGAAATAACACGCCACAAATATATATTTACACACTTACATAAATTCACGTTTCAGAGAAATTTAGGTCGCTACATACACCGAATGTTCCTCGTATGATGTATATATTTACATACAGTGTTATTTTGCTTTGCATAGTTTTAATAGATTTTTTCACGCTTAGAGAGTGGCTCGCATGGCTCGCATACTGGCTGGCATGGCTCGCACTGTGACTCGCATGGCTCGCTGGCTCGCCGATATTATGCACCAGTTATTTGAAGCCCCCAGAGAAGGAGAAGGAGAATATTTTTTGGCTGAAAATAGCGGAACTCCGGGTTCACAGTTTCCTCGTGCCTGCCTCCCTTCCCTTCTGACTAAAAACCAAACTGTTTGATTCTTTGAGCCCGAAAACAATGGCACTCGGTTTGTTTAGTGCCGAAGGGTGCACAGTCAACCGGGATGCCTGGTTTCCAAAATTTCGCCTCACCAACGTTTACTTTTTGTCTGATTATATACAACGACTGATACAAAGTCAACCCCGAAGTAATACATGATTAAACTGGGTGCCAGAGTTTTGTTTGTTGAGATTTTTCTAGCCGTCATGCCCTGAGACTGGAGGTCAACCAAACGGGCTCATTCTGAGCACATTCTACTCCATTTTACATACATTTGTTGATTTCTTCGCGAGTAACACACACGCACACACATAAAGGGTTTCTTTATTCATTTAAAACTTGAAGTTTGTTAGGCTGTGTCCAAGGAAAGAAATATAACACAAACATAGTATAGCTAGAACCCCAACTGGCGGGAGACAGATCAGTCAGCCGTGACTAAAAAATTCCACAATAAAAGTTTGGCCTCAACATACGACACGGGCTATTGATCCCTGGAACTTTGTGTTACTTTTTACGTTTCATGCGCCATATGCTTCACGATCAGACCAATTTTTGTGTTAAAGGGGGATTTCATTTTGAAAGCGGAATATAGGATTTCACGCGATGCTGAATTTTTAGCTTTCGATTCCTTACAATCGAAGGGGCTACCATATCCATTGAAACCAACCGTAACAGTTGGCTATTCAGTGATATTATCGAACAAGATTGAACTGTTGTCATTCGGGTTGTTAATCTGTGCTTTGATATTGGTCGGAGCGCATTCTAGAACGTCTGACTTTAGATCGTGATGCATGAACACAACGTAACTGTCAACAATTAATTACATATACTCACAATTTCCGGAGTCTCCAAGTTTCTCACAATTCAGCAATGGTATTGGTAGCGATAAGTTCAACTATGGTAAAGTTTCAAGGACAAAAGCCGCTCTTGTAGTGGCGAAACTGAAAGAGCATCAAAGGATTCTCGTGATTTGACGTTTGTTACATTTCCAGCTCCTTATCACGTGACTGGCATGACTGGGAACAGTGAATGGTTCCCAAAATTTCGCCTCACCACTGTCTCCTTTTTCCCTGCTTTATACAACGACTGATATACAAAGTCAATCCCGAAGTGTGAATCGATAATACATGATTAAACTGGGTGCCAGAGTTTTGTTTGTTGAGATTTTTCTAGCCGTCATGCCCTGAGACTGGAGGTCAAACAAACGGGCTCATTCTGAGCACGTTCTACTCCGCTTTACATACTTTTGTTGATTTCTTCGCGAGTAACACACACGCACACACATAAAGGGTATCTCTATTCATTTAAAACTAGAAGTTCGCTGTGCTGTGTATATGAAACAAATGAAACACAAACATAGTATAGTTACGACACAAACTGGCTGGAGACAGATCAGTCAACTACAATTACACAAACATTTGCAATATTTGGCCTCAATATACGACGCGGGCTATCGATCCCTGGAACTTTGTGTTAATTTTTACGTTTCATCCGTCATATGCTTCATGATCAAACCAAAAGGGATATTCTTTATTTTGAAAGCGGAAGTATAGCTAACTGAGGATCTCACGCGATGTTGAATTTTCAGCTATCGATTCCTCACAAGACTCTCACAATCGCCAGGGCTACCATACCCATTGAAACCAACCCTAAGAGTTGGCTATTCAGTGAAATTATCGAACAGGATTTAACTGTAGTTATTCGGGTTGTTAATCTGTGCTTTCATTTCGCATTAAATCATTTCGGATGTCTGGCTTTTTGATCGTGACACATGAAATTATCTGAATAAACTAGGTAACTGCCAACTATTACTTATAAATACTCACAGTTTCCTACGTTTTCTAAGTTTCTCTGCCAACAATTCGGCAAGCTAGAGATATAAAGTTCAGCTGTAGTATTGTTTTAAGGACGGAAGATTCAAGGAAATCGAAACTGAAAGAGCATTCCGATCCAAGGTGTCTCGTGACTTGACGTTTGTTACTATTTTCAGCTCCTTATCACGTGATTGGCATGAAGTGAACGTTAGGGGAGTGGGGTAGGATAGAACAGAGACAACAACAGCACCTGGTCTAATATCACACTGGATATTATCGTCAAGAGGCGACTGGCCTGGTTATAAGAATAACGATAATCACAAAACGACGGTCTAACCTGCGAACAGGACTTTTAAAAAAAATATCTTCGTTGTGGTACTCAAAATGTTCACACTCGCCCCAGACCTCACAAGGAGCCCACCAATTTCACCAAATTGATACTCGTGCAAAAATCCAGCTGTTTTGTAATTTACAATCAATAAGAACGGAGAATTGAAGTCTGGACCTTGGAACTGAATAAAGTAAATTGACAAAAATAATTGTTTGAACTCAAAACGTTTTATTTAAATTCATTTGTTCGCTCAGCCTCTGCAGAGAAATTCTCAAAGTCTGTTGGCCTTTTGTTCTAAAGTTAATCACACCTACATGTATCAACTACCTTGAATAAAATCCTTCCACTCTGAATGTTGGAGGCCTTCGTCATTTCTTATGATTTCTTGCACCAGATTATTACGAAACAATTTACACAACTTTCTGGAATCATATTAAATTCATCAAAGGGCCTCATATCTTACTCGTTTTACTAATTTAAACATAGGCACGCAAGGCGTGCAAGAGTTATTTTTTTTTAATTGAAAGGTTATGAAGATAGGAGCATTTAAGGGAGTGTTTACAGTGACAATTTAGTTAACCCTTTTTACACAACAACACTAGTTTACCGAAAAAAGAAAGAGAAAAAAACACCTCTGACACGTTGACAGTCTAATTTAATTCATTCCCATATGAAAAACAAAAGTGTCAAATTACCATTTGTAACTAAAAATAGCAAGCATCTCATGGGAACAAGTGGTGATGATTTGCCAGCTCTAATTGAATTTACTCCCTTGTGGAAAACAAGTGTCAAATTACCCTTTGTAACTAAAAAATAAAATATCTCGTTATATTTCCATGCAACAACAACAAAACAATCGTTACCTGTACCTATTGTAAACGTTCGAACTCTTTCAAATCAAAATAGTCTCGTCTCCTCTAAAACATTTCGTAAGAACTAGAAGCAACGATGCGTGACGTTTAATTGAATTTACTTCCTTGTGAAAAACAAAAATATCAAGTTACCATATGTAACTAAAAATAGCAAGCATCTCGTGGGAACAAGTGGTGATGATTTGCCAGCTCTAATTGAATTTACTCCCTTGTGAAAAACAGAAGTGTCAAATTACCCTTTGTAACGAAAAAATAAAAATATCTCGTTATATTTGCACGCAACAAGAACACAGCAACCGTTACCTGTACCTATTGTAAACGTTCGAACTCTTTCAAATCAAAATAGTCTCGTCTCCTCTAAAACATTTTGTAAGAACTAGAAGCAACGATGCGTGACGTCTAATTGAATTTACTCCTTGTGAAAAACAAAAATATCAAGTTACCTTTGTAACGAAAAATAAAAACATGTCGTCCATTTGCATACAACTACCTCGCGCACTGTTTCATACCTCAAGGCTCATCTCTTCCGTAACTAAAATCCTAAGCCTAACTCACAGAAAATGCCGAAGTAAACCCGATATATGAATACTTCCTCCTCTTTTATAGAAGAATAAATATGGCAGTTCTGAACTGTATCGGGATCAAATCTTCTCATATACCATTTACTTTTAAAACAAGAAATTTGATTGGCTGTTTATAGTAGATCCGATCTGATTGGTGTGACATACATACATCTCTCACTGACTCACTGATCCATTGACCCGTCCACAACATACCCGTCGCGCCGACTAAGAGATATTTTTTTTACAAAAAAATAACTCAATAAATTAGCATGAGATTGAATTGTACTCTGTCCAACATCATTGAAACACTTAAGAAGCCTTAACTTATCCCTTGGGGGGGGGGGGGGGGTGGTGGTGGAGGGGGACTCCTGGGTTCTCGTTGGAAATTTTGAAAAGAACTCCTAAGAGATACCAAGATCCTGTTTTGTGCGCATGGCTTGAAATTGAAATCGAAATTCTAAAACAACACATCATCTCCTGTCATATTTTTTCAGCTCAATACCCTAAAAGGTACTACAAACGCTCTCGCTTTTGACCTTTCGAAGCTAATCACTCTAAGAAGTACTTAGAATCAGGGCGTAGCCAGGATTTTTCAAAGGGAGGTCACAGTGTGAAAAGGTGACGGTACTCACCAGATTGTTGTTTTCGCCACCAGTTGTATTTGCTTAAAAATACCATTTGCTTAAAAATGGCTTACAAAAGGGGGGGGGGGGGGTCAAGGGCATCCAAGGACCTTCCCTAGCTACATTACTTTATTTAACCCCTAAGGGGTAAGACCAGCACCGCCGTCCTTTTTATATGGCAGTCAACCTGGCTACTTATATCCTCTTTTCCAAATTAGACAGAAATATTGCGTGACATAATAAAGTAATACTGCGAGCGTTACAGACGATGCCACGCTATCACTTTATATGCTCAAACAAGCTGATGAAACTGATCAGTCTGTTTAAACGTATGTTTTGTGTCACTGGGTTTATTCTCCACATTTACAATTCTGCAGCTGATGGCCGAGATTTGTTTCACAAAGCTGCACTGTAATTTGCTAAAATTCAATCTGGAATAATTCTTTTCTTGATATATTCTGGGTGCTTGGATCATTTCCAATTACATCTGTTGAGTGGAGTTTCCATTCCATGTGTTGTTGTCATCATCTTCATCGTCTCTATTGTGAAGTCGATGAATGCCGCCTTGTTCCCTTGCTGATGAAGCACCCCCAGGAAGTCTCCTACGAACACTGGAGCTGTCAAGAAGCAAGAAGAGAACTCAGCATACAATCCAGGGGGGAGAGTTACTGACTTTAAACTTTCATGTTTTATGAAAATTTATGTGCGTACAAAGACCATAAGGAAAAAAAGTGAAATCTGGCAAAAGACGAAATAGAATTCTCTGTAACCACTATAAATATGTATTCTGACAACACTAGCATGAACAATTTGATGTGAAATTACCAGAAATTGCATTTTCTGCAAGGCCAAATAAATAAATATTATTACAAACGTCTGCTAAATATTGAATCATCTGTACATGTACAAGAAGGTGTTTATTACAACTACCTTAGTACCTCTTAGAAGTACAAACTAACTTAAGCCATGATACCACAACAACAAGACTGGTACATTTTTAATAGAATTTTCTTTAGAATTTCTCCCAAGTATCCCTATCACTTTGATAAACACTTCCCTCCCCTCCCCACTGCCCCTAACCCAGCCTTCCAGTCCCTCTACCTCCTCACCTGGGCTTCCAGTCTCCCCTCCCCTCTTGCCCTCACCTGGGCTTCCAGTCCCTCCCCTCTACCTCCTCACCCAGGCTTCCACTCCTTCCCCCATCAACCAGATTTCCAGTTTCTCCCCACTCCACCCCCTCACCTGGGCTTCCAGTCTCCCCTCCCCTCTGGTCTTCACATGGGATTCCATTCTCTCCCCCTCTGCCCCCTCGTGCAAGCTTTCAGTCCCTTCCCTATCCTACCCCCTCTTTCTCACCAAGGTTTCCAGTCTCTTCCCACTCATCATTCAGGCTTTAAGTCCTTTCCTCCTTCGCACTTCGGGGGCTTCCAATTCCCCCCCCCCCCCATCTAGGCCACCTAGTCAACCTAGCTTCACATGAATTGATTTGCTTAGGTCAGACACAAAGACCTTCAAGAATTAAGACTCACTTTGGCTGCTGTGGTTGTGATGTGTTATCTGGTCTGCGCAGGGCAGGATTGGGTGCTCCTCTAGGTTGGTCAGGACTGCCAAACAGAAAAGCCTTTAGGAAATTAATCAGTGAAAGCAGAGGCGAAAGGATCCACAAGAACAGTTCAGAAATTGACAAGCTTCCTGATGGTGAAATGGCATTGTTGCTTTTCTGAAAAATAAGATATGAGCACTAGTTATTGGAAAGGATGTCCTTAATTGGAAAGTTTCTGACTATTTTAACCAGGACTTAATTATTGGTTTGAATAAGCCGGGTGCACATGAAGCTGTAAACAAGGGCCCCTAGTTTAAAAAGTTTTGGTATTTCCTGAATACCTGATACATTTTACAGTAGCACTGTTAACCAAGGGCAGAGTAGTGTTGGGAAATTATCAGGACAAGGGAAGGACATATTTTTGTGTAGCAAGGTCAGTAGAAAAAAGTCCTGCCATGGTAGCATTGCATGGCTGGTATTGAGCAAGCTTTGTTGATAAGAGATTTTTACATGACTTGATGATTGATAGAAAACTTTAGAAAATGACAAGTCAGACTAAGACAGGGCGGCAGACATTTAATTGTTTCAACTGAATCAATTTAAGGAGTCAACACTCCTTCGACTACATGTGTAGACTCAAGAGAGTGGCAGAAATCAAGCCTACTTTAAATTGGGTTTTGGAATATTTGAGTAAAAAGCAGCCTACATGTACCTACATGTTTTAGTTGCTAATTTTGAGCTATCGTGTGTAAATGAACAAATAGTGTAAAAAAAAGTTTAACTGAGTCCAATAAGAAAATATTGAACTGGATTGCATGAGTTTATTTACATGTTTATATTTCCTCTCAATTAAATGAAGCAATGTTAGTGATCAAGTTTTTATCAAAGCAAACTTAACTCAGTGGATCTCTAAACTCACCAAAGCAACGACTAGAGTTGAACTTGGTGCCAGGCCCAAATCAGCCAAACTCTTCACCAGATCTTCATCAGAAAGCTCCCGTCGTGGATAAGTAGTGTACAGTTTTACTGAGCTGGTGCTGGGTCCAAGTTGCTGAGGACAGTTGAAAGAAAACTTGGTTGATTAAGGTGCAACCAGGAAGGAATTGCATGGTCACATCAGTATTATCTTAGTTGCTGAGACTGAGGTTTAGCGTTTAGTTGTTAAGCATCACTTAAACAAATAGATTCCATATCATGTTGCTGTGTGTCGGTTCAGTAATAGATCACACATGACATCAAAATATGGTAAGAACGAAAAAGTGGCACACAAGGCAATAGCCAAGTGTGTCACTGATGTACCACATTTTGATGTCATCTGTGATCTATTACTGAACAGATGCACAGCAACATGGAATCTACTTGACTGTTTAATAATAAAAAATATAATAAAGAAGCAAAACATTTTCATGGTGTCATCTATACAAAATGTATGTACATATGTCCTCCAACAGATCATGAGTAAAAACCAACCAAAAGGGAGAATAATTCAACATATTATACATACACTGAATTCTGAATACAGGATACTGAATTCATGAGACAATAAAAGTTCCCTTGGATAGTCATCTTCTAAATGGTATCTTCCTAAAAGCCAAACTTGACCAACAATACCCTTTCACAAATTGTAACTTTTTATTGTAAGTTGTAATTTAAGTGAGGGCCACAGGTTTTTCAGTTTTCCACTTGTTAAATAAAGTTATTATTATTATTATTATTATTATTATTATTATTATATTTAGAGGAGCTGAGCACACGAGAAAATGTGACTGAAAACAAAATTCTCCTTACATGTGTTTATAAGGCAACCACACAAAATGTACATAAGATCAATAGCTGGGAGTATTAAAAAAATTCTCAAACTTCATCCAGTTGGTAATCATGTTTTGTATATCAGAAAAATGCAATAAAAAAATAGGGGTCAACATGGGTGGCTTTATTAATTATAGCAATTTGGCAATCAATGAGGTTGTCATTACTTAACTTAAGTTAGCAGAAAGGGGCACTAGGAATTCTAAGAAAAGCACTTATTGGATTAATTTATTAGAGAAGTTAAACAAAAGAGACCCTGAACTTACATTTTAAATCATGTTAGTTAAACAGGAGTTACAATCATACTACAAACTTCTCTGTGCACACACATACACAGCACTACCTAAAGACATGTTCTTTACAACATTAAAATCAAAATGTCTTTTTTTTTCGCAGAATTTTATACTTTTCTTCAAATTGAGATATATTATAGATAACCTTGTGTAATTTAAATTCATGAATTAAAAAGTGGTGGTCACCTTGCACGTTTCAGAGAAAACAGGCATTTATTTTGCTGTCAAGCTTGCCTTGAGAGAAATCTCTTAGGTTTTTTATGTGCACACGTTCATGTGTGCCTCCTAATGACGTGAAAATTGTGCACAGTAGGGATGCCCAATGCAGAGGAATCACCTTAAGGGAAAAGCTAAAGAAAGGCTTTTTAAAATACTTTTGTTTTTTTAATAATTTGAATCTTTTAGCACTTAATTTCTAGCCTTTTATTGTGAGCAAGTTGTATTTTTAGTTGTTAGCATATTATACAATATTAGCATAGAGGCATGCATTAGCATATAGAATTACTTGCAATGGATTTATAATTATATTATTATTTATTGTTATTAAAATGTATCGAAGGCAGTATGGAGCCAGCTATGGAGAATTCTGATACAACACTTAAAGACAATTATAGTGTATTTGATTTACTGTTATTGTTTGGAGAGAACTTACAGTGATGATATATTGCATGATGGTCTCCAATGGTGAATCCGCTGGAAACGTGTTTGTTACAGAACTGCCATCTGGAAGACGAAACTGGAGGCGTGCAGAGGTGCTGGAACAGAGCAAATAAAGATACAAACATGTACATGTATTCTCTTTTGTACAAAACATTTAACAGAGTGATTTTATAGAGTCTATAAAATCACTCTGTTATGCTGACTGAAAGGGTCGTATCCTGGCTGATTATCAAAAGTTTGCTTCCCTAATTAATTTGTATGGGTAATCAAAATGGCAACAAGTGAAGTTAGGAAGTAATTTCACATGTGTTTTGTCACAAGTATTACCATTTCATTACCTTTTAAAATCATAGGTGTTTTTGACTTGTTTATTGTATTGAGATATGGTGCCAAATGTTGCCATGGCAATTTCGTAAGGCATTAAGGCATTATTTGTCACCCATGATATTGCCGTTATAATAATTGTAATTAGTAAATTCTCAGCTCCGACTATTGCATTTCTAGCTTTTTGATTGGCTAAAAAACTCCGACTATGAGCCAATAGTCGGAGTTTTATGTCATATGGAAAATAGCGCACCAAGTTTAAAAATTTCAGCCCTTTATAATGGGCGAAATAAAAATCGGTGGCAAAACCCGGTTTGAGAATTTACTAAAACAATTATTCCATTCGCCCTTGTTGGATATGAAGTGATTATAATTTTATCACTTCATATCCAACTCGGGCTCATGGAATAATTGTTATTTATTGTCAAATGCCAATACTTGTGTTAAAGATGAAGTTTCTTATGATTAGCACAAACTCAAACCTTTGCTTCCGTATTAAACTTGACCATGACAACGAAAGCACATTTTATTTTTGCAGCACTTTTTATATAATTTGAAATATTTTCCACAACCCTAATGCATTATCTGATCTTGAAAAGATTTTTCTGAACAAAATAAATCAAGGACATTAAAAGAAGTGTGAGATTTTAAGGATGGAAGTGGATTGCAAATCATCAAATTTGATCTTATGACCTGTTGTCTCTCAAGAAATAAAACTTGAATTCTGAATATTTTGGCATGATTTAATTGTACATTGTCTCTTTGGTTGATGCTTTCACCACTTTTGGCATTTGGTTTCTTTCTATTACTAAATATTGAAAGTATTACTTTATAGCAAGCTCCCGGACATTCAGTATAGGTATTAAAAGAGCACTGTCCCCTTAAAATCAGGAGTGGTAGTTTTTTCTTCAAACCATTTCTGCCTATTAGAAAATCCTGTGGTTGATCCAGAAACACAATCTACAAATATGTATACAAGTACATACCAGTCAACGCCTCTCCCCTGCTGTTCATGGCTTCCCATCATGGCACCTGAAGGTGCAGCGGCTGCAGCCTGTGCACACTGCCTCTCCTGCAGCTCATTTTGCCTCCTAGCCTCTCGCTCGGCTCTGTCCCTCGCAATCTGTTGCCGTACAGCTTCCCTGTGTGCTCGTTCCTTGGCTCTGTCTTCCTTGATCTGATTAACAATATCATGTGCCTGCCTCTCTTCACGGTCATGCTTGGCTTTACTGAGCTCTTGTCCCAAACGACGTCTATCAAATTCATTTTTCTTGCGTTCCTAAGATGAAAATATTATTCTTTACAGTAGAACTCTCATATAATAAACTACTTTTTAATGATGTCCTCCTTATAATGAGCAACATTCTTTAGCCTGGCCAAGGACAGTGAAATGTATGGCTACTATGAAATCTGTGCTACATGTATAATCATCACATGCCACAAGCCCTAACTTAAAATCTAACACAATATGTATACATAAAATGTCATCACACAACTGGAATTACGAGAACAACTGGTCAACAGAGATGAAAATCCTCTAATCCTACAAATATTCCAATATAATGTGCTGAGTGCACATTTCCTGTCAAAAGTTCATTTTATGCTGCCAGAGGGAACAATGGTATGGTGTCATGTAAAACGGTACAAAACTTAAAATTTTAAAGCAAGGTTAATGAATTTCTCAATGTTCATCCGTTCTTGATGATGTGAAATTGAAAAGAATGAAAACTGAAAGTAATGAAATATGAGTTCAAAACAAAGTAAGGCAAATGTTTTGAACTCACTTACCTGACTTTCTTTATGTTCTTTCTCATTTCTTTTCTGTTCAATAAGTTGTTTTGCTCTACACATAAAAATTATGAACGGCAATCAATGCGAGTCAATAAACTACAATATTTTGATAAAAGCTCTTACACTACTATTAAACCCAAGGGAGATTTATGTACATGTAATTTCACAGGTAGCCTCTGACAGAGGGGACACTACTAGAGTGAGAAAGAGGAGCTTATTTTAAAATAGTGGAAATGGTAAACACTACATGTGTGTCAACAACAAAACCTAAGATCCAAAAAAAGAGAATTTTGATTGGCCAACTTTCTATAATTTTATAGCATTTGTTTTGCCTGCTAATTTTTTTTGGTCCAAATCTGGTTTTCCTAGGGGGAGGGTGTGAGTCTTGTAAGAAAATCCCACTTTCAAAGTGGGGAGGAGGGAGAGTAGACCTTAGAGAGGGAGAAAAAGTGAGTGCGGGTTTCAAAGAGCTCTTACTGGGCAACCTACACTGTACTAAAGAATATTAAATATTACCTTTCAACTCTCTCATTTAAGGACATGTGCTCTTCAATGCCAGCTGCAGGTTCCTGTGAAGTGGATAAAGTTAAAAGCAACTAAGATGAGCTTAAGATGTAAGCTGATAAATATACAGTCGAACCTCTCCTTACGGATACCTCTCTAATACGGACACCTCTCTAATACAGACAGTTCACTTGGTCCTGGGAAAATGTCCATACATTCTTTGTAAAAATAACCTCCACAATACGGACCTTCTATAATACGAACGACGGACAATGAATCTCGGGCCCAGAGAGAAAATTCATACAAACTTAACCTCTTTATTACGAACACTCCAATGATGACAGTTCTTATTCAACACGATTTCCTGTTTGTTGTTACATATCAAAGTGTAATCAATTGTCTCATCGTTTAACAGTATCATTTGTTTTCAATCAGTAAAAATTATATATCGACATGTCATTGCCATTTATGATCAAGATTTCTTATTCTTTGAAGACTCTCCAGTTGTTGCTTTCCTCTTTCTACCTGTTTTCTTCTCGACATTTTCACTTGAAAGACTATTTTTATGGGCAGATGGGTTTTCTGTAAGATCCAAGCACTTCTCCAAACGCTCAATGAGTTTGTGCAGTCCAGTGAAAATATATCCACATGGGATCTCCATGCCTAATCCTCTGCCCCTATTAACTGCCTTCCCACATACGTTGACAGAAACGGTATCATAGTTTGCCATATGTTTTTGGAATTGTGCAGCTTGTATTGTAGTGATTTGTACTGTCCATTAAAGAATTTAAATGCACCTCAAAGACTTGTTTGGGCCAGTTTTGACTTAAAGAACACTTAATACATGTACCATCAATGGAGCCTTTAAGGTGACGTATATGTACTAATATCCATGACCTCTATAGAATGGACACCTCTCTAATATGGACACTTTGCTCTCCCTTCGGTGTCCGTATTAGAGAGGTTTGACTGTACATTTAAATACGTTCTTACGTGTGATGGCCCTGGTCTGGCTATTGTGTCTCTACTTGTGATTTCTTGGCTTTGAGCGGCTGCTGGCTGTTCTTGAGGTGGGCTACTGACTGACGACTGCTGGGTAGAACTAATTGATGCTTCACTGGTTTGCGGCAAGGTGCTGGCTGCAGAATTTACTGTGACATTGTTTGTAGTTGACTTCGTGTGTGTCTGAAAAGGAATCAGTGGTTCAAAAATAAGGAAAGGGAAATAATATTAAGGAGCTCAGTCATTGTAATTGGAGTTATTCTGGCTGCGTACAAAATTACTTTAATTTGAAGGAAACCTGGAAGTAACAGCTTATTAAGATAGTAAAACACTATAATATTGTTAACTAGTAGCATATCTCACATTGTAAGTATACACTGTGTTGTAGGTACAGTATAGTAGTGTTTGTATATGTAGTGTAAGGACATTGTAAATAAGCACTGTAAGCTTTTTGTTTTGTAAGTACATGTAAGTAGTTTGTAATAAGTGTTTGAATTTAAAAAAAAAAGATAGTAAAACACCAAACAGATGATAATAAACCATACACTGAAAAATAAACAATGATGGTTAAGGATGGACTGACACGGGTTACGAATATAACAACATGCTCTAAAAATTTAGGCTAAACTGTTCATGATGCGCAAAACCTGACGTACATTTAGCTCCTTCAAATCCAAGCATAAACTGCTAAATGGCATGCTAACAGTTTGCTCTGAACATCTGGTTTCTACGCCCAGTGGCATAATGGTTTAATGCACAGGATTCCTGATTGAGCCACCTCAATTCAAGTCCTGGCTGGGGTCATGTGCTGTGTTACTGGGCAGAACACTGACTTTAACAGTGATTTTATCCATATCTATGGCCATCAAGGAGAAGAAATTGGAACTTTTTTGTGTTCTATTGTTTTTTAGAAAATATTTAATCTTTTGCGAGTCTAAAATCATCCAAGTTTAGAGTCTCAGTCTTGGATTTTCAAACAAAAGTCTTTGCATCTCTGTGACATTTATTACCCCACTGGGTTTGTGAAGAAAGCAAAACAAAAAGAAGAACAATGCACAGTATATGTATAATATGTAATTATGTTCTCTAGTCTAACAATAATTATTGTTCTCTACATGTAAACACAAGTAATACTTTACCTCTAAAGCCTTGTTTGACTTTGTAAGAAACTCATCAACTGGAAGGCTGCCACCTACAACTTCCAGTGGCAAACCATTCTCACCAATAAAGTATGTTGCCGGGATACAAACAATAGGGTCTATTTAAATGATTTAGCAAGTTAAGGACTATATATTCAGTACAACTATTGTGCATAGATAACAAGAAGTTCAAGAAGCCTTAAACTGGGCTGTTTTTCTTTTGGGGTTCAAAGCACTTCAGGAGAGGACAGTGTTATGAAAGCAGGCACAAGTGAATACGTGTGACTTCAAGTCACACGTACACTGACGTTTAGCAATGCATGATCCACAACAATCTTTGCCCATGTGTACATTAGTTGTGATTTAATAACTGGTTCCTACATATATGTAGCTAGAGTTGTAGTATGGGTACATGCATATGTTGCAGGTCAAAATGAAATTCAGGTTAAAATGAAATTCCTTTGTCTCTTAATCCTAATTATTCATAGATCATGAATAATTAGGGTTAGAAGACAAAGGGAATTGAGAATCAAACTAGGTTAAAATCATTTTAGCCTGAATTTCATTTTGACCTGCGACACATACATGTATGCTAAACAATTGTAGATTGTTCACTGAATTCTTATTATAAGTCAAGAAGTCAGAGCTTCTCCTACAGTACTTTAATCGGTATAATGAGCTCTACAAACAAACTACAGTAGCCTCATTGTCTGTGATATGAAGTTACATGCACAGTTAGTAATAAAACCCTTTTCTTAAATAAATACTAGGTATACCTATCGATAGAGTGCCAACGAGCGAATAATTTGTGCTATAATAAGGGGTTTATTAACACAGCATAACGGATTTTTGGTTCTCTTCTGTTGCAAACATTACCGAGAGAAAATTATAACGCGTTTACTGGCCGGTAACGTTCGTCACGCAATCCCTGAATATCAAGAGTATTGGAATGTATCGCTGCTCGGTCGAACTTTCAGTTCAATATGATGGGCAAAGTCAAAGTGAAAGTGAACACGCTAGTTTGATTGATCAACACGACTCGTTTAATTCTGTGGCAAAACAGATCCGATTTGTGTTTTGAACACTGGATTTGACTGTATGATAAACACGCTCGTTCAGTTCTGTTCGGAAACACTGCCGACTCAACCTTCAGTTCAATATGCTAGATTTCAACACTGGATTTGCTCTAGTGGTTCAACTGGTGAACACAATCTTTCCAAAAAAAGCTGCCCGATGGAACTTTCAGTTCGATATAGGTAAACAGAGAAGGAATACACTGTTTCGATTCATGAACACGCTCGTTCAATTCTGTGGTGAACACGCTGGTTCGGTTTCGTGTCGATTTTGTGTCTTGGATTTGCTCTTGTCTAACAGTTTTCCTGAATATTCAAATTATAAGAAGAGTTTTGTAAAGGGTACGCTCCCCAATTGAACTTTCATTTCGATAAAGTGAGAGAGGAAACACACTGGTTCGACACGTTCTGATTGTTCACAGTTGGATAAACACAACAGCAAAGAAAACAATGATATTCCACGAGACAAGTCTAGATGTAACGCGTCTCCTGATTGGCTAAAACCTACAATAGCTCGAATAGTTCCGTCCTTGCAATTGGCTCAAACTGAGCCATTGTTACATCTTACACCTTACAGTTACACTTTTAGAGCTCGATCGAGAATTTTTTCGCATACGCCATTCTTTGCGCGGCACTATTCTCTGCCGCCTCGCCAGCCGAGCGTCTTCGCTCGGCTGGCTCGTTGGCAATAAATCTTATACAGTTTGTAGGTTTAGCCTCCAAGTTGCAACTGCTTGAAAAGGATACAAAGCTTTGCAAACTGTATGCAGTCTTCACTAAATTAGGAAAAAAAACAGGAATTACATGTAACATTAAAAGTTTTGAGTGAACATTATATATTCTTACACATTCTGTATATATTAATTATATAACTGCCAACTTTTTCCAAGTCACAGGAGAGAGATTTTTATCCTCAGGCTGGGAGTTCCAGGATTTTTGTAGATGATCTGAACATAATTATCTATTCAAAGGAAACTGAAGAATTTTTAGGATATTCCAAAGATTTTGAAAATGATGCTCAAACATTTCAGCTAGGTGTGAGAAATTGTTCCATAGGACTGGTGTAAGTTCATGTACAGGTTAATGAATGGGTTAATGTAGGTATAAGTTTAAAGTTTTCAACCCCCAGGTTTGAGACTCATGCCTAAGGTGTGACATTTGGCAGGTATATTAGCACCTTTAACCAGTAAGAAGCTCAGTATATGAGACTAGCTACTTATTATTACTAGAACAACAACATTACATTAAAAATATTACTTAGTACATTAATTGTACAATGGTCAGATGATTGAGAGATTCACTGATTAGTTTTGAGTATGCCTTTAATTAGGTTACTATAAACCTTTGCAGGTCTCCTTCAGAAAAATATTCACAAGTCCTCAAGATTCACAAACGAAAATTCAAAACACTGCTGCTAAAAAATGGCGAGAGGTTTCCAAAGTGATTTTAAAGTACCAGGGAATTGTACCTGATCTACAAAGTCATATCAAAGGAGTTTAACAAGTACTTGAAATCAGGTACTATTTTGGAAGCACAAAATCCAGACAAGCTGGCTACAATTATTGTCAAAGGAATTGAGATACATGTACTCCCCGAAAAAATCTGCTTTTGTTGGACACACAAGTTTTTCAATCTCCAATTTTCACGTTTCAGCCCCCTATCCCCTTTTCAATGTTGTAACCACATGACAGTGCCCACAAAGCGTACAGTATTTCAACAAAAAAAGATCTTACATAAATTGTTTGGGCAATTGGGCATCTGTATGACTCTAATATATTGATTACAGTTTATTGACCAGCTTCAATCTATTACATTTGTAGCTCCACACTACACCAATCACAGACTTTGTTCGTAAACGACCAGCGTTTCTCAAAGAAACAATGACTGCAAGCAGGCATATTTTTCCTTCCCCTCCCCTGTGCTAGTTTGAATCCAAGATGGTGATCGCACCATCAACAACGCATGCACTCGCCCGCCAAAATACACAGGCTAGTATCAAATGTGATCATTGATGCAAAAAAAACTTGCAGTGTTAATCACATTTAGCATCAACCTCTCAAAGGGTGTCAGCATTTTTTTCTATTGTGGGTTGTGTAACATGTTGCGTTAGAGGCCGCCGCAAGAAAACTATTCAAAATAAAAGAATTTGCCTGCACCCTTTTGTTCCTTGTCTAGCAGTGAATGTTGTGGCCAAATTTCACGGAAAACTATCAATTCTACATACCCTATTAATTCAGTTACATGTAAAGAGGAGGGATTCTCTCAAAAAACAAGGGTGAGTTTTTGTCTTCTTAAGATTTAGAAACATGATTTATAAATGCCTTCCCAGAGGAAAATGTCAACTCAAAAAGACACCGGCCAATAAAACAACAGAACCCCAAGCATTCACAGTATGCAAACTGGAGCTTGGCAGGAAAGTGATAGTGTTACAGTCATGTTTTAGACGCACACATTGTAGGCTGGTAATAATGGGCAAAGAAGAAGGAAGATGACGTGAAACAAAACAAAAAAGAAACTGAGTAGCGATTGCAGAAGCATGATTACAAGGAGCTACTCTTGACAGACATAAAACCTAGAATTAAAAGTAGGTGATATAGGATCACCGGATTGAGCTGTTTGCTGCCAAAAGGCCACTGAAGAGTTCATGCCTTTGGGGGATTATGACACCTTGATGGTTTATCAAATTTTATTAAAAAATCTCTTTTTCAAAACAACTCAGGTGCATTTTACTATTTTTTTATTTCCATTTTTTGGAAAATGATTCCTTAAATAATAAACTTTAAGTTGGCAAAAGTAGCCCACGAAGGTTTGGAGTATGAAGTCATACTGGTGATACAACTCAAGACATACCTTAAAAAATTCCCATTGGTGTTAAAGATGATTTCCAGTCTGTACCAAGCACACTCAAGAGTTGTTTACATTTTTTGTTTTGTTTCATACATTACGATCGCTACTTCGCAACTACTTACATGAAGTAAATTCAAAGTTTCAAAACAACCGCCATCATAGGTTTGAAGCGGTCAAAGCTTTATGCATTGTTCTTTCTCATCACTTAATGAAACAACTTCACAGGTGTAAAACTCAATGATGCTGTTGGAAAAAGAATTTGAAAGGCCTCAAAGATAAGGTAGGTGGTTCGGAATGAATAACATCAATTCACATTCCATGGAGTGAGCTGTTTATAATGTTTATAAACATTAGGGTGCTGAGACTGCACAGTATGGACTGGAAATCATCTTTAACTTAAATCAGAACAATGCAGTGATAGTTAAGCCTATTGATGAACCAATGACTGCTTTAGACTATTCTAGTGAGAAAAATCCTTCTGTCTCCACTGACCTCTTATGATCCAGTTTAATTGCCACACATTTCTCTCTTGATAGTGTCTCTGCAATCTGAATTTGATGACTGTCAGTTTTTCTCATGGCTGGGAATTACCATTGTGTTCATTAATATATCAAGTACATGTCTATAATATTACACTGTAAATGAAAATTTTACTGAGAACCAAATAAACCAACCAGAGTTGCACTGTGAGACTACGATATATGTAAATTAGCCTGGAATTATTTACTTCATATGTAAACATTCTATAGTATTCAGTGCAATAAAATGCACAATGCAAATGAATATATGCAAAATCATATATTTGAACTGCAGAGAAAGATGTGAAGAGATGGATGATCATTGCAGCTCTATACACAACTTAAGCAGCTGTAAAATTAGAGCCGAAAAAAATTCAGGCTTTCATTTCACAGCTGCTTAAGTTGTGTACATGTATATACATGTAACTGCGATGATCATCTGTGTCTTTATAAAATGCAAAACTTAGCAAATTTGAGCTGTTACACTGATACCTGTGAACTTGTTTATGTGCTTTATGGGACATTATACCTGCCAACTGTCACGCCTTACCTGTGAGTTTCATGCCTGCAGATTGAAAATTTCAATCTTATGCCGGCTCACCCTAACAGGCCAAATTCTCACGCCTGATTGAAAATACATAAACCCAAGCCAATGTAACAAAAATGAAAACTATGACTGTGTAAATGACGATACTTCCTTCTTCAAATGTACGGCACTGGGAGTGAGGTCGTGTTTAGCGATACACGTCCTGAGACTGGGACTGGTTAATGCCAGGAGTGCAGGGCTGTTTCTGTTTCTGCTATCGATCATATCTTCGGAAGACTTCAGATATCTTCGAAAGTTTTCGTATGTCTTTGGGAATCTTTGGGTGTGTTTGTGTCGTCTTCAAAATCCTGGCATTCCCAGGATAAAAAATACACACCTAAAACTCAGAAAAGTTGGCAGGTATAGGATATTATGTATAATATTCCCTGATAAGAGCACTCCTGACCAGCAACCTACAGTTTCCTTTTTGACCTTTTCACAACAAACTCAACCTTGTAGCTGCAGCTGCATGGGTGGGATCATATGTGAATAAAGGACCTACTGATCAGTAGGAAACCTTTGACTATAAAACAAATTCACCTAAGGTGACACCTACAGATTTGCAAAAACCGTAAGGAGAATTTGGCTTCAGACTATGAAGAAATAAAAGCAATAAAACTGTATCCATGTACATGTACATGTAATGCAAAATACTGTAATTACCTTTGGATCTGTCCATGTGGCATTCATTTTCTGTGTATCCTCATTATCCCCTGTAACAGAGTTTATTTTGTTGGAAAAAATATAATAGTTAACAAATACTAGATAATAGTTGGTAGGCTTCTAATTATATTAAGTGTCCCCAATTAGTAGAGGGTTGTTTCCTCTTGGCTAGAAAGTTTTGATATGTTAATAAAGGTTTTGTATGTATTGTAATAGTAATCGAATGAAAGGTTGAAACCTGATAATTAAAAATAATATTAGTTACATAATATTCAAAGTGTCCCCATTCCTTTCCCCCACCCCCTAGGTGGTATGGTTACCTAATGGTTAGTGCGCTAGACCTGAGATCAAGCCCCAGTAAGGGTCATTGTGTAGTGTTCTTAGGCAATATGCAAGACACTTTACTCTCACAGTGCCTCTCTCTGGACACCCAAGTGTACAAATAGGTAGTGGCAAATTTAATGCAGGGCATAACCCCAGCATAGACTTCATGCAGCATTAATATATTCCACCCTAGGGGAGAGGAGATACTCCTACCCACTTCATGCATTGGACAACAAAGAGAGGTGCTGGCCTGATGAGCTCAAATGCTCCCTTCACCATCTCAATAGAGTCTACATATACACAGACAAAAATGTGACCAACTCACTGAATCTAGAACTAGAAAATAGTGGAACAAACATAATGAACTCCACAGATTTAAAGTGGTACTATGATCAAATTTTTACCCCTTGTTTTTTTGAGTGTATCACATAGCATTCCATGAAAGAATCAAAACGCCGTTTACCGTTTGCAAATATCTGCATTAGTGCCGGAGATATTTAAGTTTGAAAAATGGGGGAAATATGCAAATGAGATAACCGATGACGTCATTTACTCAACCCAATATTATATTGAGTATATAAATAGAGCTATCTTGGCCAAATTGCAGTGCAAATCATTGAAACTTGGCAGGCTAATTGTTCTACAGGAAACACACCTATCGCTATAAAAAATTCCGTTGCCATGGCAATTCACTCTTTTCCAGTCCCCACCCACTTAATTCCAATATGTTGGTGATTTTCAGCTTGGAAATGTTAAACAGGGCCATAAAGTTGAGCTAACACATTTATAGGCTTGCTGGATCATGCATATGAAGTGCTGTTAGCAAATATCAAAATGGAACGCCAAAGGTGGCCAGAAAAGCTTTTAATATGGGGGAGGTCTGGAACCCAGTATGTTGCCATGGTAACAGAACTGTTGAGCTTATATTGTGGAGCATATTTAGTAGAACCTTGCTGCAAAAAATCAAACATTTCTGAAACAAATTGGCTGAGATATCTCTTTTCGTCATATTTGAACAAAATCTGGTTGAGTGTATGACGTCATCACTTGCCTAATTTGCATATTTTAAAAACTTGAATATCTTTGGAACGAAAAGAGATATTTGAAAATAGTAAACAGCATTCTTCTTCTCATGCAGTCCACTTTTTTATGTTTCAAAATGGCTTAAAAAGGAAAGGTACGATTTTCGTCATAGTACCACTTTAACCATGAACACAAGCCAAATCAGCCAAACTTTCTCCACAAAAGTCGCCAAAATAAGTGTACAATGTAAGCATGATAACAACTTTGCTTTTCGAAGTTTAGTGAACTGTCCCAATGTGGTCCTTGTTCTAGGGCAATGTACATGTAACACTGATCTAAAACAGCGATGAGAGATAAGAGATGGGAATGCTGTCATTAACATTATTGCCAGGCTAACCTTACATTTATTTAGACTAACTTGGGTGCTCAGGGCTCATGAATAGTGTCATCTGGTCAGGGAGATTTTCCTAAGGGGCAATAGACTGTGTAGCAGTCGTTTCCTTTCCTTTTCCAAGTGGAGAGATCGAACAAGCGAGCGATCAAGCAGGCAAGCGAAGGGTGAGTAAAAAATTGGGGAGAAATGAGAAGGGGGTGAGCGAGAAGGGGGAGGGCATGGCGAGAAAAGGAATCGCCTCCAGTCAATCCCAAACATTTTACCGAACTCTGTTCGTGCACGAAACAGGGAGCAATAGTGCAATTTGATTGGTTAGTAGCCTGTCAATCAAAAAGTGACTCCAAAAATTTGACATCCGTGCATAATCCGACATCCGGAACACAACAAGATCAAAATACATATGAAGACAGGATGTCCTTGCAATCCATTTATTGAATACTCCTGAGAGTGAAGGAGAAAATTTCAAACACTTTTGCATGTATTTTCATGGCCTGTCCAGTGTAAAATGGAAATGACGCCGGGGCTGACGGGTAAACCTATATATATATTTATAACATAGATAGGACCCTGCGCGCGCTCTAATTGGTCAAAAACCGACGTTTTATCAGAGTATAAAACATAGAAAAAGCGTGTTTTATTGTTTTGCGCGTGTAAAATCTATATCATAAAGCAAATGAAGAAGCCTAATCCGTGTATTATACTGTGATAAAACATTCCGGACATTTGAGAACACTCGAGAATGAAGAAAACACTTCCCTGCGGCTCGTGTTTTCTACATTTCCCTCGTGTTCTCAAATGCCCATCGTGTTTTATCGGAGTGCTATTGTGTAATACACGGCTTAGGCTTCTTTATTAATTTTGTTAAATACTTTTTTTTCTATGGGGTGAAATAAAGTATTGTATTGTATCACAATTGAGAATTTTGTTATAGATACGATTAGTATACAGCTGTAAGTAATCCTATGGATGCGCAATGCAATTAAGGATTTATACTGAGTGATATTTCGAAAATTCTCTCAAAATTGCACTGAGCAAATTGCCAATGCAGTGCAGATTCAAAACGAACGATAAATTTGGTGTCCGGACAACTCGCCCCCTGGACAATTGGCCCCAGATAACTCGCCCCCGATCTTAAGACAACTAGCCCCCGATCGTCAGACAACTGGCCCCCAATATGAGAACACCTATGTTACATTGGACAAATATATATTTTACGCTCGTAAAGTTATAATTTCTTGAAAGAAGAAGAAAGATTGATTTTTACATTAAGTACATTCACCCATTACCAGACCAAGACTTACGTTTGCAGCGATCGATTGTAACGATCGCGTAAACGAATGAATTTGACCATTTCGTGATCCAGCCACAACATTTGAAGTAATTGTGATGAAACAGTTTTTACTGTTTTTGTTTTATGTTTTGGAGTAGTCCGCTGTGAAAGAACAAACGCCAGATGCAAATATAAAAAAAATTTGATCACAGACGTAAACATAGCCGCCATATTGAATCCGGAGGGATGGCATAATGGACTAAACAGGCGCGCTAAAGGAAGAGCCCAGCTGCCCCTCTATATTCTCATCCAGCTGCTGAGCAAGGAAGCCACTCTAGTAAACTTGCAAATTCGCCTTGTCGCCGACAAGAAGCTGAAGCGACATCAGCGAACGGCATACAAAACGATGCAGAAGAGGCTATTTAAGCTGTGGAAGCAGTATGAAGAAGGCGAAAAGAACTCCAAGGAGCTGCTGGAGGCCTGTTCTCACTTGGTCAAACCATTGAACATCTAGTGGTCAAACACGCAGTCCAAGTTTAGTTTTCTTTTCACAAAGTGAAGCAACGCTTTTGAACACGAAGCCTCGATTGATTTATATTTGGTATTCACATGCGAAACCGCGCTTCAAACACGCAATCCAAGTTTAGTTTTCTTTCAGAAAGTGAAGCAACGCTTTTGAACACAAGCCTCGATTGAACTAAACTTTGATTGCGTGTTTGAAGCGTGGTTTCGCATGTGAATACCAAATATAAGAATCCATTGAGAAGCCAGCTTCTTCTTCTAGTCTGTAATAATTATTGTAGCACAAGGAATTGAACACAAGAAATTATCGAGATTGCATGTGATTTAGTATTATCAACGCACGAGTAACCATAGAAGCCTGACCAAGTCTGTAATAATTATTTTAGCATAAGGAATAATGTAGATATCGATTATTTGGTATTATCAACACATTAAGTTAAGGAATTTGTCCATGTATATTTGTGTTTATGAATAAATAAACGAATTCTTAGTTATCTAACGAGTATATTTCCAGCATTCAAAAGAAATATTCATTCTGATTGTTACATCATAATAGCCTTGAACACGTGCTATAACCAAGATTGCGCTGTATTTACATATTCGCTTCTTTTATTCCTCCAACCTCATGCCTTCAACACACAAAAAATAGACAGTTAGATCTGTTTCACTTCAATTACTTCAAATGCTGTGGCTGGAGCTCTGCTGAGAGTACAGGGCAACTTTTAACCATCCACCAAACGAGCCGACTCGTTTGGTTCGACGGTTGCTGTTGGGTAATCAACAATCGCAGGTTACGGTATTTTCATTACGCTCGATTGATTCAAAATAAGATGTCCAGAAATCGTGCTCTTGTTTCTGCTAAATATATGAACCCAAGACTTCACAATCACATGAATACAAATCAATCCTTGTTCTTTTATGTGTTTACGCGCTCGTTACAATCGATCGCTACAAACGTTTAGTCTTGGTCTGGTAATGGGTGAATGTACTTAATGTAAAAATCAATCTTCTTCTTTCAAGAAATTACTACTTTATGAGCGTAAAATATATATTTGTCCAACGTAACATAGGTGTTCCCATATTGGGGGCCAGTTGTCTGACGATCGGGGGCTAGTTGTCTGAAGATCGGGGGCTAGTTGTCTGGGGCCAATTGTCCAGGGGGCGAGTTGTCTGACATTCATAAATTTACTATCTCAATGAAGCAATTTTCTCAGTCATGTAACAAGTGAATTGAAATTCACCATAAGCACACTTAAAACATGTGGATCGCGGCTTCAGTTGAGCAATACTGTAAATTAAACAAGATACTATTCAATAGGTAAACGAGGAAAGCCGTTATTTGTTTATAAAATTATAAGGCTAAGCTCTAATGTGTACGTATGATACTTATAAAAACAACAAAACCGGAAGGATCTAAAATGGCTTCATTTAAATTTGCTGGGCTTTGGAAGTATCTTGAAAGAGCGAGGTAATGATTAACAATAAAATACAATCGCAATTAGAACGTAAATAGATTGAATCGTGTAGGCTAATAAGCGAAAAAACTGAATGATGAACGAAATGAAATATGACGTTCAACACTCTGACATAATTTACCTTCAATATAAACGATGAATACCAATCCCTTCCGCTTTGACTCCCCAATGGCTTCAGGAATACTTCCTGTAAACCACTGCATCTTATTTTAAGGCTGTTTTGCTCCGTCAACACCCAATCAATCCGAGGAAAATGCAATTTTCAAGCACACAGTACGTGTCAGGTCAAGAAATGAAGAAATTGACTTGGTAGCCGAGCCATCCGATTTTGACACGGGTGGGGGGATAACTTAGCATTGACGCTATAACCAAAATTAATTATAGTAATAAATTTTGACTTTTTCTTTTCGTATTGACAATGTTATTTCTTTCCAAGAAATTAAAAGTTATTTAAAACGATAAACTAATTTAAGCTTATACAAATGTATCAACGGCTTTCGAAAATGCGCGGAGTCGAAAGCCAGTGACCTTCCTGACCCCTCTCTACTGAGTGGGGAAAGGTTCCCATCAGCTGAAAATCAAAATGGCGGCTGCCTTGACAAGAAAATCTCGTATGCTTGCTGCGAACTTCCCCACCCTTGTTACGCAGTGTTGTTGCCCAAGTGCTACATTAACGTTTTCCAGAATACAGGTCAGATGTAAGGGGCACAGTCAATGGCAAAACAGAAAGTTCAAGAAGGCACACAATGACTTTGCCCGCAGCAAGGAGTTTGGGAAGCTTTCCATGGAAATTATCACGGCTGTTCGGGGTAAGGCAGAGGTTTATAAATAAAATATAGTTGCACATATGGTATAATTGAATAATGCACGATTATAAGTAAAATGGTAAACTGCACTTTTATGACACTGAACTGGCCAAGCCACACAAAAGCAGACATATGCAAAACATGGACCGGGGTCCATGGACCACCCCATGGACCCGGTCCATGGACCACCATGGACCACCCCATGAACCACCCCTAATTTTCAAAAGGAAATCGCCCCTGTTAATATGAAAATTTACCGGAGGTCAGGGTTTGAAAAACACAGACTCATATCTATTGCTTATGTCCTTGAGGGTTTGTCTCGTATTAGCAGGTTGCTTTGGGATCGCGCTCCCATAATTGGGAAGACCACAAACTTGTTTTGAGATACAGAAGATCTAGGGCATTTTTACCCCCAGTATTTTCATTCCAACACTTCCAAATTGCAATTTGATCAGGAAGACATCCCCCACCCCCACCCCCCTCCACTTATTATACTCTATCGTGCATAAAAATAAGTTAACCGTACGAACACAAATTTGTAATCCAGGTATATTGATATTATTTTATTGGGAGAGCACAGAATGTTTTAAACGAAGCGTGAGCTTGGAGGGGGTAGTTTGCCGGATAACATAACTTGCTCCAGCCCCTTCGCGCTCCCTCATCCAAGATTGCATCTGCCTTGAAATGATTCAAAGATCACAAAGTACACCTGTATTGCAAGCTATGTACAGTCGCAGGACTTTGTTGTATTACCCCGTGTAAAACAAAGTCCTTTTATTTATCGATCCCAAAGCAACCCGCTAATACGAGACAAACCCTCAAGGACGTAAGCAATAGATACGAGTCTGTGTTTTTCAAACCCTGACCTCCGGTAAATTTTGGTAATTTGGGAGTTGGCAAGTTGCGGCCAGTGAGGAGTTGCTTGTGGTTATTCATCTGATAGGGCAGCCTGTCAAATCAGATTTACAACAGCTACTTGCTTCTCCACTGGAATACCCCGCATGTCTTGTTGAACCAACTAACCAAATTGCAAACAAACTGGAACGTTTGCCTTGAGATATGGAAATGTTCACGCCAAATGTTATCTGCGTACTGGTTTTAAACCATGCTCTAAACCAGAATTGTGGCCTTTCAAGCACCCATGTGATTTTCCTTGTACGGCATATTTTTCTCTCCGGATGATGAAAATACACCGCCGTTTTTTAATTCTTCTCCTGCCACTAAGTGCAAGCAATTCAGCCTTTGCTGAAATTGGTTCCTTTGTAGGATGCAAACTAAGTGCATAAAAACAGGAATTATAAGAAAAAAAACGTAAATACAAGCTTTGTCTGGATCTCGTGCCATACTATTCAAATTGATTTATTCACTAGTGCGCTCTGCGCAGATTACATAAATGTAATATAATCCTGCTTGTGAAAACACCTATCATTTTTAAGTCGCTTAACAGAGTCTGTAAAACAAAACACCTTCGGGAATGTTAAGCGAGACAACGGTTGTCATGAAAACACGACCGTTGATTACCAATAACCTATTGATTAACTGATATTGACAGGCTAGGTATTGGTATCAATTGCTATCAATCATCAATTTCGTCAACTTTGGACACCTGGGCCATTTGCAACCCCCAGATCTCATCCCCCCTCCCTCGGGCAAGATTAAATGGGAGTGCACGTACAAGTCATGTTTGTTATCTGAGTGTATTATAAAGGATTAAAGCTGTCTGATTATTTTTTACTTAATTCTAATGTTTTTTTTTTAAATTTAGAATCAGGGGCAGATGAACAGTTCAACCCTCGTTTGGACAGGCTGATTGAAAGAGCCAAATCAATAAGTATGCCTAAACAAAGTGTTGAGAATGCCATTAAAACTGGAGCAGGGGTAATTTAAGATTGTACATGTATGATTTGCTTTTATTGTTAGATGTCGATCTTTCCAACTGTCTGCCCATCCTTCAGTCTGTCTGTCTTTTTGTAACAAAAATTATTGATTCGTGCTTTTGCCGCCTGCATGCATGTTTTCCGTGATGCATGCAGAAAGTTTGGAGAGCATGAAAGAAGCACAAGAGTTGCTTGACAGACATCGGAGGATAACTCTTACTGACAGTTTCCAAGACTTCAAGACTTCCTAGACTTCTCAAGTGCATCGATAACTTGTATGTATGGTAACAACAGATCATTGCCAATGGAAATGATATAGAAAAATTTACTTTGCTCATGCCAGAAGTGTGCTTCATAATTTCTTGGATTTATCATATAAGATTATGTTTGATAGCGTGGCTTCTCTAGCTATGTTATAAAAAAATTTATACACCGGTTATTTTTAGGTGTATTCAGTTAGTACATTTACATGGCCATTTGTTTCTTCCTGTCTTTATATCGGTCCTTCCCTGATGTATTCATTAGACAAAGAACCAGCCTTATGAAACCATTCTTCTTGAGGTCAAAGGGCCAGGTGGCTGTGGCTTGCTTGTTCAACTACTCACTGCTAACAGGATTAAAACAAAGAGCGAACTAAATACCATTCTGCGGAAAAATGGGTGAGTACTTCTCTGGGATTAATACCTTTGGCTTTGAATCGGGATAATCGAGAGTCCGGATAATCGAAAATATGAATATTAATGAGATCGCTCGTGTCTTTACATAAATCAAGCGGGAGGAACTACCATAAATGTCCGTGTATAAGCCGCACCCCCAATTTGGAAGTGGAGATTTTGGAAAAAAAAATAAAAATAATAAAGTTGGAAGTTCCAGTAGAGTTGTATTGCTATAAACAAACAAGGACAAACAATCAAGGTTTCGAAACACCGACATAGAAGTTGTCACCTTTCACATTTATCAAGTCTGAAGAAAGCGAAATTTCATTTGTGGTACCTTCTTTTTCGTTTGAATTTAAGACATCTTTAACTTAAAATGCTCTTTTGATCTGATTTTTTAAGATAATCACTTCGAAACACGCCATAAAGATGAAATTCCTTCGCCATTGAAACAAAACGAACAAGTGCTTAGTAGCCAAGCTTTAAGTGTGGGGAGGAGTCTGGACTAGGGCCTGAGCGTCGTCTGTGCATCATAACACCAAAGCGGCCTTCACACCGCAAAGTTACACGAATCAAAAAGATGTTTGGAAACCCGCAATAGGCGAAAAACTTCATGCAGAGCAGAAGCTTGATAATGCAGTCGACAAAGTTGCTGTAAAGGTGGTCAAAAACAACGAAACGGTCGGCCATTTATCTCACGAGTACTCGAAGAATATTTCTTTGTCTTGTCGCACTTGCGAATTTCGAAAAGCACACAGGATAATATGCTGTTTCAACAGTCTTTTGAAAGGATTATTGGGCTTTTGCGACTTTGAGTTTTCACTATCACAACTAATTAATATTCATGAAAAAATTGGGACCAGAGAAAAAAGTCCGGATAATCGAAAAGTCCGGATAATCGAGGTCCGGATAATCGAGGTTCGACTGTATATGTAATTGAGTACATTTGACATGTGGCTAAATGTAATTTAGGTGAAGTTTAAATCAAGAAAATGCGAGCAGTGGTCTTCATCACGGCGACTCACCTTGGCCGTGGAGGAGCCCGGCAAGTTGCAGGGCTTGACCTATGCATGGCTCTGGTTTCTGAGATTCATTGTACATTCAATTGTGTTAGCTTTTGCAAAGCATTTGTGCTGTTCTGCCCCTCCCTTCCCCTCCCCTTATGGTAAGTATCAATTCTTCTCCACTGAATTTTCATTCAGTGTGACGGTGCCAGAGGGTGGTTGCTGCTCACAGGTTGGCATGGGTACCCTGACGTTTGGCTCCTACGTTCCCGGTCCCACCAGCCTTCTAGGAACCATTGCCCCTAACCTCATCCATTGTTGACAAGTTCAAAGGAGGTTGAGGATTGAGGACTAAGAGGTACGGTGTGAGGGTTGAGGGGTGTTGCCATTACTGTTACTGAGAACATAATTGCCGGTATCACAATCCTTGTTTGTTTGTTCGTTATTTTCAGAGGCTTGCCTAATGATGGTGGATCAGTGATGTTTCATTTTCAACAGAAAGGTGTTGGCAATAATTTGGTTATTAGTTAAGTCAATAAATTAAAACTCTACCCCTCTGTCCCCTTCTGCAAGTGGTTTTTGTTAATAGAGATATACAGTATAGGTTAGCTAGATAAGCCAGTTACATGTAGATGTTAATGATACATGACACTTGAACTTGCTCTCGCGCTTGAAAATGACCTTGTGCATAGTAAGAATTAAAACATTTGTTGACACTGACTTTAAAAGTTTTTGTATGAATGTTTCGGTTAAAAATACTATAACCTTCTTCAGCATAAACGGCTTACGAATACAAATGAGTGTTTTAAAAGAACTGTGGGAAATGTCACTTGGGATTGCCTATTTTTGATTTGGAGCCTGATGGTCATTACAGGTTTATGGGAAACAATGATTAAGGGTTCTTGTGATTTTTTCTGAAGTTCCTTGAATGCACCACAAAGTAACAAAACCTCTGCTGTTGGTTTGAGACTGGTTTGTAAATGCTGTGGTTCTTTGACAGCTTCTAATAAATTGGTCAGTGTAACCATTGATGTTTAAAGCGTCAACTACGTGTTGCAGTTTGGATGATTTGTCTGCGTCAGTAGAAGGGATGTTCTTTGCTCCGTCGAGAAGAGTTCTAGCTACTGAGAGTTTGTGTTAGGAAGGGTGATGAGAGTTGAATTGGAGGTATTTGTCAGTGTGTGTGGCTTTCCTGTAGACTCTTAGTTTTTATAGTTCCATCGGGATTCCTGGTTGTCTTGGTGTCCAGAAATGCAATGGATCTGTCTTTTTTTTCTTCTACTGTGAATCTGATGTGTTGTTGATGGAGTTAAGATGGGAGTGGAACTCTGTAAGATTCATGAGCAATACAGACATGGCTATGGTCAACATACCTATGCCACCACTTAAGAGGACGGGGTGCGGTATTTAAAGCTCTCTCTTTGATGTATACCATTACTAAGTTTGCTAAGATTGCGCTCACAGGCAAACCCATTGGGCAGCCAAATATTTGTTTGTAGAAAGTACCATCAATGACAGAGTAGTTGTTGTTAAGCACAAATTCAAACAAAAATTAACTCATGATGTGTCCCCAATTGTGAAAAAGATTATTCTTAGAAGCATGACACACAATTCACAAACTGAATGGCATAAACGAAAACAATCATTAACATTCCTGACATTTACAAGGCCCTAGGCAATCCCAAGTGATGTTTCCCATGGCTCTTTTGAAGCACTCGCATTCATAAGTCATTTATGCGGAAGAAGGTTATAGTATTTTTAACTGAAACATTCATGCAAAACATTTTTAGTCAGTGTCAACAAATTTGTTAATTCTTATTATCATGCCTGGCTACAACTACGGTATTCTTAAGACCTTGTACATGTAGAGGTCAAAATTTTGTGGCCTTTTATTGTTAGTTTTTTATTACAGAATTGATTGCTAAGAAACTACTCATTTAAAGTATAGTTGAGCTCTGAAATACTTGTAGCATTTTATGTGACTGAGTAACTAGCCATTGACATCATTAAAAAACAACAGTCTCACTAACAGTAAATTTAATTTAATTGTCATTGTTATAAAAACACAGGAATGATAACCGTAGAGGATTTTCTCTATATGGAGGATAAGCACAAGTTGCCCGACTATCCTGATGAAGAGAGTGTTGACAAGGTAGAGTTTAAAAAAACAACAACTCAATATTAACAGTACTCTTCCTGACTTTAGTGGCCCATCAGGTTGGGAGTAAAAGTTCTTGATGACCCTTTAGCATGAGTATTATAGTAACAATAATAACAGTGCTTCCTCTGGATGGGTGCTAGTCTAAAATAAATCAAGATTATTTGATTTTATCAACTGGGTTGATAATGTGAATTGGCCACCGTAAAGAGATTCGGAAGCTGACGTTTCTAGCGTTAGCCCTTCGTCGGAGCGAATCCAAAATAAATCTAGGTTACTCCTTCCTGAGCATTATTTCTGCCATGGTGAACCAAAAATTCATGGAAATAGACACTCTAAGAAGGAGTGTTAACGATAAAATTCAAGACTCGCTGAGATGCAGAGACCCTTGTTTGAAAATCCAAGACTGAGACTAATGTGATTTTAGACTGCAAGACAGAAAGGAATGCACAAAAGCAGTACTTCATGACTCATCACAAAATATTTTTCAAAGATATTTCAAGGTTAGATCAAACCTTTCTGAGATCCATGGTTTTGTAGGTACCAAACCACCCCTCTAAGAGTCAGAGAATCAAAATGTAAGTTAGTATAATGTATGAGACTGACATGTTTTACTTAAAACACAACTTACATTGTAAGGGCCGATTTACACGGTACGACTTTGTCGTATGTGTCAAGCTTACGACAGGCCTACGACATGATTTGTTTCGTGTAAATCAAACCTACAACTCGCTTACGACAGTTGTATATGTCCAAAAATATGTCGTAGGATTTTAAAACATGTTTTAAAACGCTGCGACAATCGTAGCCGAAATCGATAAGAAATGACGTATTTTCTGACAAATTTCTTCTGAGTAGGGGACGAAGGTGACGTCAAAATGGCGGACGAAGTTCTTCTTGACTGATACCACATGAAGTCGTTTCTTGAAAAGTACTGAACGGATTGAAGCGAAAAACATCTCGTTAGAAAGTTTTTTTCAAAGCGCAGGACAGCTAAAATATTTGTTTACGTCTGTTACAACTTTCGCTCCGAAAATCCCGGTGCAAACTTTTGCATATTTAATTTTGTAAGTGAAAATGTCGCGCGCGTGCAAATGGTCCTAAGTCATGTCGCAGGCCTGTCGTAAGATTGTCGCATGCGGCAAAGTCGTATCGTGTAAATCAGCCCTAAGTAAGTCAACATCACATAATGCCATCCTTCAGACAGTGGCCATGGATTTAAAGATCACTGTATGTTAACCATTATGCTATCATGTTCCATTCAATGAAAAATTCCAGTTTGAATTTCTCCCAGAATTTCCAGTTAAATGGTTTGCTTTTTGAAGATAATATTCAATATTTTTTCCCAGATTTTCATTGTCCCCATCTCTAAATTTTCAGACTTTTTTGAATGGAAAGTACAACATGTCTGTCTGTGCGTATAACAAGTACAACAGTATAATCGTCATCATCATCACCTTTCCTTGTCGCATCATGAGGCACATTTAAGGCTTCACAACAGTATGCACATGTATGATACACTGAAAGCAGTTGTTGGCATTACAATGGTCAAGATAGTCATCTCTTTCTTTGCAGGCGGAAGAAGTAGCAATTGAATGTGGAGCAGAGAATGTATTCTTCTGTGAATCTGAAAATGGAACAAAGAGCGTAAAGGTAAATTTATAGATTGTGATTATTTCTCCATGAAGTAATTACCTTGAAGGGTCAGTCATCTATGGTTTACAATCATGTTTACAATGGGTTTCCCTGAAAGACGTTCTGGCAATGGTACAAGCAAGTGGGCGTGTTTAAAACACGAAATGGGGAAATGATCGAATGGCACTTAACAATGTGGGATATGGTTAACCCATACAATTATTGAGAGCTAACCACCTTCAAGTCAGTGATATTTAGGCTAACCGAAGTGCTATTTACATGTAGGCTAACCAAAGCGCTGTTTAGGCTCACTGGAGTGCCATTTTCGTCATTTTGCCATTTCATGTTTTAAACACGCCCCAAGCAAGCTGCTAGCTTTGAGCAAAAATAAAGTTGCTTTATCTATTATAATTACTATTGAACATTATTTTTCCAACCTTAGAGATACTATTTACAACCAAAATTAAACATTCTGTGTGTTTTAAAAGGCAATGAGACCAATCATTACATGTACATATAAATTTGTGAAAATTTATATCAATTTTTTTTAATCACTCTTCTTGCAATTCTGTCTTGTTTTCAGTTCCTATGTGCAGTTGAAGATTCAAAACTAGTTTACAACAATTTGTTGGACAAGTTTGCTAACAGGGTTCTTTCATCAGAACTGGAATATGTTCCTCATACACTTGTTTCTTTGTCTGATGAACGAACACAGCAAGCAGAAAAGCTAGTAGATAGTCTTGAAGATCATGTGGATGTTGTAAGGGTGTATGACAATATAGAAGGGCTCCCAAGTGCAAGTTGCAAGCTGTTTGGTTCCACTGTCACTTCCTGATTTACACTGTACAGAATAGAAACGGATGAAATTTGTGGGCAGTTTAAACTGAGCTCTCTGGCATCAAGTTCAGTGAGAAAAAATGATAAATAGTGTAATGTAAGTTGGCAACTGGAAGTCTCACAGTTAACAGAATAAGCAGAAACCATTCAAGAATTTTTCTTGAATGGAAGGCGAAAGTAATCTAAACTTTTACATGTAGACAGGTATGGAATTGACGGTGTAATATGTATAATTTATTGGTAATGTATAATTAATCTAAATGAAGTCAAGTAATGCCAGCAATCAATAGACCATTTCAGAGTTGCCTTTTTGCCACAGATGTGTCAAAACGAGTATTTGTGCGAAACCATTCATATGGAAACGTGTTCCACCCACAGGTTCATTTTCAAGCAAATGAAAGTAATTTTTATCTGAATGATTTTGCACAAGGACTCATTGAAACAGAGGCACAAGGTAACTTGAAAATGGCTTATTCCAAAATGAAGGCCTAACTTCTCCAAAATACACAGAACTACATGTAGGCCTGGCATTTCATATTGTTGTTGTATCAAAATTATGTACAAAGATTTCTAAATTTATGCCCATGCCTAGCTGTGTCCTGCTCATTAAACCTTTTGTTTGGTGATTTTTTCGTTGCTGTTGCTGTTGTGGGTTGCTTATTAATAAACATTTCTTATGGTCGTTCTGATGGTGAATGCCTTTAAGTCCTGGGCTTTAAGTATCTTTCTGATGTAGCTTAAAAAGAAACTTAAAAACTTGATAAATGCATATATATATAGGTATCATTTGGATGTTTTTATGCCCATTATCTTGGTGTTACCAAAAAAAGGCGTATACTCATCTCCCAAATGAAAGAGCTTAAAATATATTTTTGGAAGACCAATATGGCTGCTGTGACATCATGTGACAATCTTTTTCTTTTTAACTCTAAAAAAATACAATTATCTCAAAATGGTTGTTTTATAGTACATAAACTATCATTGATTCATGGATTACCCTCCGGGGGAGGGTGGAGCTTTAATACTGAATTGGGGGAGGGGTAAGGGTAGGGGTGGGCCTATTTGTAAATAAGTCTAACATACCCCCAAGATGAAAACTTAACTTTTTGAAAAATAATATTGGAGTTCGAGCAGGGAGAGGAGCTTTAGTATTATTTCAATGTACATGTAATGTGCCTTTGGGCTACCAGATATGATAAACGTTTCCAATTAATAGACACTGCGCATATTACCACTGTAATGACTCGTAACAAACACCACAAATGTAGGATTGGTCATCTGTTTCTTCAGTATTTGGTGTGTGTTTTGCATGCTGTGAAGACTTACAAAATGAAAACCCCTAGACCATACCCATTTATTCAACTAAATCCACTTCCATCCTTGTAATCCAGTGCTTCATCCCCAAAATGTTTGTTTTATTGTACTCTTTAGAATCAGTTTTTACTCAATTTGTTTGTCTAGTTGTATTTACAATTTATAAACAATAGCCTCCATTTGGCGCGAAAATATGCTCAGATATTATTTATTTTTGTTGCGTAGCGAGCGTAGGAGCAGTTCATAATTGCTGCGGAGCGAGCGTAGCGAGCGAGCAGCAACATAAACCGGATTTAAGAAGAATATATAAAAGGGAGTATGATTCTCGACTTCATCACTTTTTACCAGAATGCATTGCGCCTTTTTACCAGAATGCATTGCGCCTTCTACCAGAATGCATTGCGCCTTTTACCAGAATGCATTGCGCCTTCTACCAGAATGTATTGCGCCACGAACAACACGCGAGGTTGTGACACCGTTGTGCTGTCGTCCTTTCGCGTGGATTGCAATTGATTAAGGTTCGTTATGGTTTGCTTTGATTTACCTGCTGTAAAGCGATGTGAGCGAGATCGTGCTTGGCTTTCACAACCCTTGCTGTTGTCGTTAATGCAGAATTATCTGGACGATTAATTGTCGCTTCTTAATTTAAAACCTAGTGCGTCAATTTCGTAGCGGTCTCGGCCCCTTTGTCAAATTTTTAATGAAGAGAAATCGCCGAAACTTAGGCTTGTAGAATAATTAAAACAAACGAGAACCGTAGAACACGCTAATTTATATCTGCTGCGATCGATTTGTTATCCAAACATGAATTTAGTCTAAAACTTCAGCTTTTTCACACATCGCAACGTACGCGTCCCCATCCGGAGTCTGTCACATTCCATTCTAGAGACATGTGAGTACCAGTTCAGAATTTACAAGTCAGCTTTCTCCTCTTACAATTTCCACATCTTTCGTTTATTTGGATTTGGTAAAGAGGAGGTTGATGTGTATCAATTCATGTCCAGACAGTTAAGATCACCATGTGCTTTTGTCACGATCCCGTCACGATCACCAGCTATGCGTCATATGTAATAATGTGTCCTTGTTGTTTTTTGCAGACAATTTGGAATTCTGCGCCACGAACAACACGAGGATGTCATTACAGTCTTTTCGCGTGGATTCCAATGAAATTTTGCTCTGATTTACCTGTAAAACGATGTGCAGGAGATCATGAATGACTTTCACAAATTTTGCTTTTGCTTTTAATGCAGTACGAGAAAGTTTGTACAAATCTGGACGCCCGGGTTAATTTGGACGATTAATTGTGACAACTTATTTTAAACAACTACAGAATGCAGGGCCACTTTTAAACATTCACCAACGAGCCGGCTCGTTTGGCTCGGCAGTGGAAAAATTTGTATGGCGTTAACTGTTGAGTTCATATATTTAGCAGCTCGTTTGGCTCGGCAGTGGATGAAAGAACGAGGAATAATTGTACAATGTATGTGCATTAAGTGTTTGGTTCATATATTTAGCGGCTCGCTTGGCTCGGCAGTGGATAAAAGAACGAGGAATAATTGCATGCGCGTTAAGTGTAAAATCCGTATATTTAGCGGCTCGTTGGGCTCGAAGAGGAATCGTCGTTACTAAAACTTGCAGAATAATTAAAACAAACGGATGCTACGATCAATTCCTTTTCATCCAAACAGTTTTAGCAGTTTCACATATCCGGCGATCGACTAGCCTGCGAACGCAGACCTATTTCCGGCTGCTATTGGTGCCGCCAGCGTAGACAAGCGACAGCCAAAAATAGTTTGCAGGCTAGCGATCAACGCATTTTCGATACTGTTAACACTCTAGACTTGATGCGTACTAGTACAGCAAGTGAGATTTCTGCTCCTAGAATTTCCACATCTTTCGAATTTCATCTCGATTTTCTGGTAAACTTGGGGGAGGTAGGTGTGTATCATGTGTGTATGTGCTTTATTGTCTCGATCCCTTGTCTTGTCACGCCTCGCCATCGATTCGTCATGATGCATTAAGTTGACAAAAAAGAACAGTTTTTAAGTTACACACCACAATTTGACATTACTTTAGAAATAAAGGTTACAATGTAAGACTTGGAACGCGCAGATAGATTGTCAATGACTACGTAAAATATGTCCTTATCAACAGTGTGGCGCAGCATTACTATCTTTTAGATACCCTAGTTGCTGCGGAGCGAGCGGGCGGGCAGCAACATAAACAGGATTTAAGAAGAATATATAAAAGGGAGTACGATTCCTCGAATTCATCACTTTTTACCAGAATGCATTGGGCCTTTTTACGCAGCAGCTAGGGTATCTAAAGGATAGTAATGTTAACCGTAAAAAATCTAACCACAGATCTTTTGTTGATGTGTTATACGTTTATGTGTTCTGGTAGCGAGAATTACAATCGAAACCGGAAGTGTCGAAAGTGTCTGCATAATTTGTCGCATGAATGTCGTTGCGCGAG